>CM021104.1:212125984-212395631 GCA_007115665.2 Sequoiadendron giganteum
TAATGTACTTATCTTGGTCATATCTCTTGATGTAGACACAATGATCAGTCTCTAGTCTATTGAAATCATGCTCCAACATAAATGAATCAAATTTCCTATACCACTGGTGAGGTGCCCGTTTCAACCCATAGAGGCTCTTCTTCAACCTACAAACCAAGTTCTCTTTACCTTTTATTTTGAAACCTTCTAGTTGCTCCATATAAATTTCCTCTTCCAATTCTCCATGAAGGAAGGGAGTCTTTACATCTAACTAGCCACATTCCAAATCTAGAGCAGCAAAAAGACCAAGAATAATTCTAATGGATGGCATTTTAACAACAGGGAAAAAAATTTCATTGAAGTCAATAACTTCTTTCTGAGCAAATCCTTTCACCACCAACCTTGCTTTGTATCTTCTTCTCATCACCCTCGTGTTTGATCTTGTACACCCATTTATTTTGTAGATATTTTCTTCCTTTTGAAAGCTTTCCCAACCCCCAAGTTCTATTTTCCAGCAAAGAGTCCATTTCATCCTCCATTGATTTCTTCCATACTTTACTATGTTCATCTGTACAAGATTCCTGAAAACAACTAGGTTCACCTTCATTAGCTAATAAAATATAATCATAGGGATAATATCTTTGTGAAACCTTATGAGGCCTAGCAGATCTGTGAACGAAAATATTTTGTAACGGCTCTTGCATGGCTTCTTCTTGTTGTTCCTCATTTCCATTATGTTGTAATGGTTGGCCATTATTTTCAGCAGTGGCTTCTTCCAATGGTTGCATATTTTCTTGTTGCTCATCTTGTTGTCCTTTAATTTCAACATATTTCTGCATCTCCATACTTTTGTCAATATTTTAAAAAAAAATTCCTTCATTAAAAATAACATCCCTACTTCTCATAATTCTTCTTTTTAGAGGATCCCACAACTAATAACCTAGTTCATTGTCAGCATATCCTAAGAAAATACATTTCAATGATTTTTCATCCAACTTGGACCTTTGTTCTTTAGGAATGTGCACATAAACTTCCCAACCAAAAAATTTCAAATGAGAATAATATAACTCCTTACCGGTCCATACCTTTTCGAGAATGCCTCCATCTAATGAAGTTGTGGGAGAGCAATTTATTAAGTAACAAGCAGTACAGACAACCTCTGTCCAAAAATGTTTAGGCAAACCTGAATTTGAAAGCATACTTCTCACCTTCTCCATTATTGTCTGATTCATTCTCTCAGCTGTCCCATTTTGTTGAGGAGTGAGAGGAACTGTTTTGACATGCTTTATCTCATATTTACTACAATATTCTTCAAAGGCTTTGGAGCAATAATCCCCACCATTATCTGTTCTAATACATCTCAAAATTTTGTTAGTTTCCCTTTCAATAGCCATATGAAATTTTTGAAAAACATCTAAAAATTGATCCTTACTTTTAATTGGGAAAGCCCACACCTTTTTTGATGCATCATCAATAAAAGTATTGAAATAACTAGCCGCTCCTAGTGATTTTATATTAATTGGGCCACAAACATCAGAATGCACCAAATCTAATATTTTTGTATCCCTTTTTGAATTATTCCTTAAGAATGACACTCTTTTCTGTCTACCCATAATACAATGTTCACAAAATTTCAATTTTGTACCTTTTATTCTAGGCAAAAGCTTTTGCTCAACAAGTATTTTCAGACCTTTTTCTATCATGTGTCCTTTTGTGCCACAAATTTGCTGCAGGATCCTCTACAACAATAGCAGTACCAGACTTTTGCAGCTTCAATTTTAATGTATAAAGAGTTCCTATTTTCTCCCCTTTCGCAATAACCACTAAACCTGTTACAAATTTCCAGCATCCCTTGCCAAATACTTTATGGCAACCTTCATCATCTAGCTTTCCAGTTGAAACTAAATTCATTCCAAGCTTGGTACATGCCTAACCTGTTTAAGCAATAAACTACAACCATCTTCTATTTTTATTAAAACATCTCCCACTCCCTCAATACTACATAAATTATTATTACCCAAGTGAACCTTACCCAAATTACTAGATTTATAAGAAATAAAATTTTCTCTGCTTGGGGTAGCATGGTAGGAGGCTTGAGAATCTAAAATCCAATCAATATCATGATTAGAAGTACAAAGACATGCATCCTCATATGAAACAGTAATTAATACCTCACCATTTGATGCAACAATAGTAGTTTCTTCATTTGCACTTGTAGGTTTTTGTTCCTTTTTCTCTCACTTGCAGATTTGACATTCTCTTTTCATGTGTCCCGATTTTCCACAATGATAACAGGTGATTCTTCCTCTTCTTGATTTTGATCTTCCTCTTGAATTTAAACGTCCTTATTGGTTCCAATCAAATTTTCTACCGCGATCAGCTAGGGCTAAGGCTTCTCCTCCATAGTTCCCTATCATTGATTTATGTTGCAACTCCTCATTCATTAAATTGCTACTGACATCATCAAACTTTAGAGTTCCTCTAGGTGCAAAAGTGCTAATAGCTACGATCACATTGTCCTAGCTATCTGACATTGAACACATTAATAAGATGGCTCTAATCTCATCATCCAAAGTGATTTTAATAGAGGTAAGTTGACTAGTAATTATGTTGAACTCATTTAAATGTTCTGCTACTCAAGCACCCTCCTTCATTTTGAGATTGTATAATTTATTCATCAAAAAAACTTTATTTGATGTTGTGTTCTTCTCATATAGATCATGAAGAATTTTCCATAATTCTATTGTTGTCTTCTCTCTTGCAACATTAAAATACACATTCTTAGCTAGGCATTGACAGATGGTTTCAATTGCCTTTCTATCCATATTTTTCCAATCTTCATCTACCATTGATGTGGGTTTCTTTGATATTCCTTCAAGCAGCAAATACTGATCTTTCAGAATTAATATATCCTCCATTTGGGATTTCCATAGGGAAAAATTAGCCCCATTTTACTTCTCCATGTCACTTTTTGTGACCTCCATGCTACTCAACAAAAGAAAAAAACCTACACACACCAAATCTTCCAGCAACCTGGTGCTCTGATACTAGTTGTTATGAAATTTAAGCTAGAATATAAAATAATAATAGCAAAAATAAAAATAAACACAGTAAATAAAATAGACAACAAAATAAGATATTCCAAAGAACACAAAGATTATGTGGAAAACCTCCAATGTGGAGGAAAAACCATGGGGAAAGGATCAATAGCTTTTATTATCATAGAAAATCTGTTTACATCAGGAGCTTCAATTCAGCAATTAATTCTTCTTCTCAGAAAATTAATTATTTTCAATAACACAATAGGAGAGATCAATATTCGATTGAGGAAGCTTAGATCTCTCATTTAAATTTATCGATATATTTAATTTTAAATATCATTTGTGATTTGATTTGAATATATTTAAACACTATCTTGGAAGCACTTTATATATGGGGATCTCACTCCCAAGATTGGCGATCTTCAAAACTTAAGGCATTTATAAACTTATTATTATCACATATACCATTCATAATATGGATTTTGAATCTATTTAACTTTGCACAAGTGTTAGTATGTCTATTAATTTTCAAGGTTATATTTTATAATTCACTTTTAGGGTTTTAACATGAAGTTTGAGGAACTTCAAAAATCTCCATGTTCTTCATCTTGCAGATAACAATTTTATTAGTCAAATAAAACATTCATTTGGCCAACTCTCCTTTCTCCACATCTTGTAAGTACATTTATCAAACTTACAAATTATGCAGGATTATAAACAACCATCGGCTTCTTATAATTATGTAGTGTAGGAAATTGTATACCTTTACAATTAATACCTCTCCATTTTATCTCCAAAGTATACGCTCACTTTTTCCTTCTTATTATAGGGAAACAACCACAATAAGTTCTTGTAGGTTTCCTTCCAACCCTAAGCCAAAGTTAATACTCTCAAGTTGTAGCTTGGTCGATACCACAATGGTAGCGGCTACTTATCAATTGTAGACATTAAATCAATGGCATAAAATATTTCTTGTGAAATCGAGATTGTTTTAGTGAAATTAATTTCTTATTTTAGTCGATCTCTCTCTTTCTCTTTGTTCCCTATACACTCCCTTAATTTCTTTAAACTCCCCTCTAATCCTCTTTTCATCTCCTTACTTCAAAACAAAGCATTTCCTTTCCCATCTTTGTCTTGTCGTCTTGTGTTCCTTTCCTATATGTCAACAACTTAGAACAAATATATCTTCTTTATTTGTCCTATCTTTTTCTACTTCCACTCTTTTCCTAAATATCTTTTTTATCCTCTACGACCCCCTTATGATATGTCTTTCCTCATCCTATTAGGTCTATCTTTCATTCCCTTGCTACATAAGAGATGATTCCATATTTTTTTATAAGTTATTGGCCTCCTAATGGACCCTCCTATCATGCGGCCTTGCCTCTTTTATATTCCTATCTACAACCTCATCTACACTCAGTCTCTAATATCCTCTCTCAAATAGTCTAGAGCTTCCCTTGAACTCTGTAGAATCTCACTCAAAATCCTATTTGACCACTAAAATTGTAGCCTTTTATCATGGGAGTAGCCTTGGTAAGTTTAAAATCACTAACCCCTCATACTTGTTTAGGGTAGGCATAAATATTGTTCATAGGAAAGTTAATTGACTTTAAAACTAGATGGTAGTTTTTCATAATTAAAAAAAAAAATTATGAGAAAAAAGAGAAGTTACTATTAGTAGTACATGATTCCTCTACATCAATATAGCAAGACACAATCAAGATATTCAAGAAATCTATTTTCACTATCAATAAATAGAGAAAAGGGTGAAGCAATCAAATAATAACTCGATAGATGTCACTGCTTGCTATTGAATATATCTACCACCATTTCCATTTTTTCCTATTTGAATATAATAGATGCCCCAACTTCATCTGTGATATATCCACTACCTTTTACTTTAACAAATGATGAAATGAATGGCGAATAATAACACACTTGGGAACTAAAATTCATTACCTCTTGCACCTTTCCCCTATATTTTCATAAAACAAAACCTTAGATACAAATTGAAGAGTCAAACATAGTTTTAGAGTTGTTTTTACAAGATTCCCTTTGGGTTAGTTCAATATACAACAAAGAATTTCATAAAGTGGCATGGGATTTTTATTTTCTTCTCAAAGAATCTATAGAGTTGAGACTTATTGAAGTGAATATATAGATAATTGTGCTATGTGGTAATTGTACTATCAAGTCTTTTAGTGGAAATGAAGTCTAAAATTGTTCCAACAAAATTATATTTATTTTGATTCTTTGAATTGTAGAACTACCTAGAATGGTCTTGGTTTATATTCTTTTGTAATCTATCTCATTCTTATTAGAATTGAAGAAATATTTTTGGCCAAAAGTATCTACAAGGCTTAAAAATCTATCCAATCTTTATATACTATGGAATGGTAATGGGTTTTGGATTGGGTTCTCTATCAACCATCAATCATTATGAATGTCTTTCATCATTATATTTTAGAACAAGTCATTGATTAAAATTTCTTCAATGCACTATATTAAAAAATTTAGGAGATGAATTAAAAGACATATCAAAGATTTGTATTCCAAGGTCAAATCTACTTGAATCTACTTCCCATAGTCTAGATCTATGTTCAACTTGAACCTTTTGGATAATTAAACATTCTAAGAAACATTTGAGGTTGTGCTTCCTCAACATTTGCAAAAAGTTCATGTACATCATACAAAGCCTTAGTGGAAGGATTATATTTTATATGTTTATACTCTCTTTACAACTATACCCCAAGAAAAGGATATAGATGGTTTTCTCTATATTTACATACATGATTCATAAATTGGATTCAATATGGTCTCTTCAATCGCCATATTTTATTTGGGATAAATTCTTCTAAATGATTTATAAATTGGTCATGGATCGCTAGATTATGAAAATTATCTAGTCTATTCTATAAAATGTTGTTCCTATTATAGATTGGCTCATGTATCTTACTATTTGTAACATAAAATTTCAATTTGTGGGTAACTAAAAATTATTACATATTGTAATATGATTCATAGGTGAACTTCATGTATATTAGCTAGCAATACAACAAGATCGTATAACTCATAAAGAGAATCAAATATATAAACCATTTTTATTTTTATTTTTAAGCATTCTAATAGATGTTCCATTTCAATTTATAATGAATAGGGGAAATTTATACACTCTAGAAAACCTATAATACGATAATTTATTACACCTCTTACAATTCACATTTAAAAAGTAGGTAATTATACAAGAAAGTCCCCAAATAAGATACAAGCATATATTAACAAGCTTCCAATGCATATGACACATTGCATATGTGGATAGGATGATGATAGATACTAAACCCACATGACACCAATTAGATTATTATTTAACATAGTTCAATGATTTTTTCATGTGTTGTTTGCATATAGTGGTAGTTTTATGATTGTGTCTATTTTTAGAAAGGTCATAGATGTCACATGCACATAAAAAAAAAGTGGTTTTTTATGTTCCATTTTTTTGTGCACATGTAGTTTGATTAGACACTAGAACGACGTGTATCCTTGTGCAAGGCTTCAAGATGCATGTGTGTAGTGTTGCATGGTTGTGCATGATAATTTTATATAAAGATGTGAGGGTAGTATTACACATAAATTTATAAGTACTAGGTTGTGCATATTGGAAAAGAGATATGTGAGGGTAGTAGTACACATAAGTTTATAAGTTCTATGTTGTGGATATTGGGAAAGGCTACATGTGTTGATAAACTTTCTAAAGAGGATGTATGAGGCTATAGTGAAATCATTTTTTCCCTCTTAATTAGAATAATATGCATTACATCAATAGTAATTTAATGAAAAAATGTGTGTATTTTCTAAAGAGTGTACCAATTAGTTTGATTTGTATATTATCCAATCTTGATTTACTAAATGAGTTAATGGGAATTGTGGTCAATATTAGTGGTAATGGTCTCGGTAATGTCCCTTGATTTTATTTTTGAATTTCTTAGGTTTAATTTTTTTAGGATGTTGGATAGTTGTGAAATCATATAAAGGGGGGAAATATGGCTTAAGGAGTTCCATTTTGAATATCAAGTATAAATTTAAGTATTGAGGGAGATCAAGAATAAAGGCATTCTTACTACCTTGTGGAGAATGGTTTACATAAGGATCATAGAGAAAAGGCTTAATATATTGATATGGTCCCTTATATTAAAGTTCTTTTGAATATAAAACCAAATTTATCACCAACATAAAACATGTGAGGTTTGTGGTGAATTTTGTGTCACTCCCTATATTTCTATTATTAGAATGTAAGAATCTATTGAACCTATAGGTACATACACTTTATGTTCTAAAACAATTCATGTGCCTTGTCAATTTTTTGTTCATGAGTGTCTAACTCTATTTTGGATGATCATGCAGGGTAGGATGTGTCAATAAATGTCTTAGGTTGAAACCCAAGACATGTCTAGAAAGAACTATGACATGTAGAGCTATGAATAACTACAATGAAGTAATGTTGTATGTAGAGGATGTTATCATCCTAAGTTTGTAGCTGCACAACATAGTATACATGAAATAGATGTATAAGAATGTATTTCACCTCCTCCATTTGGCTGCTTATCTACAAATGAAATCCTATAGACTAATTCTTTTATGTATTTAACATGGTCCACAATGTCTATGAACAGTAAAAAAAATCATGGATCATAGTCATAAATAATGGATGTTGGTAAGCCAAAATGGACCCAAACATGAGTGTAAAAGACACAAGACATTTATCATGGTGATATTTTTAAGCATGTGATATGATGGCCATCATGGAGAACCCATTGACCATAATGAATATTTACTCAAGTTGGTTATTTTTTGTAGGTATTATGTTCTAGAAATTCATGCTAATAGATTCTTATGGTTGTGTTATAATTTCAAGAATGGTGTAGATTTCGAGCTTCCTATTTCTAAGCATTGTAATTTTTAAGGAATGTAGGATTTAATATGATGCTCAACACCTCCACACATGTGAGGCTAGTAGAAGATTTTATGAAGCACTACCTATTGAAGCACTTCTTACCTCTATAATATTAATTGGTGAAGGAAATTCAAAATTTTACTTTACCTTCTTTGGATCCACCTTCAAACCATTTGGTGAGATTAAAAATTCCAAATATACCAATTATGTATTCATGAAACTAAAATATGTGGTATTGATACACTCACATTGCATGGGATCTAATGTCTCTTATGTAATAAGAGATTTTTGTATTTGGAATTTAGCATAACTTTGGCTTCAGTCTTAGATGCATTATAATAATCTTGCCCTAATATCTTTGAAGTTATAAACTATACATTTTGTACAAATGTGAGGTGATAATAATGTTATGTATTTAAGAACCTTTTGCTTCTAGAAAGTATATTCATGTAGGTACATAGAGTAGTCATAGAACTCATTAGTGTAGTATTTAATAAAATATTACAATTTATAATAATTCATATACTCATAATCATAACACCTTGTGTTTTTCAACCTCCAATTATGCATAGATAGTATGATTGTAATGAAACCTTTTGTTATTTAGAAAGTATGAATGTAATGAAAGACACCTTAAAAATTTACCACAACTATTATTCAGAGTACAAATTGCATTTCAATTTCCACATATGATGGAAAAATAAATACACAAAATAATAGTAGGTTGGGAAAGTATAGTGCGTTGTGAGTTATTTCATTGTGCTTGTTCAAAGCTAAGGGTGGAGAGCTCAAGGAGGAGTTACAGGTTGGGGATACATAAAACTAACCAAATTGACCTGAGGGGTGACTACCCAATTGGTTCGTTACGTGCAGAGGGTTTTACAATAGTATGTGGGTTGCAGGCTTCATAACACCAAGTGTTTTCCAACTTCCAATTATACATAGGTAGTATGATTATAATGAAAACCTTTTGTTGTTTAGACAACAAAAATGCAATGGAAGTCACCTTCCAAATTTACCACAACTATTAGTTAGAGTGAAAATTATATTTCATTTTCTTCATATGATCGAAAAATAAATGCATAGTATAATTTGAGGTTGGAAAACACAATGTTAGTTATCAATTAGTGAACATTGTGCTTGTTCAAATCTCAAGGGAAAAGAGGCTAAGGAGGATTTGCAGGTGGGGTATACACAAAACTAACAAAATTGAGCTAAGGGGTAACTAACCATTATAGTATTTACATGTAGAGGGTCTTACAATAGTACATGGGTTGCAAGTTTTATAACACCCCATGTTTTCCAACTTGTAATTTTACATAATAGTAAGAATGTAATGAAAAAAATAATTATTTTACATAGTAGGAATGTAATGAAATTCACCTTCAAAATTTATAACAAGTCTTAGAGTAAAAATTGTGTTTCAATTTCTTCATATGTTTGAAAAATAAATGCACAGTATAATTGCAGGTTGGAATACACAATGGGTTTTGAGTAGATGGTTTATGAAACCTACATCCAATGCATTATCTATCTCATTCACTTTTGTCTTCTTTTCAAGTGTTTATAGAGTAGTTTCCTTTTTCATTTCATACATTTTATTACCCGCTACTCCAGTTGGCATCAAAAATATCTTTGGAGGCTTCATGTTCAAAACTTTGGTGATGCACCCTTGCATAATGAGAAAATATGGGTTGTTGATATTGAGCTGCATAGAATGAAAAGGGTTTTGTACATGCAAGGGTTGCGCAAAGTGGCCATTGATCTAGCATTTATTTCTCCCTTACACAATAATATTGGTAACATAATGTGAACCACCTTCAAAATTTACAACTCTTCGTTAGAGGAAAAATTATATTTCAATTTCTTCATATGATTGAGAAAAGAATGGTCAAAATATTTTTAGGTTGGAAAATGTAGTGGGTTCTGAGTTATTTCATTTTGATGTTTAAAGCTAAGTGGTGGAGAGTAGAGCGGATGTTTAGGTGGGGGATATATAAAACTAGTCAAAATGAGTTGAGGGATGACTAACCAATTGGGTTGTAAGGTTTTATAACACCCAGTGCATTCTAACCTACAATTTTACAAAATAGTATCGATGTAATTAAAAAAAAAAAACTTATTTAGGTACTAGGAACATAATGTAAGGTGCCTTCAAAATTTAGATAACAACTACTCGTGGTAGTAAAATTATGGTTTAATTTCTTCATACGATTGAAAAATAAATGCATAAAATAATTGCATGTTGGAAAACATAATGTGGGTTGTTTTTTACTTCATTATGCATGTTCAAAGCTAAAAAATGGAGAGCATGAGGAGGAGTTGCATTTTGGGGATACATAAAACTAACCAAATTCCACTGAGGGGTGACTAACCAATTGGGTTCTTAAAACAACATGTGGGTTGCAAGTTTCATAACATCGACTATTTTTCAACCTGTTGTTTTACATAAAATAATGAACACAATAAAATAAATTGTTATTTAAACAATAATAATGCAATTAAAGTTACCTTAAAAATGCATAACAACTTATACTTTGAGTAAAATTTGCATTTTAATTTTTTCATATGATTGAAAAATAAATGTGCAAAATAATGGCAAGTTGGAAAGCACAGTGGGTTGTGATTTATTTCATTTTTCTTCTTCAAAGCTCAAGAATGGAGATCTTAGTGAGGAATTTCAGGTGCCTAGGATACATAAAATTAACCAAATTGACCCGAGGAGTGACTAGTTAACCAACTGGGTTGTTACGTTTAGAGGATTTTACAACAATATGTGAGTTGCAAGTTTTAGAACACCTAGTGTTTTCCAACCTCCAATTTTAGAAAACAGTATTAATGTAATTAAAACCTTTTATTATCACCAACATCAACCAAATTATATAACCAATTTTGTACTTATAGAGATGCAAATGATAATGGAGGAGTTGACATTTTGGTTTGACAGATCAACCACTGACAAATATCCCACCCTACCACTCCCTATCTCCTTCCTTCCCTCTATCCCTCCTACCTTGCCACTCTCTATACATATACCTATCTCTCGCCTTCCCTCTTTATCTCCCTCCTTCTATCCCTCCCACTCTACCACTTCCTATCTCCCTCCTTCCCTCTATCCCTTGCACCCTACTACTCTTTATACCTATCCCTATCTCTCTCCTTCCCTCTTTCTCTCCATCCTTCTATCCCTCCTACCCTACCACTCCCTATCTCCCTCCTTCCCCTTCTCTCCCCTTCCCTCCCTCCCTCCCTCTCTCCCTCCCTCTATTATGATCTAGTGATAACTAATTTCAAATCTAGATCTTGGTAAAATAGTTTATGCCTCTCAAATAGTTTATCAAATCATCCATCCCTAGAGTATGTTTATTTTTGTCCTTCATCATAGTGTAAGTATTCTCTTTATACAAATGTATGAATTTATTCTCATTCTACCATGGACAAGATTCCCAACAATAAATGACATATATCTTTTAACATGATGCAATACTTCCTCATGATATGTACACATCTTAAATTTTAACAAACAATGCTCACTTACTAGTACCTTATGTTATTTCTACAATTGTGAGTTTTTATATTGATTTGGATATTCTAAAGATACTTATATTTAGTCTTGTATATATTTCTAAAGATACTTCACTGATGGGTGATCCTACAATACTAGTTTATTTTTTTTGGCCAAACTAGACATTGAACTGATTTTTTTTAACTAAATATTCACTTTCAGGCACCTATAGCTGTTAAACCACAAGGAATTTGAAGATGATGCAAACTAGTGATTTGTGACATGTTTTTTGTAGATTTTAAATATATATATATATATATATATAATTTTTAGAATCAAATTGCATTTATTTTTCCATCTCCTTCTAACACTAGTTTTTTGTAGTAAATACCATTTTCAAAGAGCGATATGTACTTGCTAACACATAAATTTTGATCTATGAAGGATATTTTTTATTTTGTTTTGAATTTAGATTCGTAACTATGATATCTAGTGCATACAATTGGTTTCATAGTGTCTTGTTGAATATTTTTTTCTTAATTAACTTTTGAAGTCAGACTAGTTACAATTTAGACATACATGTTTACTTGCTAACACAACTTTTTTTTATGTATCGAAATTCTCTTTTTTTTGTTGATCAAGGACATCAATATCTATTGCATAGATATTTTTCAATTTTTGTTTTGATAATCTGCTATTTTTCCACATATGCAGAATAAAGAGGTTGACTTTTGGTGAAAAATCTATGTTTAATTAAACTTTAAAAAATGTATAATAAAGAAAAAATATATTAAAATTATATTCGATAGATAGCTCATTCTGAGGAAAACCATCATCTAGTTGGATCTATGAAGTTTCCTCCATTTTCATCCTCAAACCAAGCTTCGAAAGGCAAAATTTTGTAGAAATTTGGTAAAAGAGGGGGAGAAGGGAAAAAAGCTAGAACCCCTCTTCTAAATACAATTAAAAATTAAAACCCATTAAAGGGGGGTTCGCTTGAAGAGGGGGTTCTAGCGAACCCCCCTTCTAGTGAATCCCCTAAAGTGTTTTCCCTCTAAAAATGTATTTTCCCTTCCTTAAACTAATTGTAAACCAGTTTTATGGGATCACCCTAACACTCTTCCTCTCTACCTACCTTTCCCTCAATCCATCCCACCCCACCTCTCTTTCTACATACCTCTTCCTCCTTCCCAACTTCCCCCCTCTATCTACTTCTCTCTCCCCTTCCCTCTCTAATTTCCTTATCTCCCCTCACTCTCTCTACCTACCTCCACCTCTATTCCTTAAACCTTACCTCTCTACCTACCCCTTTATGTCTCCCTCATTTTTTCTCCCTCCTTTTATCCCTCCCATTCTACCTTGCTAGACCTCTCCCTCCTCCCATCCCCCTATACTTATCTTTATCTATCCTCTCTCACCATCTCTCATAACCTTCCTATCCCTCTATTTTCCCTCTTTCCCCCCTCTCTCTTTCCACCTACCCCTCCCTTTATTTCTCACTCCTTCCTTCCCTCTCTCTCTCCCTCCCTCTATCCCTCCCACCACATATCTTCCTCACTCTACCTACCCCTCTCTCTACCTCTCCCTCCCCTCCTCTCTCTTTCTCACACACACCATCTCTCTCTACCTCTCCCATCCTACCTAGATTCCTCTCTATAGACAAACACACACAACCTATCTCCACCTACCCCTCCCATTATCCCTCCCTCACTCACTCCCTCCCTCTCTCTCTATCTACATACCTCTCCCACCCTCTCTCTATATGTACCTCTATCCCTCCCAGATTACCACTCTATATCTCCCTCCTTCCCCCTCTCTTCCCGTCACACACACAACCTCTCTCCGCCTACCCCTCCCTCTCTCCCCAACTCTCTTTATACTAAAATACTAAATCTATCATAATTATGTTACTCAAATGATAATAAGATATAATACTCCATGGCCATTAAATTTAGAAGGATAGGTGATATGGTGATGGATGATTGGTGATATAGTATATTATGATATGTGGATTCAATTTAAATACCATGATACATTAGATGTAAGATTAATATAAGTGGAAAATGGAAGATGGAATATAGAAGGAGAAATAGGGATGAGGGGAAGCAAGTGCACATGGAATCAATGATTAGGTGAGGATTATGGAATAGATTGGAAATGTGGATGAGGGATGGTATAAGATAGAAATGTAGGGATGAAGGGATGGGGGATTATGAATGCAACAATTAAATTGGTGACAATTGTGAGAAGGTCAGGGTGATCCCACAATGCTGGTTTACAATTTTTGGGAGATTCTAATTTTTGCTGAAATCACATATTTTAGAAAATATAATGATTTAAGCCTTAAAAAATTCCATTTGAAGGATTCCAATTGAAGAGGGTTTGATCAAACCACCTTAAATCAAACCCCCTTGGATAGAACCCCGCTAGTTTTAAATCATACCTATAACAAAGTCTCCTTTACACCTATCAAAATGCTGATAAAAAACCACTTTTGATTTACCTTTTGGGGGATAAAATGAATTCATTTAAAATTTATTTTTTGTAATTATATAGTGTCATGCATATTTTGCACACACACCCCGCCGAAGGTAGGTACCCCCTTTCTTTTGCTCTTGACGGGTCATTTTTTCTCTCGATGTGTTTTTTTTCTCTTGCCTCATTTTGTGCACCCCTATTCCCAAGCCTAGGTTGGTCATATGCCTTAAAATGACTAAAGTTCCCTTTGGCCAAATTTTCCTAACTGAATTTTCTAGGTATCTTGCTTTTGTGGGACCCCCTTTTTCGGTTTTCCCTTGCTCCTGCTAACTTGGTCCCTGCTCGCTTGCTTCACTTTTTCCTTCATCTTTTTCCTTTGGGGAAAAAATTCCTATGGATTTGGGATGTTTTAATGATACCTAAGTGAACTGCCAAGGTTTCGTTATGTTTTAGGAAGTTTCAAAAATTTCACTGTGGGTCATCTGCCCTCCACTGCCATCTGTGGAATTCCCTTGCAGTTTGTCATCCCTCTATTGCCGTCCATGCGAATTCCTTTGCAGGCCACCATGTGCTGGTCGAAATGTGCTCATTTTCATTTTAAAAGGGCAGTGGACCCTCTGGCTTACCCTGTCCAAATCTCCACATTTTCGGGATGGGTGCAAACTTCAAGTTTTCATCATCTGGGGACCATCAAATGAATGAATTCACTTGCCTAAAGGGGTATGCATCAAGTTTTCCATGTGTTTAGATATTGCGGGAATTCATTTGAGGGTCACCGTGTGTGGGTCACTGTGTGCTCATTGTTGTTTTCAAAAGGGCGATGAACCCTCCAGCTTCCCCCTCCCAAATTTTTGCATTTTTCAAAATGAGTCAAATATTAAGGAAACATATCTTGGCACTCATTCTACCAATTTTCCCACGTGCTAAAATTGAAAAATTTCAAATTTACTAAGTTTTGTGGAGTTGCGGGACATCCCTTGCGATCTGCCATCCCTTCATCATGATCTGTGGGAACTTCCATTGCGGGCAGCCGTCTCTCTATCACTATCTGTGGGAAATTCCCTTGTGGGATGCCGTCCCTCCATCGCCATCCGCGGGAGCTTCCCTTGTGGGTCTTCGTCCCTCCCTTTCTGTCCATGCGAACTTCCCTTGCGGGCCGTCATCCCTCCATCGCTGTCCGTGGGAACTTCCCTTGTGGGCCACCGTCCCTCCGTTGTCGTCCGTGGGAACTTCCCTTGCGGGTCACCATCCCTCTGTTGTCATCTATGGGAACTTCCCTTGCAAGCCACCATCCCTCCATCATCGTCCATGGGAAATTCCCTTGCGGGCCACCGTCCCTCCGTCACCGTACGTGGGAACTTCCCTTGCATACTGTTGTCCCTCTATCACCATCCATAGGAACTTCCCTTGCAGGTCATCATCATCCATGGTAACTTCCCTTGCCGGCCACCATCCCTTCATCATCATCTATGGGAACTTCCCTTCTGGGCTGCCATCCCTCCATCGCCATTTGTGGGAGCTTCCCTTGCAGGTCATCGTCCCTTCATTGCTATCCATGGGAACGTCCCTTGCAGGCCGCCATCCCTCTATCGCCATTCGTGGGAACTTCCCTTGTGGGCCACTTTCCATGGGAAATTCCCTTGTGGGCCGCCATCCCTCCATCGCCGTCTCTGGGAACTTCCCTTGCGGGCCGCCATGTGTGGGTTTCCATGTGTGGATTGCCTCTTTTAAGGCGGTCGACCCTTGACTTCCCCCCATCTGGCGAGCTCTGCATTTAGTTTTTCCATTTTCCTTCTATCCATTGGAAGGTTGTCCACCATCTGTCGTCATTCTATTGTCCACCTTCTGTTAGTTGTCTGTCTTTTGTCTGGCTTCCGTCCGCCGTGAGGGAAACCCGTACCCCTGAACCCGCATTTATGTTTATGGTCCAAATGAGCTCCAAATGTGGAACAATGATGAATACTATGATCTTTTAATGATGCATGGATGGATCTAACAATTAGCTTGCAGGATTTGATTAACATTTGCCTTGATTTATGTATGAAAGCAGTTACTGCAGTTCGTGTATGTAGGATTTATGGAACCTGATGTGGGTCCGTTGGGGAGGCCCATTGAAAAAGGTGAACAAGGAACAAGAGTGTTGCTCTTTCCACCATTCATTTTATGCTCACCTCTCCTCCTACCACCCATCAATAAAGCTTGCATTAGAAGAAGGCCTATAAAAGGGAAGTCAGTGACAAAATTGCAAAGGGTGGCCTTGAAGGGAGCCAAAGGGAGCTGTTTTGTCTTTCATCACATGATCATGACCTGCCAGGAAATGTCCACCAAAATTAGGAATGACATGTTTTTCCCTTCGATGATACAAATCTTCTAGCAAGATTCAGTTGATCGGATGAAGAATGTTGCAGATCCATCAAATAAGGGGCAACTTTCAAGCAGTTTCAGCTACAGTAAAAGGGCAATCAACCAGATGACAAATTTGCTATAGTACCTGAGTCACTAGATGACAAATTTTCTATAGTTTCTGAGTCACTAGATGAAAAAATAGGAATGACACAAATGATGTATTTTAAACTCCTATATAATAGGGTTAGATGAAACCCTAATGTAAAACAAATCGGAGCCACACGATGCAAATCAATCCTAGCCATTCATTTGGGCTTTGGAAAACTATAAATAGGGGCTTTCTCCTCATTTGTAAATGGTTGGAGACTTGGTGTAAAGGGAATTTTTCAGCAATAGAGAAGCATTGCATGAATTATGGGTGTTTCTTTTGAGTTTGTTCATTATGCATGCATGGTTCAACTCCCAAGTTAGTTTAGTTGTTAGTTTCTTGAATGGGTGTGATAATGGTGTTTGTTGTTATGGTATTTGATGAATTTCCAGCCCATACTTTTGGCACTTGTTGATGACAAGCTATTGTGCAAAGTTAGCCTGAGCTTCTTTATTTCATTGCTGCAACTTAGTTCAATTATATGTTCATGATGTGCATGTACAATCTAAAAATCTGCAGTCCTTAGAAGATTGCACTGGTTTTGTGTAGCTGTAGGCTTCTCTTGGTCAAGCAAAACCTAGTTTAGGAATTTTGTCTACTATAGAAGCCTCCATTATTATTATTCATTCATAGCTTATATTTAGATTACCTCTCTTAAACATTTCCTCTTTTGCTATTTCTTTTAGTTCCTTATTAGAGTAGGATTCAAAACATCACCACAATGCTAAATTTGATGAGCATGTTGAGTTTCAGCTTGCTATTTTGAGTGGACAACCACTGTTCATTCACTTCTAGCACTTTAAAACTCCATTTGCAAACCCAACTTCCCATTCTTTGTAACTCTTCTATAAGTGCACCCTATGATTACTAGCAAGATCGCATGAAAACAATTGAGATATTCCATGCATGTCATGACCTGACACTCGAGAGACCTTGGGATAATTTTCCACAACTTTCTATAGGAAGTTGTCTTTCAAGAGAGGTGATGCACCAATGCATTACCTATGTTGAGAAGTGCTAAAACACCCATTAGCAGAACTAGTGCTAGAAGGAGGTCGTGACTGAGTTTGAGGCTACAAAGCTGAAAATTGGAAGTTGAAACGTACCTCTGATTAAAAATTTGAGATAAGGAGATCTCCTTACATGCTGGAAGTTAAAATCAGAATTTTTTTGAAGGCAAACAAGAGTTGGGCTGATATGGAACAACATTTGCAAATCAACATTGCTCAACTACATGCATATTTGAATAAGAGATTGAGGAGACCATTGCAGAAATTTGCATTGGAAAACTAGTGTAGGATTCATTGCACTTGCATGAATAATGAATTGGAGTGTCTAACATTCTTGGGCAGAGTTGAAAGAGTTTTACAAGGAGAGTTTCCCTTTTGGGAAATATACCAGCTCTTGTCTCCTGCAGACCCAAAAGATGAATTGACAACCATGGCAGCAAAAGCATTCCAGGATTTGATCCAAGAACACTTGAATGACAAGGATGGGCTGGGATTATAAGAGGTGTTGATGACTAGTTGGTGCAGATTCCACAATGCACCCCACTCTGAATTTACTTGTCCATCATGTGTAGGCATCATCACCCAAGTCATCAACTATTTAGGCAAGTTGGGATAGCCAACTCTCAATGAAAATGAGCCATCCCATGAGGTAGGTGAGATGTCAACATTTGGAGGACAATAGATCGAAGTTGAACCAAGAAATTCCATGCAAGTCAGTGCTAGAACAACAAACACTGAAGCTAAAAATCAAGATGAAGAAGCTGATTTCATTGGGGCAGCAAGAAAATTTGGTGAAGACTCACTTAGAAGGGAATTGAAAATCCTCTCCTTCATCAGTAAAGGGCAGTCCTCCACTAAAGAAGAGGAATGGTTGGCAATCGAAGATGAATTAACAAAAATTGCAACAACACATACTAGGATAGCTAATGAAAATGTTGAAGAACATGGGGAAGATGAGGTTGACATCCTTGGGATAGTAGAAAATGATGATGAAGGAATAAGTGAAATCAGATTAGAAGACCTCTCCTTCACAAATGACAGTGATCAAGCATCTGAAAATGAAGATTTAGAGGAGTGGCAATAACTATAGGCTGTGGTTTTCTACCATCAAACTCCCTCCCTAATTGCTAATGATGAAGACCTGGTAGTGGAAAGATACAACAAACTCGTGTCAAGACTCACAAGGGATTGGTCTGAGCTAAGACATAAAGTAGATTTGGAGGTGTTATTGCTACCAAATTGGTGCAGAATTCATGATACGACACATTCAGAGTTCACGTGCAAGTTGTGTCAAGAGGCCATCGAGAAAGTCAAAGAACAAGTGGAGCAACCAAGTGCACTACCCTTCATTGATGCTTCAAGGAGCGAATTCGAAATCCAAGAGCCAAAATCAAGCAATAGCTTAGCTAAAAGTAGCCTCCAAGAAGATGTTGGGACAACAACGACTTAATAAAAACATAGTCTCGAGCCTCTGAATGATGAAGCAAATTGTGTGGGAGAACTAGCCATTGATCATCAAAAGTTTTCCCCTCTTGAAGAGCATTTATACCCAAGGGATGACGGGATTTATGGGGAATCTGTGGAGGAAAATAATATAGTAAATTTTGCCCCCCTTGATGAGGCACTGTCAATTGATGAATTATTTCCACTGGGAACTATACTTCAAAGCTATACAAATGCTGAGGAGGAATACATTTCAGAAGTGGGTAGCGATGAAGACATCCTACCTGAACCTCTGAATGGTGAGGCATTAGAGCTTCCAGACTCAGAGAGAAACTCCTTTACCATATTCAACGACAATGAGCGAGAGGAAAGGAGTGAACTTATTGGTGAGCTGCATAAGCTCCAAAGAGAAGAAGACCAAGGTGAGGATGTCTTGGTAGTTGCCCATGAAGATGATATACCTTACCAACTACGGGTTGTAACTGAAGGTCTTTCCTCCTTGTCTGTTGTTGACTCTCTGATGCACTCCGAGAGCTATAGCAAGTCAGAGTAGTGCATATCATTCTTTTATGACATGAACTATAAACAAATTTAGATCAACACTAGGGAAATGAGATGGGGCAGCATGTTTCCTCTTAGAGACAACAATCAAGTAGAGCCATGGACTACAGAAGATCAACTAGATGAAGTATTTCTCCTTAAAGAACAACTGATGGAGGTTGCGGGTCCTACTAGAAGCTTTGATGAGGTGTTCATTGCCTCATTCTCCTCGACTTGCGCAAGCTCGAGACCAAGAATGTTGCAAAATTAGTTGCGCCCACCTAAGGCTATCAATGTAGCCACCAACGAGGCCATGCAACATCTCAATCATCCAATATGACTACCTTCATGTGACGACACCTAGGTTTTATCTTTCCTTGCTCTAATGGATGTTCATGTTTATCATTTCGATTATGGGAATGATGGGAGAAAAACATGTTTATGGATCAACCATGGGTTTAATGAACCTCCTCAATTGCTGATTTTTCCTGAATATTGCATTGAATTTGAATGATGCAATGTTGAACTTCCTTTTTCTGAATATAAAGATGAATCTGCATGGCTTAGGATTGTAATGATTGCCCTACTACTTGTGCATGCATTATGAAATCCAATGAATATAAATGCCAATTTTCCTTGCCTGAATGTGGTCCTTTGTAAATATCTTTGTACATAGTTGTTTTTGGGTAGTATAGGTGTCACGTAAATAGTCTCACTTTCCTACTTTTGTTAGGTTAGGTTTGTTTTTTGTAGGTTAGTGTGCTTTAGAGTATTTTATTTGTTGTTTTCTTTCTCTTTCCCGTTCTGGTTAGTGTAGGTGTTTGCTTTCTATTTGCCTCTCGCTTGGTTTCTATTTTCCTTCTACTCTATTGTTGCTTTGCCCGGGGTCCCTCTGCTTTTAGGTGGGCACAACAATCATGAGAACAACAATCATTTTATTGCCTAGGTTCGTTCTATGTATTACTTCGACAAAATTTAATCAAATTTTTAGAGTGGATGGTGAGGGTCTTTTGTGAGCGTCAAGTAACCTGGCTGCTTGGTCTGAAGAGGATAAGTCATTGGTTTAATCTGATTCTGATGTATTCTGAAATCATATTCATCTGATATACTTTAAGAATCTTGAGGTTGTTATAGTCCCTTTTGTGAAGTCTCGTTAAGTGAAAAATATAAAATTTTGCTTCAGTGCCACTATGATTCTCAGCCCTGAGTGCAAGCTTCGTTGCTTGCAGGTTCAAACAAAAGAGGAAAAAAGGAAAAAATCAAAAGAAAGTAAAGAAAATAAAATATTGAAAATCAAAAAGAAAGAAATTCAACTTTTAGGGGGATATGAATAACTCTACCGAGGCTATGGACGCCTGACCAGTAGTAGAGTAATGTTTAGGAGAATCACAATGACAACCTTGTTGGGGCGATGGATGCCTGACTAGCAACAAGGCAATGTCCTAGATGCTTTTGGAATTAGAATCGATTACGTAGCTTAACTTGATGGAGCTTAGGTTCTTATAGTGATTTAAGGATGGGAATGAATGCATTTTCACACACTTGGATTTTTAGCATATTGAGGGTTAGGTTGACTAGTGGTTTTGATCCTTTGGTTGAGTGTCTGGTTTGTTTTCCCTAGCATGGGGATTCGAACCAAAGGTTTTGGGTTCGTGATTCCAGTTTTTTATAGAAATTCTCATGCTTTAGAGAATTTCCCTAGCAAGTCACCATTTTTTGTGCATATTTTGTACACACGCCCCACCGAAGGTAGGGACCCCCTTTCTTTTGCTCCTGAGAGGTCGTTTTTGCTCCCGATGTGCTGTTTTTCTCTCTCCTCATTTTGTGCACCCTATTCCCAAGCCTAGGTTGGTCATATGGATTAAAATGACTAAAGTTCCCTTTGACCCAATTTACCTAATTGAATTTGCTAGGTCTCTTGCTTTTATGGGGCCCCCCTTTTTCACTTTTGCCTTGCTCCTTCTAACTTTGTCCCTACTCGCTTGCTTCACTTTTTCCTTCATTTTTTGACTTTGGGGAGAAGTTACCTATGGATTTGGGATGTTTTCATGATGCCGAAGTGAACTTCCAAGGTTTCATTAAGTTTCGGGAAGTTGTAGAAATTGCATTGCAGGTCGTTGACCCTCTGCCACCGTCCATGGGAATTCCCTTGTGAGTTGTCGTCCCTCCATCATCATCTGGAAGAATTCCTCTATGGGCCACCATGTGTGGGTCTCTGTGTGCTCATTTCCCTATTAAAAGGGCGGTGGACCCTTTAGCTTGCCCCTTCCAAATCTCCACATTTCCTGGATGGGTGTAAACTTCAAGTTTTTAACATCTAGGGACCATCAAATAAATGACTTCACATTCCTAAAGGGGTATGCATCAAGTTTTCAATGTGATTAGACATTATGGGAATCATCGTGTGTAGATCGCTATGTGCTCATTACTATTTTCAAAAGGGTGGCGAACCCTCCAGCTTCCCCCTCCCAAATTTCCTCATTTTTCAAAATGAGTCAAATCTTAAGGAAATATGTCTTCGCACTCTTTCTACCCCTTTTCCCATGTTCTAAAATTGAAAAATCTCAAATTTACTAAGTTTTGTGAAGTTACGAGACTTCCCTTGTGGGCCGTCATCCCTCCATCACCATCCATGGGAACTTCCCTTATGGGCTGCTGTCCCTCCATCGTCATCCATGGGAACTTCCCTTGTAGGTTTTCATCCCTCCATCGGCGTCTGTGGGAACTTTCCTTGTGGGCCACCATCCCTCCATCACCATACATGGGAACATCCCTTGTAGGCTATCGTCCCTCTGTCATCATCTGTGGGAACTTCCCTTGTGGGCCATTGTCCCTCTGTCACCATTTGTGGGAACTTCCCTTGCGGGATGCCATCCCTCCATCATGTGGGAACTTCCCTTGCGTGTTGTCATCCCTCCATTGCCGTCCTTGGGAACTTCCCTTGTGGGTCACCATCCCTCTATCACAGTCCATGGGAACTTCCCTTGCGGGCCGCCATCCCTTTGTCATCATCTAAGGGAACTTCTCTTGTGCATCACCATCCCTCCATCACCATCCGTGGGAACTTCCCTTACGACCCACCGTCCCTCCGTCATCATTCATGGGAACTTCCCTTGTGGGCTACCATCCCTTCGTCGCCATCTGTAGGAACTTCCCTTGTGGGCCACCATCCCTTCGTTGACGTCCGTGGAAACTTCCCTTGTGGGCCATCGTCCCTCCGTCATCGTCTATGTGAATTTCCCTTGTGGGTTGCCTATGTGGATTTCCTCTTTTAGGGTGGTTGACCCCTAACTTCACCCCACCTAGCAGGCTCCACATTTGGTTTTTTCATCCACCTTCCATCTGTCAAAAGGTTGTCCACCATCTACTATCCATTTGTTGTCCACCTTCTGTCGGTTGTCCCTCTATCATCCACCTTCCGTCCGCCCTGGGGGAAACTCGCACCCCTGAACCTGCATTTATGTTTATGGTCCAAATGAGCTCCAAATGTGGAAAATGATGAATACTATGATCTTTTAATGATGCATGGATGGATCTAACAATTATCTTCCAGGATTTGATTAACATTTGCCTTGATTTATGTATGGAAGCACTTGCTACACTTCGTGCATGCAAGATTTATGGAACCTGATGCAAGTCCATCGAGGAGGCCCATCAAAAAGCTAAACAAAGAAAAAGCATGTTGCTCCCACCACCATTCATTTTATGCTCATCTCTCCTCCTAGCGCCCATCAACAGAGCTTGTGTTAGAAGAAGGCCTATGCCGAGGAAGTCATAGACAAAACTGTAAAGGGTGGCCTTGATGAAATATTCCAAACCAATTTTTTTTGATTTTTCAATTAACAGATTTCAAACAATGCACCCGTTAAGGTTAGAAGATAAACCAAAATGTGCAGAAAGCAACTCTAACCAGAATGTACACCAGGATCCCGATGTGGGCAAGGTGTGAGCATTGGTCAGAGGATTTGAATTAAACTGCTTATGCAAAAAGCAACTCTAACCAAGGATGGCAAGCATATGGTCAGAGGATCTTCTTCTCTAAATACAGAAAGGAACTCAACGTCAAGAATGTGCTTTCCAAACCAAGATGGAATGGGAGCTACCATATGACGGAGATGCTAACTATGCTGAAAGTAAACTCAACACCAAGTATGTGCTACCCAATTCCAGAGTGGAAATGAGGCGACCATATGGCGGAGATATACAGAAATACAATGCAGCTTCAGAATGTAAAGTAAGATTAAGAGAAATGCTGACAGTACTACTGTTCAGCTTACAAAATATCAGAAGATGCCTGCAATAAACAAGATTAGAAGCTCTCCACTGCTGCAATAATAGATATGATCATTCCAAGGTTAATTATGACCTTCCAGATACAACTCTTCACCAAAATACAGATTACTCAAGACTGATATAACAAAACAACAACGTAATATGCATAACCAGCAACCCTAGAATCCACTAAAATGCTCACAACTCACTCAATACTTGCCAGAATGACATGAGACCTGATGCAAACGAAAGCTATAATGATGGAAATGAGGACTAGACCAAGAAACAACTAACAAATCGAAGTATTCTTTTTTCTAAACATTTGCCAGGCAGACCAGAATGGTGCGGCCAATAGAGAGAAGCGATTTTGCTTTTAAAAAATAAACACTCAATATTAAAATCTGAATCTTTGCAAGAAGGGTCGCCCCTATCAAGGAAACTCAATGAATCAATACCCAGAACGACTGTATTTTTATTTTCAGATTTATGAGTGAAACTACAGATTCAGCTTGACTTCAGCAACTTCAAAATGAGACTGAAATGCAAATCTAGAACTCCAAAAATGCAAGATACTCAACTGAAATGCAAGATAAACCTATTACAAACTATCTCTCAACTAGTTGCTATCTTTCAAGCAAGAAGAAGAGCCAAGCTAGGAGGCATTCATTCCTCGAAGCAATCCCAAAGCCATTCCGGCAGCATAACAATATTATAAAACATCAGATCCTCAAATGAGAACCCAAGGCTGTCTTTTATAAGCTTCTGTGGACCTTCCTGGAAACCCTAACTTCTTTTCCAAAGTCAAAACCCTAATCCCAAGAAATGGCGTCCTTTTCCAAGCATCTTTAATTTTGACTTCATTAAATTTCTCACTTAAATAAATGCGTCCTCCTTAAGGCTTAGTTTTGACTTGATAAATTCAATATAATTTTAATATAACCTCAATGATGGCGCCACCCTTCAAGTCCACCTTTTAAAATAACATTAAGTTATTTGACTAGGCCAAGGTGATAAAATAACATTTAAATTATAATGTTATTTTTAAGTGAAATGAGTTCAACTCTCCAAAACTGCATTCTGAAGCCCGAAACTGAATACGCCACTTGAGACAACTGAAGGGGAAAGTCAACTACCTGAGACCAACCTGTATACTGCCAAAAATAGAATTTACTAAAAATAGTAAATTCCAGAAAATGCTCTGAATGCCGAAATGAACATACTGCTGCGAAGCCCTCTGAAAACCCAGAAGGAATCCGCCATTGAATCCACCATCTCAGAGCCAAGACCTCCTCAAAAATTGGAAACCCTAATTTAACCTTCCGACTAGCCTTCGGGTTTCCAAAAAAAAGGCCAACAGTCATATGCACGATCAAGTTTGAGAAGGGGAAATTACAGTCCGCCCTCCCCAAGATTGCTTGTCCTCAAGCAATCGCAAACTAGGATGCTGCAATATCTCATCACTTTCCCAAGTGGCATCCTCCATAGGCAGGTTCTTCCACTTTACCAAACATTCTCTGATAGTTCTATTCCTCAAGGAACGTTCTCTGACATCAAGTATCTCCTCGGGAACTAGAACCAACTGTCCTTCTTCATCCAACAGTGGCAACTGTGAAGAAGCAACCACATTTTGTCCAAGTGCTTTCTTGAGGCGGGACACGTGGAAGACGTTATGCACTCTGCTATCTGAAGGTAGCTCTAATTCATAAGCTACTGCCCCAACCTTTCTGATGACCCTAAATGGCCCATAGAAGCGAGGTTTGAGCTTCTCAGCTCCACTCTTCTTGAGAGTAGACTGTCTATAAGGTTGTAAACGAAGATAGACCATATCCCCAACCTCAAACGAACGCTCAACACGCCTCTGATCAGCATACAACTTCTGCTGATTTTGCGCAATCTGCAAATTATCCTTCAAGGATCTCATTATGTCTTGACTATGCTGCAACAAATCCTTGGCTAAAGGTGCTTTGCTGTCACCAAACACCAAGTCTGCAAAACTGGGTGCTTCATATCCGTAAAGTGCCAAGAAAGGCGACATCTTGATTGACATATGAAAGGTAGAGTTGTAGCAGTACTCGCCTATATGCAGCCACTTAACCCAAGCTTTCTGCTGTTCTGACACATAATTTCTCAAGTAGCCTTCCAACCACTTGTTCACCACTTCTGTCTGCCCATCAGTTTGGGGGTGATAACTCGTGCTTGGAGTGAGCACAGTACCACTCATTCTGAAAACTTCTTGCCAAAAGGTACTTAGGAACTTGCTGTCCCTATCACTTACAATATTCTTTGGCAACCCATGAAGCCTAAACACTTCTTGAAAAAACAAATCTGCAACTTGGGCTGCAGAAAAAGTGCTGGTAATGGCAAAAAAATGAGCAAACTTGATTAATCTGTCAACTACCACGTAGATGCAATCCTTCCCTTGGGCCTTGGGCAACCCAGTGATGAAATCCATTGAAATGCTTTCCCATTTTTGATTGGGAATTGGAAGTGGTTGCAGCAAACCGGCTGGCAATGTATGCTCATTTTTATTTGCTTGACAAACAGGACATTGCTAAATGTAGCGTTGAACCTCTCTCTTCAAACCTTTCCAAGAAAACCTTTCTCGGATCTGCCTATAGGTCTTGAAAAAACCTTGGTGACCAGCAACTGGAATGTCATGAAAATTCAAAAGAATCTTCTTCTTGAGCTTAGAATCAGCCACCAGAAAGATTCTTCCCTTATACTAAATCAATCCCTCAACCACCTGGTACTTTTCATCATGGAAAGTACCTTCCAGAATGCTGGTTGCAAACTGATTTTTGGCATAATCAGCAAGCAACATGTCCCTCCAATCTGTAGTAAGCTCACACAATGAGCTCAAATGAGGCCTTCTGGAGAGAGCATCGGCCACGACATTATTTTTTCCTTTGACATATTCAATGTCAAAGTCGTAAGCTTGAAGCTTACTCACCCATTTATGTTGCCTCTCATTTAAATCCTTCTGGTGCATAAAATGCTTGAGGCTATTGTGGTTGGTCTTAACTACGAATTTATTCCCCACCAAGTACTGCCTGAACTTGGCTAATGCATGCATAATAGCAAGCATTTCTTTATCATAGATTGAGTATGTCCTCTCCACACCCCGTAACTTTCTACTTTCAAACACGATAGGGTGTTTGTCTTGCATCAGGACAGCCCCCACTCCTTCACCTGAAGCATCACATTGCAGCTCGAATGGCTTGGAGAAATCCGGGATAGCCAAGACTGGACACGAACTCATGATCTTCTTGAATTTATCAAACACAATTTGAGCCTTTTCTGACCAAGCAAAGGCTCCCTTTTTGGTGAGATCAGTAAGGGGAGCAGCATTCTGTGAATACCCCTTTACGAATCTCCGATAAAATCCACAAAGACCCAGAAAACCTTTCAACTGGGTCAAGCTCTCAGGAGGTGGCCAATCAACTACTGCTTTGATTTTTTCCGGATCCACCTTTACTCCCTCAGCACTGATTATGTGGCCAAGGTACAGTAACTCCACCATTCCAAATTCACATTTGGAAGCTTTGGCAAATAAGCTCTCAGATTCCATGATACTAAGCACATCCTCCAAGTGCTTGAGGTGATCCTCCCAAGTCTTGCTGTAGATCAGAATATCATCAAAAAATATCAGCACAAACCTTCGTAACTGATTCTGAAAGACACGGTTCATGCAAGACTGAAAGGTGGCCGGAGCGTTAGTCAACCCAAATGGCATGACTAAGAATTCAAAATGTCCATAGTGACATCTGAAAGCTGTCTTTTCCACATCTGATCCCCTCATTCGTATCTGATGGTAACCCGACCTCAGATCAATCTTCGAAAAGAACTTAGCCCCATGTAGCTCATCAATGAGCTCATCTATCCTGGGAATGGGGTATCTATTTTTTATTGTGCTTTGGTTCAAAGCACGATAGTCCACGCACATGCGCATGGTACCATCCTTCTTTTTCACAAGAACCACTGCAGATGCAAAAGGGCTCTTGCTTGGGCGTATGAAACCCATCTCCAAAAGTTCCCGAATATTCTTCTCGATCTCATCCTTTTGTCTCTTTGGATACCGATATGGAGTTGTGATCACCGGTTTAGCTCCTTCTTTGAGCTCTATGATGTGTTCTGAACCTCGATCAGGAGGAGGTCCCGGGGGTAAATCAGCAAACACTTTACTCTTCTTGGTGAGTAAAGACTGAATATCTGGAGGATGCTCTATTTTCGTTTCAGCGGGACTAGCTGGAAGAATCATGCACTCCGCAGCCCACTCCACTTGATCATGACATATCAACTTCACCATCCTCTTGAATGACACAATCCGAGGGCCACCATTTGACATCCCTCTCAACACCACCTTCTTTCCATCGGATTGAAATTTCAACTCCATAGTTTGCAGATTTAGAGAGATCTCTCCAAGAGATCGCAGCCATTGAATGCCAAGGACAGCATCCGTATCTCCAATATTGACCACGTAGAAGTCATCCTTGACTTCGTAATTGCCCAATTGCATTGACATGTTCGGAATCCTCTTGGTGCATGAGATGTGAAACCCATCCGCAACCATAACTTTGAACCCTTCAAAGTCTTCTATTTGCAATCCTTTCTTTGCCACCACAACTTCATCTATGAAGTTATGTGTTGCTCCAGTGTCAATTAAAGCAACAATACGTTGCCCTTTGATCATCCCACGAACTTTAAAGGACTCATTCTTTTGGAAGCTCGAAAGTTGAGCCAATGTACCACCACTTTCTTTTTCACCTTCAGACTCTTCTGGGGTATTTTCTTCATCGCTGTCCTCAAAATCAGCTTGCTGATCAGAAAAATCAGAATTGCTTTCATCAGCTGTATAGAACTCAATTTGATGAATTTTAGCACCCTTTGGGCACACATGATCTTGGGACCATTTTTCCCTACAACGGAAACATAACCCCTTCCTTCGGAGTTCATTGATAGTCTCTGGATCCAATCTTGAGCCATGGGGTTTCTGTGGTTTAAACTCCTTATGGTGAGGCTTTTGATGAAACTTTTTCCCTCTATCCCCTTTGTGAAAGGCTGGTTTGGAAGGAAACTTTGCTTTGGGAGCAGCCCACTCCATGTTTCTAGCTTTTTTCATTGCTTCTTGTAAGGACGGTGGATCAAAAGCTTTGATCCAACCCTTGAGTGGCTCCATCAATCCTTCAGTGAATAGGATCACTAATCTTCTTTTTGTAATTCCAGTGACCATAACTGAAAGTCTTTGAAACTCAGCTATGTAGGCTTCAACAGTGCCATACTGTCTCAACTGTGCCAACTCCCTAAAATGCACTTCTAGATCCTTCTTCTCGAACCTCTCAATGAGCCTGGTAGTGAACTCCTCATAAGTTGTGATAGACCGATGACCTAGAGTAATTAAGCCATGGTACCACCACTCGTGCGCCACCACATCAAGGTGTAGCGTAGCGAACTTGATCGCTTCTTCTTCTGCCATAGGTCTGAGAGCTAGATAGTTATCCAGCTTCTGAATCCAAGCTCGGGCTGAACTGGAATCACTCTCGTCAAAGTGTGGAAGTGTCACCTTGTTGACAGCTTGGTACAAGTCTCCTTGATTTGTTGGTCTTCTTTGATCATAGTGTCTCCCTTGTCCTTTGTTTTTCCTTTTATGATCCATGAAATCGTTATAGGACATATCCATCCTGATGTCGGTAGGTAGAGAATCATACTCTGCACGACCCAGTCTCAACTGCTCCACGAATGAAGCATTCTCTTCAGGATCTGGATGATTGTTTACAGGTGGCCAAAAGGTGGGTTTGAACGGCCTGGAGGAAATGTAAGTGTTGTTTGACACCGTCCGAGCTGCATGCTCATCATGCTGGTTAGAAGCACTATGCTCCCCTCTATGCCCTGAGTTGTTCTGTGGAGTGGTGTTCTGGCCCACTTTCCCCATCATGAAAGATACCATGTCCATCAAGGCATCCATCTTTCTTTCAAATCTCTTTCCTGGACTCATGGATCTTTCTCTCCCATCTCTCCCTTTTCCACTGTCATCTCTGTTGTTGGTAATCCTCTCGTTACCCCCAACTGACCTCTCACCTTCTGCCATGTCTGTTTCCTGAGAAGACTCCAAATGAGCCCTCAAGGTTCCTGAAGCTGTCTGACCTTCTGGAGGTTGATAAAGCTGGAACTGTTTTCCAACCTTCTTGTCTTCTCTTGCAAAGTACCTCTTTTCTCTGTCACTCATAGACGGATTGTTCACAGGATGGCAAGATCTTGGCTCTGATACCACTGAAATATTCCAAACCAATTTTTTTTTGATTTTTCAATTAACAGATTTCAAACAATGCACCCGTTAAGGTTAGAAGATAAACCAAAACGTGCAGAAAGCAACTCTAACCAGAATGTACACCAGGATCCCGATGTGGGCAAGGTGTGAGCATTGGTCAGAGGATCTGAATTAAACTGCTTATGCAAAAAGCAACTCTAACCAAGGATGGCGCCGATGATGGCGAGCATATGGTCAGAGGATCTTCTTCTCTAAATACAGAAAGGAACTCAACGTCAAGAATGTGCTTTCCAAACCAAGATGGAATGGGAGCTACCATATGACGGAGATGCTAACTATGCTGAAAGTAAACTCAACACCAAGTATGTGCTACCCAATTCCAGAGTGGAAATGAGGCGACCATATGGCGGAGATATACAAAAATACAATGCAGCTTCAGAATGTAAAGTAAGATTAAGAGAAATGCTGACAGTACTACTGTTCAGCTTACAAAATATCAGAAGATGCCTACAATAAACAAGATTAGAAGCTCTCCACTGCTGCAATAATATATATGATCATTCCAAGGTTAATTATGACCTTCCAGATACAACTCTTCACCAAAATACAGATTACTCAAGACTGATATAACAAAACAACAACGTAATATGCATAACCAGCAACCCTAGAATCCACTAAAATGCTCAAAACTCACTCAATACTTGCCAGAATGACATGAGACCTGATGCAAACGAAAGCTATAATGATGGCAATGAGGACTAGACCAAGAAACAGCTAACAAATCGAAGTATTCTTTTTTCTAAACATTTGCCAGGCAGACCAGAATGGTGCGGCCAATAGAGAGAAGCGATTTTGCTTTTAAAAAATAAACACTCAATATTAAAATCTGAATCTTTGCAAGAAGGGTCGCCCCTATCAAGGAAACTCAATGAATCAATACCCAGAACGACTGTATTTTTATTTTCAGATTTATGAGTGAAACTACAGATTCAGCTTGACTTCAGCAACTTCAAAATGAGACTGAAATGCAAATCTAGAACTCCAAAAATGCAAGATACTCAACTGAAATGCAAGATAAACCTATTACAAACTATCTCTCAACTAGTTGCTATCTTTCAAGCAAGAAGAAGAGCCAAGCTAGGAGGCATTCATTCCTCGAAGCAATCCCAAAGCCATTCCGGCAGCATAACAATATTATAAAACATCAGATCCTCAAATGAGAACCCAAGGCTGTCTTTTATAAGCTTCTGTGGACCTTCCTGGAAACCCTAACTTCTTTTCCAAAGTCAAAACCCTAATCCCAAGAAATGGCATCCTTTTCCAAGCATCTTTAATTTTGACTTCATTAAATTTCTCACTTAAATAAATGCGTCCTCCTTAAGGCTTAGTTTTGACTTGATAAATTCAATATAATTTTAATATAACCTCAATGATGGCGCCACCCTTCAAGTCCACCTTTTAAAATAACATTAAGTTATTTGACTAGGCCAAGGTGATAAAATAACATTTAAATTATAATGTTATTTTTAAGTGAAATGAGTTCAACTCTCCAAAACTGCATTCTGAAGCCCGAAACTGAATACGCCACTTGAGACAACTGAAGGGGAAAGTCAACTACCTGAGACCAACCTGTATACTGCCAAAAATAGAATTTACTAAAAATAGTAAATTCCAGAAAATGCTCTGAATGCCGAAATGAACATACTGCTGCGAAGCCCTCTGAAAACCCAGAAGGAATCTGCCATTGAATCCACCATCTCAGAGCCAAGACCTCCTCAAAAATAGGAAACCCTAATTTAACCTTCCGACTAGCCTTCGGGTTTCCAGAAAAAAGGCCAACGGTCATATGCACGATCAGGTTTGAGAAGGGGACATTACACTTGAAGGGAGCTAAAGTGAGTTGTTTTTTCTTTCATCAAATGATCATGACCCGTTAAGAGATGTCCATTGAAATTAGGAATGACATGTTTTTCTCTTTGATGATACAAATCTTCTAGCAAGATTTAGTTGATCAGATGAAGAATTTTGCAGATCCATCAAATAAGGGGTAGCCTTCAAGTAGTTTCAGCTACAATAAAAGGGCAATCAACTAGATGACAAATTTTCTATAGTACTTGAGTCACTAGATGAGAAAATAGGAATGAAAAAAATGATGTATTTTAAATTCCTATATAATGGGGGTAGGTGAAACCCTAATATAAAACAAATATGAGCCACACGATGCAAATCAATCCTAGCCATTCATTTAGGCTTTGGAAAACTATAAATAGGGGCTTCCTCCTCATTTGTAAATGGTTGGAGAACTAGTGTAAAGAGAATTTTATAGAAATAGAGAGAAGAATTGCATGATTTATGGGTGTTTCTTTTGAGTTTTTTCATTATGCATGCACGGTTCAACTCCTGAGTTAGTTTAGTTGTTAGTTTTCTTGAATGGGTGTGATAATGGTGTTTGTTGTTATGGTATTTTATGAATTTCCAGCCCATAATTTTGGCACTTGTTAATGACAAGCTCTTGTGCAAAGTTAGCCTAGCCTTTTTTTATTTCATTGCTACAAATTAGTTCAATTGTATGTTCATGATGTGCATGTACAATCTGAAAATTTGTAGTCCTTAGAAGATTGCACTGGTTTTCTGTAGTTGTAGGCTTCTCTTGGTCAAGCAAAACCCAACTTAGGAAGTTTGTCTATTGTAGCAGCCTCCATTGTTACTGTTCATTCATAGCTTTGATTTAGATTAGCTCTCCTAACCCTTTCCTCTTTTTCTATTTCTTTTAGTTCCTTGTTAGAGTAGGATTCAAAGCATCACCACAATCCTAAATTTGATGAGCATGTTGAGTTTCAACTTGCTGTTTTGAGTGGAAAGCCACTGCTCATTCACTTCCAACACTTTAAAACTCCATTTGCAGACCCAACTTCCCATGCTTTGTAACTCTTCTGTAAGTCTTCCCTATGATTACTAGCAAGATCACATTAAAAGAACTGAGATATTCCATGCATATCATGACCTGACACCCGAGAGACCTTAGGATAATTTTCTGTAACTTGTTGTGGGAAGTTGTCTTTTAAGAGAGGCGATGCATCTATGCATTACCTATGTTGAGAAGTGCTAAAACACCCATCAACATGTAGTCCTTATTATAAGCTTCCCAAAAAGTATAATTTTAAATAAATTTAATTTAATTATTATATTTATTTTTTATTTCTTGTGATTGTAGGTTTTTCATGGAAAATCAAGCTCTTTGTTGTGCACATGCAGAAAAATAGAAGATTATAAAAAATAAAATATAAAATATAAGTGTACCAGATATTGAAGTCCTTGATCCAAGAAAAAATAAAATTGATACATACAGAAAAAGTTATGTGTTATACAGTCTTCCTATGTTTGAATTGTGATTGGTTTGACTTCGAAACTTGATTAAGGAAAAAATATTTAGTAAAACACTATGAAACCAATTGGAAGCACTAGATATCGTAGTTACAAATCTAAATTTGAAAAAATAAAAATTATCCTTCATGGAAAACAAAGTTGTGTTATACGGTGAGCGTCACTCCTTAAAAATGGTGTTTACTGAAAATACTAGTTTTTGAAGGAGATGGAAAAAGAAGTGCAATTTGATTCCAAAAAATTTGAAAAAAGTATATTTAGAATCTACAAACAAAATTTCACAAATCATTAGTTTGCGTCATTTCCAAATTCCTCATGGTTTAGCTACTATAGGTGTCCGAAAGTGAAGATTTAGTTAGAAAAAATCAGTTCAGTGTCCAGTTTGGCCAAAAATTGTAAACTAGTATTGTGGGATCACCCGTCTATAAGATGATAGGAGTTACCAAAAAGGTATACTCCTTTAAAATTATAATTTTTTTTTCCTCTACCTTGTAGTAATAATTAATAAAATTCTATAGGAGAAGAGTTCTCTTACAAGGAGAAGGAATCTTAAATTAAATCTATGAAAGAGGAGATATCATCCTCCATATATCTAATATTCATCTATTCTTTTATTTCATTATGAACTACTACTTCCTCTTTCTTCAATTCTTCATTATAAGGTGTTTCAACACCATCTTTATGTCTCTCTTTGGATTAATCCATCATCATCGTTGCATTAATCTATTAGGTTAAACCTTAAACCCTAAATCCTAAACCTAACATCTATCATCATTCCATTAATCCATTAGGTTTATTTTAGGGTAATATAAATTTATTAATCTAAGTATCTTTCATCCATCATAGTCCTTTCATTATCCATGCATTTTTCCATCTTAATCATTACATATCTCCCATCACATTAACCTTCAAATTTTAGAACAACTCTTTGGTACATTAAAAATAGCATTTCACTTTCTTCATCTGATTGGAACAAAAAAATGCTCACATTATTTACAGTGTTGGAAAACACACTATACCCTATCAATTATTTCCTTATGAAAAGTTTTTGTTTCATACGCATGAGGAATGTAATGAAATCCACCTTCAAATTTTAGAACAACTCTTTGGTACAATAAAAATGGCATTTCAGTTTCTTCATTTGATTGGAACAAAAAATGCTCACATTATTTGTAGTGTTCGAAAATACACTGTCCCCTATCAGTTATTTCCTTATGAATTTTTTTTGTTTCATAAGCACCAAGAATTCAATGAAGTCCACCTTCAATTTTTAGAATAACTCTTTGGTATAGTAAAAATGGCATTTCAATTTCTTCATCTGATTGGAATAAAAATATGCTCACATTATTTGCAGTGCTGGAAAACACATTGTCCCCTATCAGTTATTTCCTTATGAAAATTTATTTATTTCTCAAACATATGAAGAAACTGAAACACAATTTCTACTCTAAGGCTTGTTATAAATTTTGAAGATGAATTTCATTGCATTCCTACTATGTAAATAATAAAAGGTTTTTCAAATTACAGGTTGGAAAACACTGTGTGTTATGAAACCTGTAACCCATGTACTTTTGTAGAACCCTCTACAAGTAACAACCCAATTGTTTAGTCACCCCTAAAGTCAATTTGATTATTTTTATGTATCCCTCACATACAAATCATCCCTGATCTCTCCACCCTTGATCTTAGAACAAGCACAATCATATCACTCACAACCCACTGTGTTTTTCCAACTTGGAATTATTTTATGCATTTATTTTTCATCATATGAGGAAAGTAAAAAATTTGTTTTACCTAAGTAAAAGTTGTGGTAAATTTTGAAGGTCTCTTTCATTACATTCATACTCTCTAAATAGAAAAAAGGTTCATTACAATAATTGTAGGGTCGAAAACACTAGGCGTTATGAAAATTGCAACCCACATATTGTTGTAAAATCTTCTAGACATAACAACCCAATTAGTTAGTCACAATAAATGCACAAAATAATCATAGGTTGGAAAAATACAGTGGGTTGTGAGTGATTTCATTTTTCTTATTCTAAGGTCAAGGGTGGAGAACTTAAGGAGGAGTTGCAAGTGGAGGATGCATAAAACTAATCAGATTGACCTGAGGGGTGACTAACAGATTGGGTTGTTATGTGTAGAGGGTTTTACAATAGTATGTGGGTTGCAAGTTTTATAACACCTAGTGTTTTCCAACCTACAATTATTGTAATGATTTTTTTTTGTTATTTAGAGATCGTACGGATGTAATGAAAATCACCTTCAAAATTTACCACTATTGTTACTTAGAGTGAAAATTATGTTTCAATTTTCTCATGTGAAGGACAAATAAATGCACAAAATAATCATAGGTTGGGAAAACACAGTGGGTTATGAGTGATTGCATTCTTCTTGTGATTAATGCTATTTACAGGTGGGGGATACACAAAACTAATGAAATTGAGTTGAGGGATAACTAACCAATAGGGTATTTACATGTAGAGGGTGTTACAACACTACATGGGTTGTAGGTTTCATAACACCGAGTGTTTTCCAACCTATAATTTTACAAAAGAGTAAGAATGTAATGATTTTTTTTTGTTATTTGCATAGTAGGAATGTAATGAAATTCACCTTCAAAATTTATAAAAGGTATAAGTTAGAGTAAAAATTGTGTTTCAATTTCTTCACATGTTCAAAAAATAAATGCACGGTATAATTGCAGGTTGGAAAGCATAGTGGGTTTGAGTAGATGGTCTATGAAACCTGCAAGAAATACATTATCTATTGCATTCACTTTGGTGTGCATCTCTTCGAGTGTTTTTAGAGAAGATTCCTTTTTCATTTCATACAGTCTAGTACCTACACAAAATAACTGCATGTTGAAAAACACAATGTGAGTTATCTGTTATTTCATTTTACATATTCTTAGTGCCAAAAGAGATGGCTGATAAGTTAAAACTAAAAAGGTTGGAATATCCAAGTTCATATAAAATTTCACAATTGTAGAAATACCATAAGGTGCTAGTTAGTGAGTGAGGGAAGGATAGATAGATTTTAAAATTGGTTATCACTAGATCATAATAGATATCACTCTCTCTCCCTCTCTCTCACTCACAACCCACTATGTTTTCCAACCAATGATTACATTTGCAATAGTTGGACGTGTTGAAATTGTATCAAAACAATGGAAGACTAAAATTAACCACTTAAAAAAGGAAGTAAAATATCAGAAGAATATTTTATCATCAAAAGAAAAGGAGGTTATTTTGTAAGGTTCATTTCATTACATTCATACTCTCTAATAAGAAAAGGTTTTCATTACTATAATTACATGTTGGAAAATACTGGGTGTTATGAAACCTACAACCCACATACTATTGTAAAACTCTCTACATGTAACAACTCAATTGGTTAAGAGGTTGAGCTTCAATTGATGGAATTGGGTGGGATGGAGGGAGCTTTCTAAAGAATTATAGAGGAAGGAGGCGATGGAGATGATGATTCAGAGAGTGATTCTAATTATTTTTGGTTGTGTGTTGGCCTATGTTCTAACTTCTATCTGCTCGAGTTTTGGGAGATCTTCCTATTGTGTCTTCCTGGCTCAGTGCTTGTCATCCTTGCCGCTTTTCCATGTGCTCCTATGTTGGTTTATCCTCTCCTTGTTGGGGATTTTTTATGAGGTTTTGGATTTCTTTTATTCTCTTTCTTGTTCCAAGAGTCTCGCTAGCTTGTTTGGGACTATTATGAGGTGTGTGGTTGGTAAAGGTGTTGTGATTCTAGCTCTGGCATGTCTGGGAATTACTCCTTTGGTGGTCTCTCCCTTGTCCGATGTGCCTCTCAAAGTCTTGGCCTTTGGCCTCGCTGGGCAGGTGGGGTTGATTGATGTTCTATGCCTCTTTTTATTTGCCTTGGGTGTGTCTTCTTGTTGCTCACACTCTACCTATGGCTCAACCTTTGCAGAGAACTTTTGTTGCTTTTTCATTGTTTCTTTATTTTTCACTGCTCTCGTTTGTCTCCTGTTTTGCCTCTATTCGAGTGTAGATGGGGTTTGTGTGGATTTTGGGGGTCCATTGTGTTGGTTGTCCCTAGCCTTTTGAGTTTGTTGATCGAGTGTCTTTTGGGTTGTTGGATCGAGCCTCTAGCTTGATTTCACTAATAGCCTAGACCTATTTGATTTGACTTCTTTCTAGTTGGTGGTCTTTAGAAAGTGTGGTCTGGCGATTTGGGTTTTATTTAGTATGTCCCTCAATCATTTGAACCTCTTTTCTAGGAGGCGGATGAGGCTTTTCCCTATTCTGAAGAATATTTTTTTTTACTTTAGTTCCTTCATGTTGGATTTTCCTAAGGGTTACCTATTCTATAAAGCTTTTGTTTGCTATCTGGTTTTTCATACCCCGAAGGTTTGGGGATTCATGATTTTTTGGGGTATTTTGTCTAAGAAAAGAGATTTTATTAGCCTTTGCCGAGCCTACTTTGGAAAGTTCTCTTGGAAAATCTACACTTGGTGTTTGAGGAAGCCTATGTGTGATTCTCTCTTGGTCCTCTTGCTTTGCTTATAGAAGGCTTGTCTATGATCTTCATGGGTGCTTATACCTCCCTAGTTTTATGTATTATGTTTTTCGTTGATGTAATGCCCCGCCTTGCAACCCTAAAGGAAGTTGTAATTAACAACTTAAGCGAACCAATTTTTTTTATAAAGTGTAGTTAACATACACATTCACTTACTAATTAACAACAACCTCTAAGGCTACAAGGTTAGGATTACTTAAACCCACACATACATATTACATATAACCGTAGCATTATAACTTATGAAATAAACATCATACATCATAAGAATGCCACATAACATAATAATTTAATCAACCAAGATACAATCTCATAAACATTATCTTAATCCAATAGTTACGTCACTCATTCCCAGAATGAGACAATAGTATTCAAGGTTACAATTACAAAATTCCACCTCATAAACATAAGAGGGATAAAATAACTTATACAAGTTAAAATATTACAATGCAAGTAATTACAACAAGAACCGCGAGCTGCCCATCTGGATGTCTTGCCACCAAGTACTGAAGATAGATGGGGACCCAATGGTTTTGGTTCATGTTCCACCCTACCAATGTGGTACCCACAAGGCCCACCCCCCATGCTAGGAGATAGTAACAATGTAACATGGACAAAGATTCTACTACCTCTAACCAAAGGCAGACTCATTCTGACTCATACTGTTATAACCAACCAAAAACCATAATCAAGTACAATCCAATACAACTCAAGTACAACATTTACATCATTGACATAGGTCACATTACTTCCAGACATAAAATAGATCAAGTATGTTCACAAAACCATACACATAAAACAATTAACAACAGTTGTCCTAGATAGAGTGTTGTCGCAAGGTTTGTCATGAGATCTCCTCTGGGCATCCTTCATAGGCTCTGGTAATCTTGGTGGCCTCAACCGAATCCCAACACTCATACTCACTCATGCGGAATCAAATACCTCTCATAAGGACAAGATAGTTGATCTTGCCATTCCAGGCCTTCTCACTCATCCCAATTCTAAACAAGCCCTTGTGTCTATGAGTGAGGATTAAATTATCTTGATTAGTGTGAACTGCATCCTAATCATCTAAGTACATTAATTTAATTATCACTTGATTAACTCACTTTTGAAGGTTACCCGGTTTACCACTTTGGGCTTCGGCCCCTATCAAAAGCCACTCTTCTAATGGACAACGCACTCACAACCAATCACCAAGGGAAACACAAGTGCATACAAACTAGGCATCATAATCACTCCAACACAAAGAGGATACAAATAATAGAAACTCACTCCAAACATCTTGGAGGCAACAACACATAGTCCACTCCTTTCACAGGAGGTACATAACATCCTCGTTCATGGGTAAAACTGAAAAGACGCCATGCACTACCCAAGGGAAAACAATTGGATGACATAAAATTCAACAACCCTTATCTTCTAGGTTCTTCTGGAAGACTTATAATTTAATACTAACACTAATTCCCAAAACCAACAATGCAACTTGACGACATAGCAACAAAAGCATTCAAGTCATCAATCAAATCTAATCTTTGGATTTCCTAAATCCATACTCATTCAATAGGTAGTGTTGACAAAGTCCAAGACACGATAACTAGATCATCTAAAATAATCATAACCCCTATTTCCCCTTTCATCATTGGAAATCTAAAATAATTAAACTTACTTCCCTTTACTGAATACAGAGAATTAAATCCTTTAAGATAATCATGAGGAAGATACTACTTTTAGATATACTAAATCCATATCTCTTTCATAATCCGATCACAATGATTCAATTAATCTAAATAGAAATTAATAAATAACATAATTGATTGCCTCATCAATTAAATAACTTCTTAATTTACTTTTAAATCGACACAAATCCATGCAAGTAAACTCTTTCCATTTCCTAACCAAATCTTACATCTCATTCAATTTTCTATTTAAAACATTCAATCACTTTAATATAATAACATATTGTTTCTCTATCTATTTTCCATATATACTAATCAATCCATTTTTAAATCTCTATTCAATAATATATTGCATGCATCTCATTAAAATAAAATACGATAATGAATTTTACACTTAATATATATATATATATATATATATATATGCTCCATATTATATAGACACCAAATATATATATTAATAAATTTAATTACATATATTCTTTAATATTCCATTCACAATGACTAGATTACTCTACTTAACTAAATAAAACATAATAACTATTTTGCTTTTTCAATATAGTTAGTTCCTAAATTTACCTCTAATGCAACCTAACACTATTGCAAACAATCTTTTCAATTTTCTATTCAGAGTCTATATTTCTTCAACTATCCATTTAAAACATGCAATTTCATCAATGTATAAAAACATTTTTTGGCTTATCTATTTGACCACGCATTCATATTATTTGTAATTAAATCTCATTAATTAAAACAAACATTTAAATATAAATATTTCTATAATTCTTGAATATATTTAAATATATTTTTCCTTATCAATTTTGACCATACATTCAAAACTTATCTTTTAAACTCTTCATGCAAAGCTAAATTACACGCACTTAAATAAAACAAGGTAAATACTGATTGAAAATACTCATGGATATATATATACATCTCAATATATTTTCTTCAATCATATCAACAAAATAAATATTTCTTTTTAAATCAAGTGATTACTTCTATTAAAAAAAATCTTTTTCTATACATTTTCTACACATACTAATCATTTCTTTTAGAACACTAATAATACCCAATTTGCAAACAACAAAATAAAATAAGATAAAATATTATTTATTCTCTCAAATGGATATATACCTTCAATATATATATACTAAATATAAATTAATATATTTAAATATATTTAATCATTAACATATCTTCTATTCTTTACAGAATATCAAAATGTTTAATTCAAAATAAAATATCCTTTATCATCAATTTTCCAAAATATATATATATTTTTCCAATTAAATCAAATTAATAATTGGACCTTTTACACATGAATTTAAATTCCACAATTAAATTTTAAATTATGCATTCCTTAAATCAAATATTTAACTCCTTCAATTAAACTTTAACATGCCATTTGAAAATAAACAATAATTTCCCATACGTTTATAATTTTAATTCCACTAATCTAATATACAAATTTTATTTAAAATAATATAAATAAATGTAATACTTTAATATTATAAATTATAATATAAAATATTATTAAATAATATTTTAATATTATAATAACAATATTTAATATATTAATATTTATAAATATCAATTTATTATTATTTTATTTTCAGAGCAGCCATGGGAAAATAACTTAACAGCAGTCTCATGTTTCAAGCATAACTCAAAAACTACGATCTAAATCTTTGCGATTTTTTGACAGGGATAAGCAAATTTCAAAATGCAAAAACCTTATAAATTTCCTGACAACCCAGTTTGTGTAAGTGAAGTTATAGGCGACGCAACCAGACCATTTTACCATGAAAAATATAACTATACTGCAACTTTTAAAATATGTTTTTTAATAATAAACAGAAGGTTTCATTTTCTAAAAACATTCTAAATGCATTGTTCAATCTCTATGTTTGATTTCAATAACAACAAAATCGATTTCCCCAAATAATTTAAATTCAACTGAGGTTTTCACAATTTTCACTCAAAAATTTTCACAAGCAAAGGCTGTAAATTTATTTAATTCTTTTCTTCTAATATCAAATTTATTTTCTAAAACAGATTTAACAAGCAAATCTTTAATCACTACTATTTTAAAAAAAAAAACAATCAAGAACAATAAAACACAAAGAGGAAAACCTAGTACAAGAAGCTACAGGAAGAGATGAATTTCTGATGCAAGCCTCCTCCAAAGATTTCCTGAATTTTCTTCAATCCTCCAATGAATCCAATCTAAAACCCAACAAATGCAAACAATCTTTCCTTCAATCAATTCTACAATCAAAACTTTCTTCAAACCCTTGTGCAAATTTTCCAAAATTTCTTCTCTACTATAAAAATGTATTTTTTTCTCTAAATCTCTTTCTACCCTAAAATTAAAACATGCATTCCTTATAAATCAAAAATACCTAATTCAACCCTAATTGACATTACATGCAAATTAGATATTTCAATTTCAATTTTTACAACCCTAATTCACATTGCATGCAAATTAGATATTAATTTCAATTTCAATTTCAATTCCAATTTTTGAAAACCCACTTTCAATTTAAAATGCAATTTCAAATAATAAATTAATTTCCAAAGTTGAAACTCATTTCCCAAGTTAACATTTAATTACAATTTCTAATTTAATTCCCACATGTTGAAATTAAATTCCAAAATTAATTTTAATTCTTTTATTTCCTTTCATTCTATTGCATCGCGTTTAATTAATTAATTTAATTATTTAATAACTAAATTCAACCCCCTTGGATTAAATTTAATTAATTAAATAATTTAAATATAATTAATTAATTTAAATATAAACTTTTATCCACATTGCATTATTTAAATTAAATAACCATTAACATGATGTAAATGCAATTATTCTAAATATCTATTTCCAAATCAAGAATCCTTCAGAGTTAAATAATATTAAAGCAAGACAGACAATGACTCGACACACACAACTGACGACCTACTAAGGCTAGGGTGTAAACTTGACACATGTTACCTAGCTACTATCTCCCGTTCAACTTAACCATTGGATCGACACGTTCAAACCTGTGAAACCAGGTGGATTCGATGTCATGTACCTGCAATCCTGCAACCAAGTAAACAACATCATACAATATATCCAGCATATAATACACACCGTGAAGAAGAAATCACGGATTCGTAGGGCGCTCGCAAGCGAGTGATGCGAACTCGTCCTCTTCACCCATACACTCATCAAAATTGACACTTCCATCATAATGCAGTAATCTCATAATAACATCTCATGTTAACTCTACAACATCATTAATCCATAATACAAGTGAAACAATAATCAGATAACTACATCCCACAATAATAGTTGTTGCTCAATAGTAGCGATCAAAACATCATAACAAAATGTATACAGAAGCAAGGTAACTGCAACCAAACATAGTATAAATCAAACCAAACAAGAAGCAAAACGGAGGGGTATTACAGTTGATCTAATTTATTTGTTCATCCTAATGGCCCTATTGTTCATGTTTCCCAACGTTTCTATGGTTACTCTTTCTGCACCTGGGTGTTGTATTTCTTACTGAGTCGATAGACATAATCTCCTATTGTGGTGGAGACCTATCCTTTTGAGATGGAGACCCCTCCTATTGAGGTGGAGTCAAGTTTTGAGAGTGCAATGGGATTCTTATGCTTCTTCTACTAGTTTTCTCCTTTCAAATCCTATTGAGATGGAGGCCATGCCTATGGAAGTGGAGGTTGGGTTTGCTAGAGATTCTTCACTACTGTAGATAGGGTACTCATGGTGACTTTTCCTATAGAGGTGGTCTAGAAAGATGGATGATAGGGTCTCACTACTAAAATTTTATTGATGGTTATAGCTCAAAATTTTGGTTCTTTGAATGTTATTGACCTAGTTTCAGGTCCCATGTGGCCTATTTTTGTAGTTGTCATGCTTGTTTTGAAGGATGGTAGATATTTCTCCCACCCTTGGTGTGGATGTTGGGTTGTTGTGTTTACAGTTCATTAGGTGGCTTACTGGCCTGTATTGTTGACCTTAATAAGGCCTGTGTATGAAGGTTGATTGGGTTTTGCACCCATTTATACCTGCTTGTAATGATGTTATGTTTGTCTAGTTTCTAACCTTAGGGTGGTTGCTATTGATGGTTGTTGCTTTGTAGCTTTGTAAGTGGTATTTTGGCCTATTCGGCTGGCATTGTTTCTTGTTCTTTCATGTCTTTTTACTGGAAATAGGAGTTGTTTCTTGTTGTTGTTCTCGTCTTGTTGTAAAAGGGTCAAGGCCCTTTCAAAATCCCTGCTTACTTAATAAAAAACAACTCAATTGGTTAGTCACCCCTCAGGTCACTTTCACTTTATTTATATGATTGGAACAAAAAAAAAAATCACATTATTTGTAGTGTTGGAAAACACACCGTCCCGTATCAGTTATTTCCTTATGATTTTTTTTTGTTTCGTATGCATGAAGAATGTAATGAAGTCCACCTTCAAATTTTAGAACAAATCTTTGGTATAGTAAAAATGATATTTCACTTTCTTCATATGATTGGAATAAAAAATTCTCACATTATTTGCAGATGGAAAACATACTATCCCTTGTTGAGATTATTTCCTTATGAAAAGGTTTTGTTTCATACGCACCAATAATGTAATTAAGTCCACCTTTAAATTTTACAACAACTCTTTGGTACAGTAAAAATTGTTGGCATATGGTTTTCAGTCTTGTCATTGATGGCAACCTAAGTCATTGATCCAGCCCATAGTTCAGTATTGGTCCATACCAATAGAAAGAGTAAAGAGCTAGCTATTATCAGAAGTAAGAGTGAAGAAAATGGCATCTAGTTAAAGTTAATTGTGTCGATCAATATGAATTTTCAGCTTATCAATTCATGTTGTGCATCTAAGGAAAGATTGTTGGGTATCTTGACTACCTTATTCTCGAGTTTTGTGCCTTCACATTCACTGGTGTACAATCTAGGAGATCTAGTGTATTGATTTTCTAGTTATCAGTGAGCTAGAGGGCTGACTTGGTAAATATAGCCATTACGGATGTTTAAGGAGTAATTCCTTAAAAAAAATTATGCTCGAACGTGCTTACTTTGGTCTGTATTATGTTGTGGCCAAGTATGGGTGGTGCACATTCAAAATCTTTTGTGGATTTAGTCGTCACATGGAAAATATTATATGTTTTGTTAAAGCCAACATAAGGATGATCAAACCTTGGTTGCGGATATATAAGATTGATTGTTTATATCATTTTGCTATCAAAATATATCGAATGCGAAGTATCTCATAGTGGTGCAAATTTACTTGTGTATGGATTTGTGATGTGAATAGTAGAGTAGAGAAAAGTGAAGTGCAGAATCAGATAGAAGGTCCAGAATCTAATCTACGAGCCTAACTAAAACTATAACCAGGCATGAGTAGATTCTATTATCTTAGCTCAACCCTTTCGATGGTCTTAATCTGAACATTTTGTAAGGCAGTGAGCCTTCCCTTTGAGCAGTGAGCTCTAGGCAGTGTGCCTGAATGCAAGTGCATTCCCATTTTGTAAAACTTATATTTGAGTACTCAAATTGTGGATTTTCCCCTAACAGTTTTTCCATGTAAAAATACTTGTGTTATGGTGTTGTGGATGATTACTTTGTGTTTTTGCATCTTTCCTTTGGTCTAATGTTGAAATGGTCTAAATATCAAATTAATAAAGTTCAGAATTGCAATTCACTGATTCACCCCCCTTCTCAGTGTTCCCTCGAGTCCAACAATTGGTATAAGAACCTAGTTCCTTGGAAGAAGTTTGACAACTTGAGGTAGACCTTGGAATGTAATGGACTCTGATAGTCTTTAGAAATAGTTGTTGGTGGCACTTGATGACCTTGATCAGTCTAAAGAAAAAGTCCTAGAATTGAAAGCAAATCTTAGAGATGCTAAGAAATTCACAATCATTAAAGGATCAGATTCTTAAATCCAGGGAAAAGAGGAAGGATCTATGTGATTAGATTAAGCAAAAAGAGAGTGAAAACATGGATGATGCTCACCTGAATCAAACCTTGAAGAAAATAACTGAAGAATGTGAAAAGCTTGCCAAAGACAATGCTACCCTAAAGCATGAAATGGAATCCATGGTGATGAAGCTGACTAAAGAAATTGAAGAAAGAAAGAAGAATGAGGAGAATATTTCCCAATCCTTAAAAGAAAGATCTGATGAATGCAGAAGAATTAATGGAGAATTCGTTTAGTTAGAAAATGAACTGGAACAATGCAAAAATAATGAAGAAGATCTTGAAAAAAAGATTGTTATTCTCAGGACTGAACTTGCTACTGCAAATGAATACAAGGAGAAGTTTAAGATTAGCTTAGTTAAGCTTGATGAGCTAACTCAAAGTCAGAAGAGTGGAAATGACAAACGAGGTCTTGGATATGAAAAAGGAGTAAGTTTCAAATCTGGACAAAAGTATTTCAGGCAAGGAAAACATATGAACAAAGATGGAAGGTATCCGATAAGACAACCCAATGCTCAAAATTTTAATGGATAATGCTTTTCTTGCAATAAATTTGGTCATATGGCTGCTCAGTGTAAAAGTAAAATGAAACCAAGTAATTCATCATTCTCTAGTCAGTGTTTCAATTGCAACAAGTTTGGCCATAAGTCAATTGAATGTAGAAACATGTTAAAATCTGTCAATAGAAGGAGTGTTGGATGTTATATCTATGAAAGATTTGGGAATATTGCTAACCAATGCAGATCAAAAATAAATCAATGGAATGATTGCTTTGGACAAAGAAATGTTGTGTGTTACAATTGCAGTAGATAAGGTCACATTGCAAGATTCTGCAGAAACAAAAATGTGGATAGAAGAGTTCTGGCATACAAAGGTAAAAATACACAAAAAGATGATAAAGGAAAAGGGAAAATGATTGTGGATGAAATAAGAGATCAGATGAAGAAGATATGGGAAAGGAAGAATGATTTTGATGCTGGAAATGGTTCTATACCGGAACTTGCTTTCAGTAATTCCTTCGAAAACTGATTTTAGGCCATTGGCCTAGGGGGATTTTTTCAAGAAAATCCTTTTTCCCTTGTATTTAAGTTGGTACCGGAATGTGAAAGATTGTCAAAAGTTTTATTAATGATGTACAAATACTCTGGAAAACACTCACTAGGAAATTCAAGCAATTGAAGATGCACAGAAGAATTTTTCTCTCACTGTCTAAGAAAACAAGGTATCCAGAACACCTAGGGAAAAGGAATTTATTACAAGTGTGGAAGCTATAAAAGGAAAGTTAAAACCCTCACTTTTCACTTTGCATCGAAGAATAAAATAAGAAGAGCACTTTGCAACAAAATTTCAAAGGCGTGAAGGTATTTCAGCTGCAAAACCCTAATTCATCAGGTACTTCAGAAATCTTTCATTTAATTTGGTGCGTGCTTGATAGAAACGAAACATGAGTTCATAAGGAAAAATGGAACAATCAATCTAGATGAAGATAATAGTGAGAAGACTAGAGTCGTAAGGAAGTTACTGTCACCCGATGAATTGAGGTGGCTGAAAGAAGCTAAACACAAAAAATTGGACATTTGGAATGAGTTTCCCTATTTCGAGAACGCAAAAATCATTAAGTTTATTTTGAGTAGATTGAATGGCAATACTCTAATTCTAGACAAACCCTACCTCATTTCAAAAGAAGTAATTGAAAATTTAACTGGATTATGCAAAATTGGGGATATACCGAGAAAGAAGTCTATCTGGAATAAAGAAGTTGAAACCCTAACTGGAGTTATTGGAGATCAAAGGACATTGATAATTTCGACAATCAAAGATTCAGTAACAAGTGACATTGCACACGAAGTATCCTATAAAATATTTTTCAAAAATAAAGAAGGAGCAACCTCGACTGGTGTAGTTTACATCTCTCACAAAATGATAATGGAACATTAGAACTTTGACCTGTGCAGACTGCTAAAAGATCAACTAATGGAGAATGCACAATTGTCAAAGATGACAGGCTACCCTTTCAGGTTTGGTACTCTAGTTGTATGTCTATTAATGTACTTTTTGAATTGCTTACCAATGAACAATAATGTGGTGTGGAAAGAAAATGAACCAGTGTGCAAAAAAATCTACACTCACTCTAAGAGTTTGGAAAACTATGATCAAGAATTCAGAAATTTCTTTAAGATTTTGCTAGGAAATTTTGGCTCAGTTGGTATTTCTCTTCTGGTATGGGAACTTGAAGTTGGTTCCTCTTTCGGTGAGATGGAGATAAAGAAGAAAAGAGAAAAATAAACTATTGCTTGTACTCCTCCGGCATGCAAGATTCCAAAAATTGAAGGAAAAGGAAAAGAACAGGAGATTATGGATATACCAGATGAGGAATCCAATAAGGAAACTAAGGACACCCAAGGAAAAGAACTAGATTCAGCTGAACTAGAATAAGAAAAGGAAATGACAGAAGCAAGTGAAGAAGAAGATGACTTATCAAAATAAAAACTACTATAGCTTGTTCATGAGAAAAGAGGAATGCAAAAAATTGCTAAGTTATGGTCTATCAGACCCTCATATGATCATGATATGATTTTGAATGTTCTAAGTTCTCATGTTGTGCACAGCCAGATCAAGTTGGAGAGTTTGTAGACTATTCTTCTAGAAGAGATGATTGAATGCATCAAGGAAACCATGGAATCTGAGTCTCAAAATAAAGAAGAAGAAGTAATCTTACATCTAAAGAAGCAGTACAAAATATCTCTTACCAAGTTGAACAAGAAAATGAATGAACTAAGGCAATGCATAAGTGCAGCAAATAACATCTATAGCTACTGCATCTGTTGGCCTCATGAAGTTGGAAAATACAAAGAAAAATTAGAACAAATTGAAACATAATGAAATAGGATTGGACAAAGTTTTGATATGTTTCAGGATCAGGATGGTTCAATCAAGAAAAGGATTCAAGAGTTACAATCTAAGCATGCAAAAGTTCAATTCACTAAAATCAAGCCTATAGACACTTTTTGGAAAGAAAGGGACTTAACTGAATGCAGATTGGAAGAAATGATTGAGATACTAAGGAAAGGATAAAAATTAGAGAATGCTATCTCAATTCCAGAATCCCTCATCAAGATTTTCAACAAGACATATAAGAATAACAACATAATCATAATCATTGGGATTACAGTTGAAGCTTGGAAGAAATTCCTCCTGAAGATGAAAGAAAATCACAAGATAATCTTCTCACTCAAGTAGCAGTTGTTCTTTTTTTTCAAAATTTTGAATCCATTTTGAAGTTTTGGTTATATTTCAAGGTGGAGATTCAATATGTGTTTGTCATTGATGTCAAAGGGGGAGAGAGAGCAGTGAAAAATGCCTCATCAATCTCAGGGGGTGCTATGTTTTGAAGTTTCCAAGTTTGGCATACTCATATTGGTTTTGACACTTATTCATTTTTCACTAAGTGTTGCCATCAATGCCAAAGGGGGAGATTGTTGGAATATGGCTTCTAGTGTTGTCATTGATGGTAACCAAAGTCATTGATCTGACCCACAGTTCAGTATTGGTCCATACTAGCAGAAAGAGTAAAGAGCTAGCTATTATTGGAAGTAAGAGTGAAGAATAGGGCATCCAATTAAAGTTAAGTCTGTCAGTCAATATGTGTTATCAGATTATCAGTTCGTGTTGCACATCTCACAAAATATTTTTGGGTATTTGGACTACCTTATTCTCGAGGTTTTTGCTTGCGCATTCACTGGTGTACGATCTAGGAGATCCGGTGTGTTGATTTTTTGGTTATTAGTGCTAGAAGGCCAACTTGGTAAATATAGCCATTGTGGATGTTTAAGGAGTAATTGCTTAAATGTTTTTGTGCTTGAATGTGCTTACTTTGGTCCTTATTATGCTATGGATGACTATGGGTGGTGCACATTAAGAATAATTTATGGATTTAGCCGTTGCATGGAAAATATTATATGTTTTGTTAAAGACAACATATGGATGATCAAATCCTTGGTTGTGGATATATAAGATCGATTGTTTATATCATTTTTGTATCGAAATATATCAAATGCAAAGTATGTCGTAGTGTGGTATGAAATTCATAAGGATAGTGGTGTGAATTTACTTGTGTATGTATTTGTGATGTGAATAGCAAAGAAGAGCATAGCGAAGTGGAAAATTAGACAGAAGGTCCAGAATCTGATCTATGAGCATAATCGAAACTATAACTAGGCATGAGTAGATGCTATTATCTTAGTTCAACCATTTAGCTGGTCTTAATCTAAACATTTTGTAAGGTAGTGAGCCTTCCCTTTGAGTAGTAAGCTATAGGCAGTGTGCCTGAATGCAAGTGCATTCCCATTTTGTAAAACTTATATTTGAGTACTCAAATTGTGGATTGTCCTCCACCGTGGTTTTTCCCTTAACAAGGTTTCCACGTAAAAATTCTTGTGTTATGCTGTTGTGGATGATTACTTTATGTGTTTGCATCTTTCCTTTAGTCTAATGTTAAAATGGTCTAAATATCAGATTAATAAAGTTCAAAACTACAGAACACTAATTCACCCCCTCCCCCTCCCAGTGTTCCCTTGAGTCCATTTCACTTATTTCTTCATCTTATTGGAACAAAAAAATTCTCACATTATTTGTAGTGTTGGAAAGTACATTGTCCCCTATTAGTTATTTCCTTACAACAAGTTTTTGTTTAGTACACACCAAAAATATAATGAAGTCCACCTTAAAATTTTAGAACAACTCTTTTTTATTGTAAAAATGACATTTCACTTTGTTCATGTGATTGGAACAAAAAAATGCTCACATTATTTGTAGTATTAGTAAACACATTGTCCCTTGTCAATTATTTCCTTATGAAAAGTTTTGTTTCATACACACCTGCTGAATTGCACAAGACAACTAAGAGGGTGGGTGAATCAGTTGTATCTAATCACATTGACCACAGATCTTAGACAATTCCACATTCACTTTAATATGTTATTAAGCATAAGCATGAAGTGAAAATAACAAAAAGAAAAAAAAAACACTAGATTTACGTAGAAAACCCAATGAGGGTTAACTCACAATATAAGAGTAATTGCAAAACCGATTACAAAGGCTCATTGCCCAAGATAGGACTCACTGTCTAGATGGAGGCTCACTACCTACATATACATAAACATTGAAAAAATAATGTTACACAGAGAAAATTATCTCAATGCAACAGAAGATCCACCACAACAACTTCCACACATTCACAGCCTAATCAAAGAATTGCAGACACCATCAACTCACTACTTTTAGGAGTCTAACACATTGAAGTTCTCGCTTCCTCATATCACTTTCACAGAATCTTTTGGCATCTACTTTTATTCTCACACTTGTGGCTTACAAACCTTAACTTATTTCCTTGTATTTATACCATCTTTGATCTTAGAAGCTTTCTCCAAGGTTGGTTACATGCTTTATTTTAAAAATTCAAATTAGGTTGGCAACTCAACATTCCCGTGGTGGATGAGAATGAGAGTGGACCAAATCAATACTTAACTAGGACCCAAAACAACATCTTGGATCAATCACACACTTCCTTAATTGATACTTATCCTTCGCATAACATGTAAACACCAAGTCGGCCAAACCTAATGAATAAACCAATGAAATTTGAAGTACATACATCCACAACAAGAAGATAACATGTGAGCTACATAACACACTTCAACATACACTGGAACACATCTTAGATGCCTTCAAATTCATCTACAACAACTGCAACAACCTTCATATAGAGAACACCTTTCATCAGTCCATCTGGACTGTACAAACACACATAGTAACTCTAGAACTAGTCTTCCAGAGCACCAACCCATGAACACTTTTGTTTGAACATAGATAACACTATTACAAACCTTTCTTCAGATCCACAAGACCTTAAATAAAGCAACGAAGGATTGCGGAGCAGATACATTTCTCCCAGTCCATAGATAAACAAATATGCCAGACCAGTTCACAAACCGATGAACAAGACTTTAAGTCTTCATCAAACCATAAGCTATTATAATCCAGGATATATCACCCAAGGGATGCCCATAAACAACACTAAAGATCCACACAAGAATAGGATCAACACAAAAGAAATTTAGAGCATATTTTGAACACACACACAACTCTATCTTCACTATTTATTAATTTTCTCAGAAGCACTTAGTAACCCATCATATCAACACACTTGCGACATCATAAGGATATTTCCATGTACTCACAACATCTCTACAATATCTCAACTATACATGCACCATCTGCAATTACTTGATTTCTTTCACTGCAACAACCTATACTGTGTTGACATCAATGACAACATTAATGGCAAAAAAACCATACACATTCAAACTTGCAACAATGTGTTTGTCATTGATGGAAACACATGATGTGAAAAACCATCAAAGACAACATACACACACTTCCCAATTTTTTTAGATTAAATAGCCTACACAACATTCCTACACTCTCTTCTTCTTACAAGATTCTCTCTCCCTTTCAACTATTTTTGATATCGATAGACTTTTTCACATGAATCTCTCTCCCCCTTTGACATCAATGGAAAAGAAATTTTTTTACTTGATTCTTCGACCATATAAAATTCTGATCACTCTCCCTTAGGAGTGCACCCATGAAAATACACATATCATACACCAAAAATGATACTTCCTACTCCCCCTGAGGAGTAGACCTTAATCATCAGTCCACGACAAATGATAAATTTGTAGATCCACTAGACTGATGCACCTATATGTGCACCTAGTTCAAAGAAGGAGGGGCAGTAACCCCCAACTTCTCCTAGAGATACTCAAAAATATCCTTAAGAAGATCCTTAGTAAATATATCTGCAATATGATCCTTTGTAGGCACATATTCAAGCCTGATTTCATTCTCCAATACTTTCTCTCTTAAGAAATGATATCTGATAGATATATGCTTTGTCCTTGAATGCATTACCAAATTCTTTAAATTATTTATTGCACTTGTATTGTTGTAAAAGATAGGGATATGCTCATCACACATCACACATATATCCTTCAACGTTTGCTTCATCCATAGTACCTGTGTACAACAATATGTTGCTGCAATATACTTAGGCTCTGTAGTAGATAAAGAAACTGAATCTTGTTTCTTGCTTAGCCATGAAACCAACTTGCATCCAAGAAAGAATACACCACCACTTGTACTCTTCTGGTCATCTACACAACCAACCCAATCTACATCAGTGTAAGCATTTAAAATAAAATCAGTATCCTTAGGATACCACAATTCATAATCCAAAGTCCCCTTTAGATATCTGAATATCATTTTCATAGTAGTAACATGTGTTTCTTTTGGTTCTTCTTGAAATCTAGAAACCAAACATACTGCATGCATGCTATCCAGTCTAGTAGAAATAAGATATAGCAGTCCACCAATCATATCTATCTATACTTGATCTTATCAACTTTAGGAGATTCGTCATCCTTACTTAGTTTGCATCCAGTCACCATAGGAGTACAAATCAGTTTGGAGTCATCCATTCCAGACTTCAATAATTATTTAACATAATTTGATTGTGAAATGAATATGCCCTTATCATTTTGATTCACTTGAAGTCCAAGGAAGAAATTCAACTCACCAATCATGGACATTTCAAAACCTTTTTGCATCTCCTTTGCAAATTTCTTGTACATACCCTCATTTCCTCCAAAGATAATATCATCAACATACACTACTAGTGTCAATATTTTGTTTCCTTCAATCTTGAAATAAAGATTACTATTTGCAGAGCCTTTGCAGAACCTTTGTTGAGTCAAATACCTATCCAACCTTGCATACCATGCTTTGGGAGCCTGTTTAAGTCCATATAGTGCCTTTCTCAACTTATAGACCATATTCGGTTGATCTGATAACTAAAATACCTCCAGTTGTTCCATGTAGACCTCTTCTTCCAATTCTCCATTCAAGAATGTAGACTTAACATCCATCTGGTATACCTTGAAATCTTTGTGAGCAGAAAATGCCAAAAACATCTAAATGGTCTCCATTCTTGCCACCAGAGAAAATGTCTCCTCAAATTCTATTCCTTCAACCTATGAATAACCTTTGCACACAATACTTTCCTTTTTTCTTCCTACTTCACCATCCTCATTTAGCTTATTCCTGAATACCCATTTTGTACCAATTACATTCTTGTTTACCGGTTTAGGAACCAATTCCCATGTCTAATTTTTCTCTATCTGTTGTAATTCCTCTTGCATAGCTCTAACCCAATTTTCATCTTTGCATGATTCACACACTCTTTTAAGTTTTATCTTGGAAAGTAGACACAAATTTACCTCATCTGCTACCACTTTGCTTCTTATTGTCACACCTTTTCCTTTGTCTCTAATTATCTATTCTTCTAGATGATTTTTTTATACATATTTTGGAGTCTTAGGAGCAGGTTCTAGAGTCTCTTCTTCTTCAATCTATTCTTCTTCTTCTTCTTCTTCTTTATCCTTCTCTTTCTCTTGTTTGCAAACAACTTCATCTAGTTCACCTTCACTTATTTCAATTTAATTGTGAATATTTTCATCAACTTTCACATTTTCACTTTCAACAGTCTTTCTCAATCTTTTATTATGGCATCTATATGCTTTGCTTTTTGTTGCATATCCAAGAAAAATACCTTCATCACATCTTGCATCAAACTTTCCTATATTATCATCATCTCTTTTGATATAACATTTCCTTCCAAACACCTTAAAGTACTTAACAATAGGAATTTTACCATACCACAGTTCATAAGGAGTCTTTGTGTTGTTCCCTTTGATCTAAACTTTGTTAAGAATATAGACAACAGTGTGAATTTCTTCTCTCCAGTATACCTCTAGAACATTTTCCTCATTCATCATATTCCTTTCTGATTCTTGGACTGTCTGGTTCTTCCTCTCAACAACTCTATTCTGCTAAGGAGTTCTACGAGCAAAAAGATGCCTCTTTATACTATGCTCTTCACAAAACATATTAAACTCATTGGAGGTGAATTCTCCACCTCTATCAAACCTTAAACATTTGATTTTCAGATTCACTTCATTCTCTACCATAGCCTTGAACACTTTGAATCTATCTAGAGCTTGAGCTTTCACCCTAAGAAAAGTAACCCATGTCATTCTAGAGTAAGCATCAATGAAAAGCATAAAATACCTGTCACCATTAAGAATTCTTGTTCTTGTAGGACCACAAAGGTCTATATGAATCAATTCCAACATTCTGATAGATGATTGTTCTTTTCCTTTAAAGCTACAACATATTTGTTTTCCTAACTAACAATTTTTGCAGACAACATAGGTAGGATTTGTGATTTTTGGCAAATCCCTAACAACTTCTCTTGAACTAATCTGATTAGGTTGTCAAATTTTACATGTCCCATCCTTTGGTGCCATAGCTAAATTTCATTAACTTGAGACATAAAACACCAACCATCAGCACCCTTAAGCTGATAAATGTTTCCATATGTTCTTCTTCCTGCAGCTACCACTGCTCTAGACTCTTTTCTGATCTCACAAGTATTATCCTAAAACACAAGCTTAAATCCTTTGCTACACATTTGTCCAACACTCAAGAGGTTATTCCTTAAGCCCTTAACATAATAGACATCATCAGTATTGTGTTTTCCATCAATGTTAATTGTTCCTTTTCCAACAATCTTTGCACCAGAATCATCTCCAAACATGACTATTCCTCCATCATACTTTTCAAGTTTAGTAAACTTACTTTTGTCTTCGGTCATATGATTTGAGCAGCCACTATCAATTACCCAATAGTCTTTTTCTTATATAGCATGAAAGGCAGAAACTAGAGTGCTTTCCATCTCTTCCTTCTTATTTTCTAGACCACATTCCCTTGCACATCTTCCATGGTTAGTAGGCATTGATTTATTCTCTAAGGCTAGAAAATTCATTCATCTTTATCACCCTCAATATCAGATTCATCATCAGAAATTCTAGCATCTTCCCTAACATAATACAATTTCTTGAACGTTTTGTATTTATTATCTTTTCCCTTGTTGTGTATGGCTCTATTTGGACATCTTGAAGCATACTGACCAATATTTCCACAACTAAAACATTTAAAAGGTAACATACCTTTGTTAATGATATCAAGTTTCCACAATCCATATTGTTAATGTTGCATATGTTAATGTTGTACTTACTGGTACCTTTCTTCAGCTTCCTTGTAAAATTTTCTTCCAACTACTCTTAACCTTGACTATCCAGATCAACTTTTGACTTTGTTGCTTTGAAGGTTGTTTATGTTTTCTCCTTTTCTTTTCCAAACTTCCTCATTTCAAATGTGGTCAAGGTTCCAAATAGTTGTTCTTTAGTGAATTTCTTTGGATCATACACTTCCTTAATGGTTGAGACCTTGTCACTGTAACTCTCTGGTAGGGTCATCAGAATCTTTTCCATCACATCTTCATCTATCAAAGTACCACCTTGATTTTTTACTTCATTTACTGTAATATCAACCCTCTGATAGTAGCTTGCAATGTCCTCACCTTCTTCCATTTTCAATTTCTCATATCTTCACTTAGTTGTTAGCTTCTTTGATAATTTGACTCTATCATTTTCTTCATAGATATCTTTTAGCTTTTCCCAAACTTCATAAGTAGTGCCTAGTGAAATAACTTTTTTCAGCCCAGTCTTAGATAAAGCACTACAAATTGCATACTTTGCTTTTTCATTTTCTTCATAGGAAGAAATCTGATCTGTAGAAGAAGGACCACCTGCTAGCTTAACATATTTTGTCTCAACAGATTTCCAAGTCTTATAGCCAAGAGAGATCAGGTAACCTCTCATCTATACTTTCCAGACACTGTAGCCAGATCCATCAAACATAGGGATTGACAATTTGTATGCCATCACATCTACCTCAAGCGATTAATCTCTTCTTCGAGGAACCAAAGCTCTTATACCAATTGTTGAATTTCAAAATACAACTAAGAGGGGGGATGAATCAATTGTATCTAATCACATTCACCATAGATCTTAAACGATTCCACATTCACTTTAATCTATTATTAAGCATAAGCATAAAGTGCAAATAATAGAAAGAAAAAACAAGAAACACTAGATTTACATTGAAAACCCAGTGAGGGAAAACCCATGATGAGGGTTAACTCACAATATAAGAGTAATTGCATAACCGATTACAAAATCTCACTACCAAAGGGCTCACTACCCAAGATAGGTCTCACTGTCCAGATGGAGGCTCACTGCCTACATATAAAAAAACATAGAAAAAAGAATGTTACATAGAGAACATTATCTCAATGCAATAGAAGATCTACCAAAACAACTTCCACACATTCGCAGCCTAATCAGAGAATTGTAGACACCATCAACTCAATGCTTTCATGAGTCTAACACATTGAAGTTCTCACTGCCTTAGATCACTTTTGCACAATATTTTTCATCTACTTTGCTTCTCACACTTGTGGCTTACAAACCTTAACATCTTGCCTTATATTTATACCATCTTTGATCTTAGAAGCTTTCTCCAAGGTCAGCTACACACGCTTTATTTTACAAATTCAAATTAGGTTGGCAACTCAAAATTCCCACAATGGATGAGAATGAGAGTGGACCAAATCAATACTTAACCAGGACCCAAAAAAACATCTTGGATCAATCACATGCTTCCTTAATTGATACTTATCCTTCGCATAGGGTAGGTGCAGGATCATGGGGGTCCAAACTAGGCCTCTAAGTGGCGATGAAAATTCAGAAAATCAGAGTTAGGCAACTTGACATAAAAATTTGAATAGGTTATCAACATAATATGAAAAATATGTAAGAACAAAAGTTGTAGAAAATTGAATGTAGTTTCTAGGCTGCTATTCATTTTTTGGAAAAAAATAATTTTTTTTGAGAAAATTTTGAAATTTCAATGTAGTGGTATTAAATTTTTAGGAAAAACATAAGAAGCATGCGTATGTCTAACCACGCTAAGTAAAAGAAAAAAATAATTTTTTTTTCTGAAATTTTCAATAAAAGTAGAGGACACATGTCCAGATGTGGTGGATTTTTTTTTGTAATTTTTTTCCATGTAAATAATAGTTATGAATTATATATTAGAACTTTTTAGAATTATTAAAACATCTTTGTCTGACCACCATAACTTAGTCAAAAAATTATGAAATTCAATTTTATTTTTTATCCTATGGTATGTGAAGCATATAATGTGGTGCATCTTGTAGATTCAAAAAATGTTAAGAATTTTGAAAGTTATAGAAGTTTTTCAATTAGCCTATCAATTAGGACTTTAGACGTAATGTAGGTAGAAAATCAATAATAATTACTTATTAAATTCAAAATAAGGAAAATTTTATATTGGTGGAAAGCTAACATTTTTTTTCTAAAAACCCTTTTCGTTTGATGAAATTCGGGTTAAAAAAAGTCATCAACCACAAGGGTGAACTTCAAAAAACTATAAACAAAATCAAAAACACATTTTTTGGGTTGACTTTGCAGGTTAGGTAATTTTGAACAAAATCCCAAGCCAATATCCGTTTTGGTTTGGTAATACCAAACTGAAACGAATATCCATTATTTATATTTACTTATATTATTTATAATACATATTATATATAATATGTATTATGTATTACATAATATGTATTATATGTAATATATTGTATATTATATTATAGTATACATTATAATATTATTATATTATATATTATATATAATATATAGTATATATATGAAATATTATATATTATATTAATATAATGTAATATATATTATATTATATAATATATTTAATATATATTATATATTATATATTTATTGATGTGCGGCTAATTCACAAGAGAGAGAGAGAGGGTGGGAGGGACTTGAGAGAGGGAGAGAGAAAGACCTAAGAGTGAGTGAGACACTTGAGAGGGATGGGGAGAGAGAGATGAGAGGGAGAGAGAGAGATAGTTGAGAGGGAGAGAGGGAGGGATAGAGGGAATGAGAGAGAGATATAGTTGAGAAGGAGAGAGAGAGAGACTTGAGAGGGAGAGAGCGAGACTAAAAGAATTGAGAGGGAGAGAGAGAGAGTCTTGAGATGGGAGAGAGAGAGAGAGTCTTCAGATGGAGAGAGGGAGGGAGAGATTCCAAGAGAGATAATTGAGAGAGACAGAGGGGGGCCTGGGAGTGAGAGGGAGACAGAGAAAGAGAGAAAGACCTGAGAGGGAGAGAGAGAGAGAGAGAGAGAGAGAGAGAGAGAGAGAGAGAGAGAGAGAGAGAGAGAGAGAGAGAAAGAGGGAAAGAGAGAGACTTGGAGAGAGAGAGAGATCTGAGAGGGAGACTTGAGAGGGAGAGAGAAAGAGAGACTTGAGAAAGAGAGATCTGAGAGACTTGAGAGAGAGGGGGGGAGGGACCTGAGAGTGAGAGGGTGAGATAGATAGAGAGTTGAGATAGATAGAGGGAGGTAGAGACACAGAGAGAGAGAGAGGGAGAGAGAGAGAGGGAGAGAGGGAGGGAGAGACCAGAGAGAGAGGGAGAGGGAGAGATTTGAGAGGAAGAGTGTTTTCCCATGTTGGGACCATCTAGAATAAGAAGTGATACAACCATCAAACAAAACCATTACAACTCAATTCAACATTCATGCCATTAAAACCTTCAAGTTTAATAACATGTCATTAGATAATTCATGTAAAAAGTATAAAATGATCATGAATAAAAATCACTATCTTCAGAATCATGATACATAAACAAGAATATTATTTACACCAAAGGGGTTTGATGCAACTTTCAAACAAAATCCTTAGAAGACATAAAGATACATGTTAATTATATTGTTAATGTTAAATCTATACAATAATTATGATCAACAAATAAGACATCAGTCAACCATGATGCATGAATAAGCTCACTATATATGAACAAACACTAAATTATTAGATGATTTAATATTTATTACTAAATTTTTGTCTCATCATTATATTATTATATTCATAAATTCAACACTAAAAATATCCATCCAACCCAATTGTTTATAAAATATCCATCCAAAAATAAGATCATTGTCTTAAGAAAGTTTTGCGACTCTTAGTTACATCTCTTCACTTCTTTGTTTTTTCCTCTTTAGATTGTGTCTCCTTTCCTCTAGCCATCATTGATGCTTGTCTAATTCCACTTCGATGGACCTAATCACATCAACAATAGTTTTCATTTTTTATGCAAAATGCCTCAATAATGGGTGAACAAATTCTTCATTTTGAATGGCATTAACTTGATCCTGAATGGTTCTAACATTCACATTGACTTGTTCTCAAAAGCGAGAACCATAAAATGGAGGTGGTGGTGGGAGGTTTCGAGGTGCAGTGGGTGGAGGTGGAGGGTGTCGATCCATGATGTAGTTATAAGTGAATCTGCATTAAATTTGTGATTTAAAATGTAAGATACATGTTTAAACATCCCCTTAAACCATTCAATATAAATGAATTGATTGAGTACAAATGAAAAAATGTGTAAAGCTCCTTTATGTTTAAGGTATGTAAATGGAAAACAAATAATTGTTAAAGTGATGTGAAATCTCATTTAAAAATACATTAAATTCTTACCTTGCTGCAATGTGGAAATGTTAAGCTCCAAATTTATTCAACAAAGGTGGAAGTGTTACTTTCTCCAAATTGATTCAACAAAGGTGGAAGTGTTTCCTTCTCCAAATTGATTCAACAAAGGTGGAAGTTACCAATATTTTGTGAGACTATATACATAGTTAGTAATGGGGCATGTGTAGACCTATCATGGAAAAAACAGTCCCTTAAATGGCGATGAAAATTCAAAAAATTCAGAGTTAAGCAACTTGACGTAAAATTTTGAATAAGTTATCTATATTATTTCAAACATGTGTAAGAATAGAATATGTAGCAAATTAAATTTAGTTTCTAAACTACTAGTTTTATTTTTTTAAAGAAAATCTATTTGGTGAAAATTTGAAATTTCAATGGAGTAGTACTTAAATTTCAGGGAAAAAATAAGAAGTAGGTGTCTGTCTGACCACCCTAACCACAATAAAATGATAATATTTTTTTATAAGATTTTAGATATAAGTAGATGACTCATGTCCCGATGTGATGCATATTTTTTTGTAATTTTTTTTCAAGTAAATAATTAATTATGAATTTTTTATTACAACTTTTAAAAAATATAAAAACTCGTATGTATGACCACTTTAACCTGGTCAAAACTTCATGAAAATCATTTTTTTTTGTTTAATCCTATAATATGTGAAGCATAGAATGTGATGCATGTTTTGTATTCAAAAAATGTGATACCGTTTCAAAGCTATAGATGTTTTTCAATCAGCCTATCAATCAGGACTTTAGTCGCAATTCAAATAGAAAATTAATAATAATTATTTATTAAATTCAAATTAAAGCATAATTTATATTGGTGGAAAGTTTAGAATCTCCTTTAAAAACCCTTTTCATTTCATCAATTTTGGGTAAAAAAAAGGTCATTAGCCACATGGGCTATCATATCACTTACATATCACCACTTTTTGGCCCATCATGATCTTGCACATACCTAATGGTTAAACAAAACTTGTTCCTATAGCCATAGGGAAATGGGAAAAGTTAATGGGCAAGAATCGATGGGTTGTGCAGAAGGCTATTATTTGTATACGATACAATATGATAGTCTCATGCATAGCCCATCGATTATTACCCATTCACTTTTCCCATTTCCCTATGGCTATGGGGACAAGTTTTGTTTGGTCTGTACTAACAATGGATCTAGACTCACAAAGTATTGGAAAATTAGAGCACTTCCAATAAGGATGATTTTTGTTTTGAGAGCTGAGGAGAGTCAAAACAATTAAAAAAATAAAAAACAAGTTGTTTAGCAAAGAATTACTAATTTAAGAATAAGAAACAAAGCAAAAATTTAAGAAAAACATGAAAATAATTGATAAAGACGAAGTAAAAATAGACAAGAATGTAAAACAGTTTAAAAAATGCAAAAAAGGGGTAATGAAGGTTATATTTTACGTTTGTTTAGTGTGGTAGGTTAAATTTTTTTCTTTTTTCTAGTAATTAATGTTCAATTTTTTTGTTTGATGCTTTTTATTTGTTTTCTACTAACTAGGGTTTCAAATTTATTTGTTAGTTCAGATAGAAATGAAAAAAATCAATAAAACTACAAAAAAATGCAAAAAAAACATTAAATTAATCACTAATTAACAAAAAAAAAAGGAGGAAAAATGCAAAAATCACATACCTCAAGGTCGCTAGAGGTTGCGAAAATGAGGCAAGGTTCGTGAAAATGAGAAAAAACATTATATTATAAAATATATATGAAATATATTATATGTTATATTATATAAAATATATTAAATATAATAATATATATTTATATTATATAATATATATAAATAATATATATTAAATATTCTATATTCTATATTATATAATATATACTATATATTAAATATTATATATTATATATATGATATGATATATAATATATAACATATTATATAATATATATAATATATAATATAAATGATATATATATTACATATTAAATATAGTATATAATATATTTAATATGACGCAACCGATATCCACTATAAATGAATATCCATTTTGTAACAACATTTTGATTTTTCACAGGTCTTAAAATCCAATGCTATTAATAACAAATTTCTGTTATAAATGGATATCAGTTTATTCTATTATTGATTTATTATATATAATATATACTATAATATATTTCATATATACTATATATTATGTAATATATATTAAATATTAAATATTAAATAGATTATAGTATATATTATATATTAGATATATTATAGTATATATTATATGTAGCACCCCTCCATTTTTCTCTTTCGTTCGAACACTGTTCTTCTTTGTCATGTTTTGTTTTCTGTTAGTACTTTGACTATGGTACTAGGTTACTATTTGATTGCTAACTGTAAAGCGATGTGATGTTATATTTTGATATGATGGTATTTTATTTCGATGTTATCATTATGACATGTTTTGGATTAGCATAGAGAATATTTGAATTAATGTTGTTTTATGCTTTTGATTAGATTATTGATGTTAGATTCGTCAGTTTTGTAACACTGTATTGGTGAAGGGGATGGAATTGCACCACTCACTTGCGAGCACCTTTCGATTCCATGATTTCCTCTTCATGGTGTGTTTTATTAGCATATATATATATGCATGTTAGATATATGCTTTGTTTGCAGGTTTACAGGTACAAGACATTGACTCCACCTGGTTTCACAGGTTTGAGCGTGTCCATTGCCTAACAGTATTTGATTGGGAGATAGTAACTAGGTTTTTCGTGTCAACTCATCACCCTAGTCATAGTGTGTCCTTGGTTTTAAGTCTGGTTTGGTTGTTTTATTGTTATTCAATCTCATTTTGATATTATTTATTGCAAGTTAAAAAAAAAGTAAATAAATGGCATTGAGTATTTAAGTTGTTTATTAAATTAATCTAGTTTATTATGTTAGAAGATGTTATTTAATTAATTAATTAATTTAATTTAATTAGTAAAATAATTTAATCTTAGGATTATATTTATTTTATTGAATTAATTAAATGAATTGAATTGAATTAAGTTAGTTTTAAAATTGAAAGATATTTTAATTGAAAATTGAAACAAAGGTTTTAATTTGCATTTTTGAAAATTTTGAATGCAAAAAGAAATTGAAGATATTTTCTGTTTTTGTTTTTCAAAATTTATGTTGGTGGTTGAAAGAGATATTTTATTTATTTATTTATTTTATGGAATTTTTGGCTATAACCATGAAAATTGAAAGAGGAGAAAGGGGAAGGATTCTAGTTTTGGGTTTTGGATTTTGATTTTGGAGAAGCTCAGTTGGATTGCTGGGAAGGAGCTTGAATCTGAGGAGGAGGCTTTGCTCCATTTTTCAACCTCTCAAGCTTTTGGAAACCAGGCTTTTTGTTTATTAAATTAATTTCATTTTCAAAAGATTCACAATTTTTATATACTATTTGAAAAAGAATATATATAAACTTTGTTAAAATTGGAAGGAAAACCCATGTTAAATCTTTTAGTAAATTTGAAAACCACTTTGTTCAAATGGTTTTTTTTTCTCAAAACAAAATTGGTCTTATGGCTATAAATGATCATTTCTTGAATTTATTTGCTCAACTAGTTTTGTAAATTTCTTAAAACTGTATATAAATATATATATACATGTATATATATATATATAGTGAAATATATATATATATATATATATATATTTTTCAATATATATATATATATATATATACATACATATATATATATTTTTCAATATATATATATATATATATACATACATATATATTTATTTATTTATATTTTGTTTTAGGGAAGTGGCTATTTTAAAACAAAAAAAAATATACCTTATCACAAGTTCGTGGATTTTGAAATCTGCAGTCGTTTTTAAAAATAAATAAATAAAGTTAAAGAAAATTGGATTTTTGTGGGGAGGTCGCTGGGGGCTCAGCCCACAACCGCCCCCATGGGAGGCATTGTGGGGGAGCCGCGCCCAAGCTTTGGGGGCTTGGATGTGAGAAGACACAGTCGTGCCCCATGTTAATGGGGTCGACTGTGTATTCACACAGTTGCCCCCATAGGAAACTTCTACGTGCTTCCCAAGACCCACACGCTTCCCAAGACCCATGTTTGACCTTTTTCGTTATTTGTTTTTTTTATAAAAAAAAATAATATATAATATTTTATATTATATTAAAATATTTTATATTTCATTATTAAAATATATATATGTATATATATAATTATATAGCAATATATATTTATATGTATATATATGTATATTTATGTATATATGTTAAATGTATATATTTAAATATATATATATATATATATATATATATATATATATATATATATATATATATTTAATTGGTGATTTAAATAATGGTGGCATGTTTTAAATGTAACTCGAGAATTTTAAATTAATATGTAATAGTCAAATTAATGGATTTTTAAAATAATATATTTTGATAGAGCAATTATTTGATTTTAAAGTAATATGTTTAAACAGAGGAATTAATTGTTCTTCTTAAATGTTTTATTTTGAAGAGAAGAAATAGTTATTTTTAAAATGTTATGTTATGGATAGAAGAAGTAACTGTTTTATTTTATTATTATTTAAAAGCAGTTAAGGAATTAAATTTATGGTTTAAATTTCATCCTTTGTCTAAAAGAGATATTAGTAAATTAGTTTTATTGAGGCAATAAACTACCGAATTTTATTAAGGGAAGTGGATTTAGGAAATCCAAACGTAGATTTAATTCCTATTCAAATTTCTCTTTTAAATGTAAACTTCTCTTGTTTTCGTTTTGGGGGAAATTTTTTAGAAATGTTAATAAGTCTTCCAGATGGGGTGTTTAATCTTTGGGGTTGTCGTATTATGAGAGTCAACCTTCGAATTGCCTTGGGTAGTGCGTATAGTTGTGTCCAGTTATCTACCTGGTTATCACGAATGTGGATGTGTTGCATTTATGTTGTGGATAGGGATTTAATATCCATAGGTTGCACAAGTTTACCCTTGGGATGTGGAATTGTTCCACGTGTTGTCTTAGAGGAGTGGCTTGCAATGAGGGTCGGCACACAAAGTGGTTCCAGGATAACTCATTGTGAGTTAGTTAATCTAGTGATAACATAAACAAACTTATTAGGAGAATAGGTAGTATCAAACACTTAATAAGAATAATTATACCTCGCTCATGGACGCAAGGGCTTGTATAGACTTGGGATGGGACGAGAAGGTCTGGAATGGAAATATCGTTATCTTGTCTCTACGAGAGATAACGGATTCCACATTGGTTTGCATGAGGGGCCGAGAGTCGTTAGAGGTTTCTAGGAGATCTCGAGATGTGGGTCGAGACCTAAGAAGACTTACTAGGATATCCCATGTAACCTTGTGATGACACTTCTCCTAAGTCAACAATATGTTTGTAACAGTAATGCAATTGATTTTTTAACTCTGGAAGCATTGTAACCATTGTGATAATGTGGTATTTGTATTTGTTTAAGTTGAGTTATGTTTTAGCTTGTGACTAGAGGTAGATGGTCTCATCTTGGAATCCTTGTTACTATCTCCTAGCATAGGGGGTGGGCCTTTGGGTACCACTAGGTTGGGTGGAACGTGCACCTTACTCCATTGGGTTTTCTTCTTATTCATGTTGACGAGATTTCCAGTTGGAGAGCTCATGGGATCTAGTTAGTTTACATGCTTATATTCATTACAGTTGATTCTTGTAATTTATTACTGCTCATTTCTAATCGAGGTGGAAGAATGTAAATTGTAATCATGCTTTTGGTTCTACCTCATTCGGGGAATGAGAGATGTAATCTTTTGTTAAATTATTGTTATTTGATATCTTATTGTATCTCTTATTGTTATGATGTAATTTATCATGTATGGAATGTATGTGTTCTTAATTTCTTAAGTAGATAAATGTTATGGATTAAATCATGTTTTTTTGTTTGGGTTTTAAAGTAATCTTAGTCTCGTAACCTTAGAGGTTGTTGGCAATGGGTAGTGAACTTGCATGTTAATTGTACTTAAAAAAAAAAAATCGTGTGTTTGAGTGGTTAATTGCAACTTCCTCTAGGGTTATGTGGCGAGGCGTTACATTATATGTAATATATACTATAATATATATTATTTATATTCTAGATATATTGTAAATATACTGAATATATTATATAATATATTTAATACATAGACTCCCTTTGAAGTCTCCATCTCCCTCTCAGATCTTTAATATATATTTTATCATTATATAATAAAGAGAGGGAGTGAGAGAAAGACTTGAAAGGGAGAGAGGGAGAGACAGACCTGAGAGAGTGGGAGAGAGAGTGGGAGAGAGAGAGAGGGAGAGGGAGAGGGAGAGGGCGAGGGAGAGAGGGAGACTAGGAGAGAGAGAGAGAGGGAGAGAGAGAGAAAGAGAGAGAGGGATGGAGGGAGAGAGATGGAGAGTGGGATAGTCAGAGAGTGAGAGGGAGAGAGAGAGGGAGAGGGAGAGGGAGAGAGGGAGGGTTTAGGGTTTAGGGTTTAGGGAGAGAGGGTTTAAGGTTTAGGGAAAAAATTAGATCCAATATCAATTCTTATATATCAAACCGTAGAATAACTTTTTTTGTGCATATACACATTTGGCATATGCCTACTCAGAACAAGTTTTACAATAAGTTTTACAAAATGTGGCATATATGCCATCTCAAGATCTATCAAAACCTAAGTACATATCAATCTATATCATATCCTAATCCTATACTGGACCATCAAAATTGAGCCTCCTCAAAGAAGTTAGTTGCTCTGAAGTTTCCTACATAATAAAATTTCAAACAACAAATTAGATTAATTATGTGAATGGTTGACAATTTATACTAGAAAATAGAAACTTATATACCATCATTTATAAATTACCAATTTAAAATCAAAATCAATATACATGTATTACATTATATCAATAATGCAATTCTTTTTTACCTCAAGTCTTGCTCTCTTTTCTGCAAGATGTTCTGCATATGATTGTCCCTTAGCACGATCAGGAGTCCTCCTATAAAGTAATGGTCTAACACTCATCATAGTGCTGAGTCGAGCATAGGACTATAGCAGATAAAATAAAAATGATACAAATTAACATAGTTTTTTTGACAAATAATCATATCTACTAATCACATATCTACTCCTATCTAAAAGTAAATGATCTGCAATATAAAATAAATGCATACCTGTTGTGATGCTATGACACTAGATGGGCTCATAGTGGATGAATCAGCTAAAATGGTTTCCTATATAAAAAATTACAAGAATGTAAATGCACATTCACACATAATTATAATATTGAGAATAAAAAAATATATACTTGTTGTGCAACTTCATCCAATGGGTCAGACCCAGTCAACAAGGCTGTATAAGAACTAGGTTGCTACATAAAAAGACAAGATTACATAAGACTATCAATATATGTAACTTACATGTATTTAAACATAATAGATTTAAAAAATTAACATCTAAAATAAAAATTTAAATAATTTACCATATACTGATTCTCTAGCGCAAATGAAATGGCAGTATATGTAGCTTCCTGCACTTCTGACATCTGCTCCTCTGTCAAAAACTATTAAACATTCCAGCACATAAACATATATTATTACAAAAATCTCTCATAAAATATGAAAGAATTTACATAAAACACACAATGAAATTACTTTAAGTCTTACCGTTCATCCCATATCATCCCTGGCAGTCAATGTCTATTCTAGAAATGGTCCACTCCATGCTCTATAAACTCCTACATCTGACATATCATGAATCTCATAGTTGGATGTGTCTATGGAGGCCTCAATGGACTGTCGAAGAGGTCCCAAATATAAATTGTTGCACATAATGCAATAATGAGGCACACAAATATGCCCCAAAGAGGATAGTGTACCAATGCGAGCTGATGGTTGTGTACCAGTGGGAGCTGATGGCGATGTACCCATGGGAGATGCTGCAACAGGTGCACCACCATCATGTTGGAATGGATCAGGTGCAGCAACACCATGATGGAATACACTGTCAAATGGCTATGCAACATGATGGATCTATGTGACCAAATGATCACTCAATAAATGTAATGCATAAATGTTCAGATTCCTTGCATCTACAACAATCTCAGGGTAAGGTAGTGGAGCCAGAGTAGCAATAGGTGGAGGAGGATGAATAGGGGTGACTCGACGTGCTCTAGGTCTATCCTATGGAATCCCTCTACCAACACCCTAGAAATCTCGCATGTCAAAGTAATTAATATGTCTCCCTAGCACAAACTCAACATATAATTTTTAAAGAAAATACTTGAGGTACATCAAGATTGTTGTTGGGTGGTTTATCAAAAACCATCCACCAACATCTCCAAAAACTATCTAGTATGCCTCTATGGGTGCACCATTTAATTGAAAATTTTGGTTTTCGCACATTAACAGGTTGTCCTATTCTCTGATCAATGAATAACTGAGCTAATTGGTGTTTCTCAATATCAAGTGCTTTCACCTCATCATATTATAATCCATCAACATAAATTGTCTTTGTTCCTCTTGCCACTTTGCAAATCTATTATGTTGAGTTGCCAAAGTTTGAACATTTGAAATGATTGTTTGTAAAGTGTTTTTCATCTCTGATAGCTCATCTAGAGTCTCATAGATTCGACATACTTTTCTCAATTGATCTAAATTTCTATGAATAGACTCGTGTATTGTTGGAACATTTTCATTTGGAAACAACGGGTTCCAATGGAGGATTTGGAGGGTATTGATTTTGTGTACAATCAGGGTTTTCATTTTGTACGGGATTAATGTTTTCATTTTGTACGGGGTTTCATTTTTCATCTTCTACAGGGTTTGGGTTTTCATGTTGATCCATTTTAAATCTGTTAATTGATAAAAAAATTCAAAATTAACAATGGTTTTAATGCAATGAAAAATCTATCAAATTTACCCTATTTTTCACTAAAATTCAAAATAAAAACAATGAAAAATGAATAAAAATTGAAAAATCCACAAATACTTACACATTGTAGCTAATTATTCTCTAGAAAACAGATATATGAGTTGCCTTCTTGAGTAAACCCGTGCACAAACAAAATAGTGAAATGAGCGCTTAGATTTTCTTATTTGTTTATAAGACAGGAAACGAATATTCGTTTCTTGAATTAAAACTTTTTAAATATATGGTCTGGTCCGGGACCCGACCATATTCAATTGGAAGTGATTTTTTTAAAACTATAATATATATAATATAATATATATAACTCCAAAATGCTTGATCTTCTCTCTGACACCAACAGCTATAAAAAAATTTCTCGCAATCCTTGCTCCAAAATCATCAAAAATTCAAAGTTGTTGTGTCTTGCTCTTCCTTTGATGAGGCTACCAAAAAGTGGCTATTACCTTCAAAAGAGGTGACCCCACATATTTATGGAGTGCCAAAAATTCACAAAGTTGGCATTCCTTTAAGACCTACTGTTGACACAATAGGCTCTCCTACTTAGAGGTTGGCCTCTTTCCTTGCCAAATTAATCTCCCTGCTTGTGGGAAAATTAGACTCTTACATCAAAGATTCCTCCCATTTTGTCCAATTCATCCAAGTCACCAAATTAGATAATAATGACAGTTTGGTGAGCTTTGATGTTGTCTCCCTCTTCACCAAAGTCCAGGCTATTCCTGATGCTATAGACATTGTCAAGCGCAAGGTTAGCGTCAAAATAGCTACCTTGGTGGAACTTTGCTTGAGATCTACATTCTTCTCTTTCTAAGGTGTTATCTATGAGAAATTTTATGGTGTGGCCATGGGATCCCCCCTCTCACCTCTCATTTCCAACCTTTTTATGGAGCATTTCGAAGAAAATTCTCTTAGATATTCCTACCTCAAGTCGAAGTGGTGGAAACACTATGTTGATGGCACCAATGTCTGTTGGCCTCATGGCCTCAAAAAATTAGAAGAATTTCATGCTCACCTTAATAGTCATTCTCCTTGCATCTCCTTCACCAAGGAGCTTGAATCTGACAACCACTTACCTTTCCTGGATGTGTTAATCATCAAGAAACCTGATGGGTCTCTTGGTCATCGGGTTTTACGCAAAGCTACCCACACTAATTTATACCTCCACTCCTCATCCCATCACCACCCTAGCCATAAATTTGGAATTCTAAAACCTTAGCCATGAGAGCTTATCGTATTTGTGATGATGTGAACTTAGACCAAGAGTTGGACCACCTTCACTTGGTCTTTAGGATGAATGGCTACACTAGCAAGAAAATCTCTAGAGCTCTCAACCACTCTAAGTTTAAGCTTCATTCCAATTCTTTTTCCCATTCCCATCCCCTTATTCCTCTGCTTCTCCTAGGTGCCACCTTACCTTTTGTTGAAGGCATCTCCCAAAAAATCTCAAAAATTCTCCTTAAAAGAGGCCTTAGATGTGCTTTCAAACCTTTTCACACTTTAAGGAACCACATCCCTCCTCTTAAAGACTCCAGGGACACCTTTCTAGACTTGAGAGTCTACAAGGTTGTTTGTTCATATGGAACTCCTTATATTGGAGAAATTGGCCACTCATTTTCCACTAGAATTAAGGAACACGACGTTGACATCATGCATGAGCGTGTCCTCAATTCTACCCTTGCCAAGCATTCCTCAACTACCAAGCATAATATTTAATTAGAAGACACTAGAATATTGTTCAAAGAAGATAATTTCGTCAAGAGGAAGCTAAAGGAAGCCATTGAAATCCATAATCACCCCACCAACCTCAATCAGGATGAAGGGTGGAGCCTAAGCCTCTCATGGCATCCTCTTTTGTCGAACCTTAAGATTCATTGTCACCCTCATCCCTGACCTTCCTCCCCTCTTCTTCTCTCATCTCATGCCTTTGTTTCTCTCTCGCCCCTCTCTTTGTCTCCTTGTCATTTCTAGCTTCCTCGCTTACCCCTCCTCCTTTTCGCTCTTAGTTGGTCACCCTCTTCTTTTGCTCCTTCGCCTGGGCTTCTTTTGTTGCTCTCCTCATCTCTATGGTTAGTTTCTTGTTTTTTCTCTTTTCCTTTCTCTATTCTCCCTAGCCCTTCCTTTTCGTCTCTATCGCTTTGGGTTTCTCTTGTTGCTCTCTTATTCTTTTGCACTTACCCTTTGCATGTAGGTTAGTGGGTTTGTTTGGTTGTAATCTCTTTAATTTTGTCTTTCTTTTAAAATTCTTTATTTAGAATTTGTTATTTATTTATTATCTTTTATGTCTCTTTATTTGTTTGTTAATTTTGTCTCTCTTTTTAGTTTTCTTTATATTTCTACATTGACTTTTAATTCTTAGATATCTTTTTTCCTCTTTTATATATTTTAGTTATTTATGCTCTTTTTTTAAGTTTTCTTTTTTGAATTTTTCCCCCTTGTTTGGGTTTACTTTTTTGGATTCTTTGTTTGATTTCAATTTTTTTTTTTTTTTTCTTTATATATATATATATATATATATATATATATATATATATATATTTCTATTTAAAATTTATTTATCCTTTTGCTCAATTTTCTTTATTCCCTCTTTTTTCTTCTTGTAGTGTTATTTGGCTTCTTTATTTATGTCTCTTTCAAGTTTTTGGTTTTCTTATCTATTGTTCTTGTTTTTGTCTCTGTTAAAAGTTAATTGTGTTTTTATTTTTTGGTTCTTTTGAATTTTGTTTTTGGGTTTCTTCTTTTTAATCTCTTTAGTTTATGTGTTTTCTTTCTTATTTTTTTAATTCTAATTTGAATTTTTTTTTTATGTATTCTCTTTTTTTGGTTTTTAAGTATTCTTGGTTCCTTTAGATTGAGCATCTTTGTGATGGTTTTAAGTTTCTTATTTTATTTCTCCTCTATTTTTTTCTCTTTTCTTCCTAATGTTGCTTCCTTATTCTTCTTTTTTTCCCTCCTTCCTCTTAAAGGCTTTTATTGGTTCCTCATGTGGTGTGCCTTCTCCTCTACCTCCTTCCACCCCTCTCTCCTCTTTTTAAGCCAACTGGGTCTGCAACAAATTACATCTCCTTGAGCTCTTTGTCCTGATGATGGATCACAGACTGTGATCTAAAATGTTGACTCAAAAAATTGACACACAATCTAATCTAGAAATCTATAGCATTGATAATATGGATTGTAGAAATTTAATAGCATTAATATATATTATTATAATATTATATATATAATATTTTATAAATATATTAATTTTTATATAATATAATATATATTATTATTATTTTTGTTTATAAGAGAGGCAACGAATATCCGTTTCTTGAATTATAGATTTTTTAATACATGGTCGGGTCCGTGACCCGACCATATTCAATTGGAAGTGATTTTTTTAAAACTATAATATATATAATATATATATTATTATAATATATTTTAATATTATGTATAATATATGTATTATATTATATTATGTATAATATATATTATATAAAATATATTATATATAATATATTATAAATATATTAATTTTAGTATAATATATATTATTATATTATTATTTTTTAAATAAGAAAGAAAACGGGTGTTCGTTTGTTGAATTATAGCTTTTTGAATATATGGTCAAGTCCAGGACCCGACCATATTCAATTGGAAGTGATTTTTTAAAAACCATAATATATATATTATTATAATATAATATAATATATATTTATGTATAATAAAAATATATATTATATTATATTAAAATCATTATATTAATTTTAATATAATATAATATAATCATAAAATATAATAAAATTAATACTATATTTAATATATCATATTTAGTATTATATAAATATTATAATAAAATATAATGTTATTATATATTCAATAATACGTATATGATAAATATACTAAAAAATTAATATAATATATAAAATAAAACAAACGATCGAGGTCAGACCCGATGGAATTATAAAATGTCACTTAAACTAAATGGATATCCGTTATATAACGAATATCCATTTTGAAATGGATATACCAAACCAAAACAGATATTGTACTTGGGCTTGCAAAAATTCAAAGGCATGAATTTCACGGTTTTGGGCATGTTAAAAACACCTTTTTTTCACATCACCACTTTTTGGACCCCCATGATCTTGCACAGACCCCATAACATGTAAACACCACGTCGACCAAACCTAATGAAAAAACCATTGAACTTTGAAGTACACATATCTGCAACAAGAAGATAACATGTGGAACACATAACATGCTTCACCATACACTAGAACACCTCTTAGATGCCTTTAGATTCATCCGTAGCAACTACAAAAGCCTTCATACAAAGAACAACTTTCATAAGTCCATCCAGAGTGTACAGACATACATAGTAACTCTAGAGCTAGTCTTCTGAAGCACCAACCCATGAACACTTATGATGGAACACAGATAACACCATTATTGTAATACCCCTCCGTTTTGATCTATCGTGCGAACTATGTTGTTCCTCTCTATGCTTTAGTTTTTCTTTGCACTTGGACTATGTACTTGATTTCAGTGGATCAATATTTTATCGTGATGTATTTTGATGTGGTGATACTATATTTTTGTGTGATTATTATGACATGTTTGGAATTAACATAGGTGGATATTTAATTTATGATGTTTCATGCTTTTGATTATGCTGCTATGTTAGATGTGTCAATTAGAACTATTGTATTGGTGAAGAGGACGGTATCGCATCACTCACTTGTGAGTGCCCTGTGATCTCGTGATTTCCTCTTCACGGTGTGCCTTAGTTATGACATATTATTGCATGTGGATATATTCTGTGTTTGCAAGTTGACAGGTACAGGACATTGACTCCACCTGGTTTCACAGGTTCGAGCGTGTCTATTGCCCAATGGCATTTGATTGGGAGATAGTAACTAGGATTTCCATGCCGAGTCATCGCCCTAGTCGTAGTGTGTTGTCAGTCTTAGTGTAACCCTGTTGTTCTATTTTGCTCTTTTGCCTGATTTCAGTCTATTTGGGGAGTTAGAATAATGTAGGATTTGTGATTTAATTATTGAGTAATTTAATTTAATTAATTTGATATTTAATCTTATGGTAGATTTTATTATTAATTGATTAAGTTATTCATGTTGAAATGATTTAAATTATTCATTTTGAAAATGCATGCAAATTTGAATTGGAATTGAAAAATTAGAAAAATAAATTAAAAGTCAATTTTGAAATTCAAAAATTCAAAAGAAAGACTTTTGCTATTCTGTTTTCAAAAATTTTTGGGGGTTGTTGTGGGATTTTGGAGCAAATTTTGCATTATCTTTGAAATTCTTCACAATTTTAAGAAAATGGAGTTTTTGGGAAAAGATTGAAAAAGAGAAGAGGAAGATTGCTTGATTTTGTGGGTTTGAAGGAAAACCTTGTGGAATCTGAAGTGCTCAAGAGGGTTTCAAAGCAGCAGCAGGTTCTTCAACATACTCCAAAAGAATTAGGTTCACACCTTGTTTTATTGTAATTTTGTTGATTTAATTGTGTTGAGTAATGGAAGGTTAAATCTCTATGGTTGTTTCAATTCTTCATTGTTCATGTTGTTCTTCAATCTCCTTGTAGTCTTCAAATGGTTGAATGGTTGTTTAAACCTATTTTTATATATAGATTAGTATATTTAGGCTTGGGAATTTTTTTTTTATAATTTCTTATAGCAAGGTTATGTTGGCCAAATTTTAAAAAAAAAAAAATAATTTTTCCAGAATTATAATTTTTTTTTCCTTTTAAGGCTCTGGTTTTTCAAAAAAAAAATAAATATATATATATGTTGAAGACTGTGATTTTTTTATTTTAAAATTATTAAAAAAAAATTAAAACAAAAAAAAGGGGAGGGTTGGGGGCTTACCCACTGCTGCCCACATGGGAGCGGAGTGGGAAGTTGTGCCCTGCTCCACCGACTGTGGCCCACATGGACTACACAGGCAGCGGCCACCAATGGGTGGCAACGCTGCCGGTGCCACTTGCGAGGTAACCGCAGCGGTTCCACCGCCCCCCGCACTGTCCTCCCTTCCCTTGCGCACTGCGTAGGTTCTTCCTTGTTGCACCTAGCACGCAGTGGCGCCGCCTCCTGCGGCTGCCACGAGCTCCGCCAAACCCCACCTAAACTACCAGCAGCGCCGATAATCGGCAGAAATTTTAACCCCCAGCCTCAGCCCTAGCCATGCACGTGGATCGAGGCAAGGCGTGGGTCTTTTAAAAATTTAATTTCTTTAAGAAAATAAAAAATATAATAATAATATTTAAACTTAAAATATTATAATTTTCATAATATTTTAATATTATAATTTTCATAATATTTTAATATTATAATTATTATAATATTTTAATGTGAAAATTTATTATTTTAATATTATTTATTTCTTCATATAGTTTAAATACATGTAATATTTTAATAGTATGACTATTAAATTATTGAATTATGAGAATTTTAAATAATAATAGTCATATTATTATTTAAATATTAATGTTTTAAAAGGTGTATATTATTGTATGTTTTTCATTATTTAAAAGAAGGGAAATATTATTATTTTTATTGGGTTTAATTGATTAGGGAATAATATTTTATTTAAATGGGCACTTGTTTTAAATTAAATTATGGGGTCATGGGCAATGTGTTATGCTTTTAAATGCTACATGGGAATAAAACAATTTTTTTTAAGTGGCGCAATTAATTCTGTTTATTTAACACACTGTTTATTGAATGCTAGTTAGGATATGGGTTTAGTGAACCCAAAGTAGAATTTGATTCTTGTTTTGGCATTGATCTACATGCGTATCATTGAGAAGTGTGGGTCTTCATAATTAACAAGTCTTCCAGTTGGGATTTCAGTTTGTGGGTTGTCGTACTGTGTAGTCAACCATAGATGGCCTTGGGTAGTGCGTAACCAGTTTGTTTCTCGGTTATCATGAATGAGAGTGTGTTGACTGTATGTCATGGTCAGGGATGTGATATCCTTGTGTAGCACTTGTGTACCCTTGGGTTGTGGAGTTGTTCCACGTGTCGTCTTAGAGGAGTGGCTTGTAATGAGGGCCATCACACAAAGTGGTGCCAGGATAACTTGTTGTAAGCTAGTTAATCCAGTGATAACTAAATTAAATGATTAGAGTATCATGTAGTATCAAACATTTAATAAGATAATTATGCCTCGCTCCTGATCACAAGGGCTTGCAAAGACTTGGGTTGAGATGGGAAGGCCTGAAATGGCAAGATCATTATCTTGTCACCATGAAAGATAACTGATTCCGCATTAGTTTACATGAGGGGCCGAAAAGTCATTAGAGGTTACCAAGATAACCTGAGGCAGGGTTCGGGACCTAGGAAGACTCACCAGGATAACCTATGTAATGATGTGATGACACTTCTCCTAGGTCGACAGTATGTTCGCATCAGTGATGCAATTGATTATGTAATTTCTGGAAGCATTGTAACCCTGTGATTAAGTGTTGTTACTGTATTTATTTCAGTATGGTTATGTTAGCCTATGTCTAGTGGTAGACGTCCTTGGTTAGAGATTCTGGTTACTATCTCCTAGTACGGGGGGGGGACCTTTGGGTTCCACTTGGTTGGGTGGAACGTGCACCTTACTCCATTGGCTTTTCTCCTTGTTCCTGTGGATGAGACTTCCAATTGGAGAGCTTGTGGTTGTTTCAGTTGTAGTTCTTTCTTGTCATCCTTTCCTTTATTCTTGTTATCATTACCCCTCTTTTTATTGAGATGGAGTTTGTAGTTGTAACCCTATTTTATTGGGCTTGCCTCATTCGAGGAATGAGTGATTGTAACCTTATGGTTTAATGAATAGATTAAGGAAATTGAAAGACTTATCTTATGCTGCTTGTTATTTCATCTTACTTGGAATGTATGTGTTAATTTATTAATTAAATAATTGTCATAGTTTATATTAATGTTTTGTTGAGGTTCTATATAACCTTTGTCTCGTAACCTTAGAGGTTGTTGGCATTAATTAATTAACTTACTCATTATTTATCCTTTTTTTTAAAAAAATTATTCCGTTTAAGTAGTTAATTGCAACTTCCTCTAGGGTTGCATGGTGGGGCGTTACAATTACAAACCTTTCTTTAGATCTGCAAGACTTGAAACAAACTAGCGGAGGACTGCGAAGCAGATACATTTCTCCCAGTCCACAGACAAACAACTATTCCAAACCAGTTCACAAACCGATGAGCACGACTTTCACTCTTCATCAAACTAGAAGATATAATCCAGGATATATCACCCAAGGATTCCCATAAAAAAAACTATAGATCTGCACAAGCATAGGATCAACAGAGAAGAAATGCAGAGCACATATCGGAGCACATTTTGAACACACACACAACTTTTTCTTCAATATTTATTAATTTTCTTAGAAGCACTAGGTAACCCATCATATTAGCCTAACTGCAACATCAAAAAGATAGCTCCAAGTACTCACATCTCTATAGTATCTCAACTATACATGCACCACCTACAATCACTTGATTCCTTTCACTACAACAACCTGTACTATGTTGACATCAATGACAACATTAATGATAACACCACCATACTTGCAACAACACCAAGATTGTAATGAAGTCCACCTTCAATTTTAGAACAACTCTTTGGTACAATAAAAATGGTATTTCACTTTCTTCATCTGATTGGAACAAAAAAATGCTCACATTATTTGCAATGTTGGAAAACACACTGTCCCCTATCAATTATTTAATTATATGATTTTTTTTTTTGTTTCATACGAACCAAGAATGTAATGAAGTCCACCTTCAAATTTAGAAAAACTCTTTGGTACAATAAAAAGGGAATTTCACTTTCTTAATATGATTGAAAGAAAAAATTCTCACATTATTTGCAGTGTTGAAAAACACACTGTCCCCTATCAGTTGTTTCCTTATGAATTTTTTTTTTTTCGTATGCACCAAGAATGTAATGAAGTCCACCTTCAAATTTTATAACAACTCTTTGGATACAATAAAAATGGCATGTCACTTTCTTCATCTAATTGGAACAATAAAATACTCACATTATTTGCAGTGTTGGAAAACACACTATCCACTGTCAGTTATTTCTTTATGATTTTTTTTGTTTCATACACACCAAGAATGTAATGAAGTCCACCTTAAAATTTTAGAACAACTCTTTGGTATAGTAAAAATGTCATTTCACTTTCTTCATATGATTGGAACAAAAAAATGCTCAAACACATTGTCCCCTATCAATTATTTCCTTATGAAAAGTTTTTGTTTCATACGTACTAAGAATGTAATAAATTCCACCTTCAAATTTTAGAACAACTCTCTAGTAGAGTAAAAATGGCATTTCACTTTCTTCATATGATTGAAACAGAAATGCTCACATTATTTGCAATGTTGGAAAACACAGTGTGCCCTGTCAGTCATTTCCAAGTTTTATCAAACTACATTATAATAAGCTCAACAAATATTTAGTGGACAACAAAGATGTGTTAACATTAGAGAAATCTGCAAATCAAGTTCAACAAATAGTCTACAAACCCAGTGACAATGATTTGAAATCAAAAGGGATTAATACTTGTCTTGCTACCTTAATGACATTGTCATCTATCATTGAAAAGTGTCTGAGAATGTGTGAAACAAAGGAATATTTTCATTTGGTTGAAGACAAGATGAAGAAGGTGGATGAAAAGGTAAGGAACTTCATAGAGCTTGGTTTGCCAGAGGCTTTTGACACCAATGAGCTATTCATTGGAAAGAATGATTTCAAAAAGAACATGGAGGTTGCAAGGAAGATTGATTTGGACCAATTTACTCAAAACCCAAATGTGGTGAACTATTTGGATTGCATCAAACCATTGATAACCTTGAATGAAAAATTGATTGAAGAATTCAAGACAAGTTCCAATTTCAATCATGAAATGTTAACAAATCTTCAATTCAAACAACATTAGTTAGAACAAATGACAATTCCACCACCTGAACAGTGGAAGTTGCTAGAAAAGGTGATACAGTGATTTGATTTTTGATAATATGAGTTTCCAAGTTCCAAATCAACTCTGTACAAAGTTGTCTTTGAGCAAGATTTTGCATTGCCAATTCCTCTATGTATTTATTAATGTGAAAATCAATAAAAAATCTCAAATTCAGCAATGTGTTGATGTTCAATTATCTATATTATTTATTTTATCATTTGAAGAAAAAGTCTAGTATTGGTTTCAACTAATAGATACACATTAAACAATTGTTGATGTTCATTGTTGTATATGCTACTTATAATATTATTAATATGTTATTAAGAATTGAGATGAGTGATGAATCGCTGAGTACATGTTCAAGTTTTAACATAATTAAAATATGAAATTATTAATAATATGTTAATTTATCCATACAAACCTATGATTCCATCAGAGAATTTTAATTAATTCTTTCAATTAAATTTTAAAGCAGAGACAAAATCATACATACAACCAAAATGATTGAAGACCAATAGAAGGTTCCTTGATCATTTTCTTAATAATTCATATGATAAAATAGAGGAGAAGAGAATTTGTTCTAGAATATGCATTTTCTCATTCAAATGCCATCACTACTATAAAAACATTATGCCTATGGATATTACATACTTAAATTCATACCTAACACTCAACACTAACTCTATTTATCTTTCCTTGAATTACAAAATTCTCTTATATTATTTCAAAAGCTCTTTCAACCAAAGACCCATGCAATTGGCCTTGAATTCACTTTTATAAGAACAAGGGAGAAAAAAAGCGTTGAGCCAAACTACACATTTAGTCACATTTACATTTGACATACATTTGAATTTGAATTTCAAAACATCCCCAAAGGTAGTTACATTTGCATTTCCAAATATGAGGGAGAATTTCATATGAGACAAAAACCATTTCCATTTGCTGGTGAAGATTCTCCCGCCTTCCAAAAGGCTCCTTTAGTCAGTGCAAACTAAGAAAGTGCAATATTTCAACATTGATATATCCAAGGCCTAATCTGTACTCATTCCAAGCCATGTATTGCATTTCCCTGCTGAACTTTGTTATTGCAGATCACCAACCAAAATTGATGTCACCCACTCCCACTTGCAGCAATTTACATGTCCAATATTTCAATATAGTTGGACTTCCATAATGCAAACTTCTCCTCTGAAGGCCAGTCAAATCCCATGATATGGTCTACCTTTTTTCTATATGGGCTATACCTGACTGCCACTTGATTTGCCTCCTTATCAAAATCTTCAAGAAAAGTCGTTGTATGCATGAGCTTGTCCATTCTATTCCTCAACATAACCAAATCCATTTCATCACATTTTTTTTGGCTTGGGAAGTTATTGCTTGAGCTGCCTAGTCTTTCCACTAGTGTAGGGACTTAACTTCACCCTTCTCATTTAGAATGTATGGAAGAAAACCAAAATCCCAATCATCGAACTTCTTAACCAATTCTCTATTATTCACCTCTAAAGACTCAATGACAGTCAACCCTTGAGAACCATTTGTATTTGTTAGAAATCTTAGTGTTGCAAGTATCTTTGGAGAATTATCTACATCACGAGAGGATGCAACAACCATATCCCTCAATATTTGAGCCCTTGGAATCTATTTATCCATTAAAGGAATAGCAATTTATTTATCTCTATCAAGCTTTTTAATGGCATCAAACACCAAAGAATAATTTGCATGAATATTGATTAATCTTTGAACCCTACCCCCTTATTCAAGTGCTCAAGCATTGTTGTCACAATCTTCATATTATTCAAATGAAAAAGATCATCCATCCTATCTTTATAAGTCTTGATCTTTTCCATCAGCTCCTCCTTGGTAACTTCCTCAAATTGAGGGGCATCTGATGATTCAGGAGTTGATTGTCCCATTTGTAAATATTCAAACTCAATGGGGGTAGTCTCCTCTTGATTTTGAGGAGGTGAAAGAATTGGGTAAGGAGGAGGCAAGATTGCAGCATGTGAGGTACTAGGTTGCAATGCTTGGAATTATTGTTTCCAAAAATCCATTTGAGGTTGCATTTGAGTGATCTTTTGCTAGCTCGATTTGTACTTAGTAACTACCTCATTATATTTGGTTCTAAATCTATCCCTTTCCTCTGTTAATGACTCATTTCTATGGCTTTGGTGAATTGTGCCACATTAATATTCATAGTTGTTTCCTCCAATGCAGTTGTATCTAAAACTCTTTTTATGATTAAGCCTCCTCTTACACCTAGGGCATGTTCTACAACTTCAAGATTTCTAGTGGTTGGGGCTAAAGCCAAAATAGCAAGAGTGTCCCACTACTGACTAAAAGATGACCCCTATAAAGCCAATGTGACTTCTTCTTCACTATTAAAAATGGGGGCATCTTATCTTCTCACAGTGTCAAAAGAAATCATTGATGCCAGGTCCTATTCTAGGAGTAACAACACTCCACTCTTTCTCACCAATTCCCTACCCTCTTCTATAGAAATGTTTGAATACTTGGCCCTCATTTCATCTCAAACCTCGACTTCAATAGCCTCTTGGGCCTTCTCGGGGCTTTCACTTCTCCTTGTTTGCACCAATGTTGCATACTCATCCTTCATTTCTCTCCATACATATTCCTTGAAAGCTTGTGTCTTAACAAATTGCTCATCTTCCATAAAGCTTTCACAGGATTGTATTCTGACATCCTCAGAGTTATTTATTCCACTTAGGTCAACCTTGCTCAACCTAAGGCTCAAAGTCTTTGATATTATTACCCCTTGAGGAGATGACATCACTTGCATTATTTCCTCATCAGTTATAGCAATCATCATCTAACTCCTCTGCAAGATAGTCAACCAGACCAGAAGATTCAACCTTTTTCTTCTTTATTGACGAGCATGGTTCCCTTGGAGGGGATGATTCTATAATTGGAGAATCCAATTCAATTATTTTAGGATCAGAAGAATGTTGCAATGACAATGGAGGTAGTTGCTACTGTGGTGAACACACTTTTAACTCCCCAGATTGTGTAGGAGTAGCAATTGTTTGTTTCTTACTTGAATATATGTGCACCTTCTTGGAAAGATACACAAATTACTCTCCCTCTATCATAGGGACTTCCTCTTATCTTGCACAACTTTTATCTCCTTTAATCTTGCCACTACTTTGTCCAAATTATGTATCACAACATCAATATTTAAAATTGGGTCACTAATATTTGACAAAGCTTTAAAATCGGGCTTCTTAACCTTAATTTCTCTTTCCAATTTCACAAAAACACCCCACTTCTTCATTCTATCTATTTGGACATTAGGATCAAAAATATTTCTAATGAGGTCATCAGGAAAACTGTGGGTGTGAATATACCGACCTACCCTATTTCTCTTCACTAACCAAACTATGAATCCCTCAGGGTCATAAGTCCTGTATGCCTGGATCTTCATATTTTAATGATTGGGATAGTGGTCCACAATATTTCTCCATCCATATGTAATCATGACAAAATCAAAAAACATAGTGTATGTAGGGAAGAAAGTTCCCTTTTGCTTCTCATCTAGGAAGAAATCATCTACATTCCCTAGTTGCCACATCACCTCCAAAAACCCAATCCTCATAGGCACTTCCCCAGGGAGTATGTGGGGTGTCAATTGTGTGCCAATGTAAAATTGTTATAAGGGATTACATCCCCCTAGTTGTGAGCAATATTCAAATTAGGCTTCCTTTCAGCTGGCCTCAAAAAATCATGTAATTCCTTGGGGATCCTAGGTACATCCACCATTAGAGCTCATCTCAATTTGGTGGCAAAAAGATTTATAGCAGTGACATGGTCATTATTTTGTTCATTCCTATACAATATAGGGGTCCATGATTGCACTGACATCTCAATACCATCCACAACCCTTTTAAGTTTCATCTCCTAACCAAAATAGTCTACACCTTTGAAAAGAAACATATGCATAAAGAGTGAAAACCACCAAAATATGACACTAGTTTTCCCACCCTTCAAGGCCACCAATCCTTTGTGAATTTCCTCTCCTATATAGGTGGAAAAATCATACAAGGTATTTATGTTAAGATGTTGGATAGTCCCAACCATGTAGATATGAGCCATTGGCATGCTAGAGCCATGATCAAACCCTAGAATTTGGAAGATGGAGTAAAAGGTTTTCTAAAAATATGGTTGGAAATACTTTATAGGGAGGGGCTCAACATCAGAGGGTCCCAAAGTAATCTTTCTTTTGTTGATTCCCTTCCCTACTAGTATCAAAAATTTGGTCAACACTGAAACCCTGAAGTTGTGTTTTACCCTTTTGTATTCCTCCCTCAACATCTGCTCATCAATATTAACCATGTCACTGCTCCAAGTGTTCAACTTGAACACATATGCAACTTATTCCCTATTAACCCATATAATATTTTGTCCATCATGAGCTCTAACAACCCTAACTAGATGGTCATAGTTCACAACAATTGCTTTGAGAAGATCAACATATATGAACATGTTGGGTGCAACCAGCTTACCCATGTCCAACCTCCAGGGGTTGTAGAAAGGGATACCAACATTCCTATTTCCAAACCATTCTTGGAAAAGACTCCATCTGGAGATAGAGTACAGTAGAGAAACATCTTTAATTATACAATAATAATCAATGATGCCAAATTTAGTTCCAGGGCCAAAGTACATACATTGTCCCTTTGATTTTTCAGAGGTTGAAGATACCAATTGATCGGCTAAGTCTTGTGGCATAGCTCTTTTAGCAGGCTTCGACTCAAAAGATTGGTCTTTTGACGTGGATGATTTCACTTTGGGTGCCATATTTATAGTGTTTGTGAAAACTAGGGTTTACTACTCAGCAAATTCCAAGATTACAACTAGGGTATAGGTTAATGCAAGGCAATAACAGGACTAAATAGGCTAATCATTTGAATTGAACGTCGAACCTTAAAAAAAATGCAACGAAACCAGTAACCCTAATGATAGAATGATAGAATGAGCACTTACAGAAAAATTTTAAACAAAAAAGAAGCGAGATAATGATTTTACTTACTGGTTTTGCGTATGATTGAAAACCCCAATTCTTATGATTGAACGAGCTTGAAAATTTCAATGAGAACTCCTTACACGCGTTAAATGCTTTAACAATTTGTAAGTATACTTTAAAGAAATTTTTATGGCTTTAAAAGATACAAATTGGAAATTTGGTAGCTCTGCATCATATCTTCAATTATAGATGATATGGCTCATTTTCCCTCAATCTTATCAAACTTTAAATTTTAACCATCGATCTCGCAGTGAGATGGCCCAACAAATAACTTAGATTCGGTCAAATAAGTTTGAAGATCTAACTACAAACGGTTGTCACCATTGACCAACTAAAAAATTCTATGTGGATTTATCTTCGTGTCACTCCATGGGGTCCACCATCTCCACAAGCGTCGAAACTGTCTATGTGTCAACCTCCCCACTTCCCCTCTGGGTTTAAAGCATGTGCATCTTACAAGAGCAGGGAGGTGGGGAACGAATGAGATTTTCTTGTCAAAAACCATATGGCTTAGATTTATTTGTCAGAAACTATAGTAACCATTGACTTGAACACCTTTAGTCATCGGTGCATTCGAGCAGTGGTAGGACCCACCAAAAGGGTGTCTAGGTGTCACTTGCCCGGTATCCCACTGGCTCCTTAATTTGATTAATTTAATCCCGCGGGATGGAGGGTAACGAATAGAAAGCAGTCAATGGGACCCACCAAGCATAACAAAGGATTTTAATAAGCACATGCACTTATTACATGCCTTAAAATGGGTCGCCTTCCTAGGTTTAGAACATGAACGATATTGAGAAAATATTAAAACCCAAAATTAGGGAAAGAACAAAAATTCAAGAATTTTATGATGCGCAAAAGACAAGGAAATATTTATAAGGATTCTATAGGTAGCAACTAGGAACACTAGGCTGAAGGGGCCGGTGAGTAAACAAACGCAAAGGCATAAGATATGACTTAAGAGACTGGGAATGGGTAAAACCCAGTCAACTTTGAATTAGATTATTAGAATGTAGGTAAAAGGAAAATACACTATAATATCTTTAATTTTGAATATAAGATCGACCTATCTTGCTCTCCAGTATTATATTCACTATCTTCTGACTCAAAATAATCAATGGTTATTTATAATTTATGCATGTTGAACTCTTAGCTTTTGTTCAATGAATGGATTAATATTCCCTTTAGTTATTTATCAAAGATTGTGTGAATGGCAATGCAATAGGAATTTATAAGTAGTATGATAAGTGTTGTTTTTTTAAAAATTGTCCAAAATCATATATCAAATTCAATACTATGGAATACAATATAAAATATAAAATATCACAATTTCATGGAATACAATATTAAATATCATCAACTATGGTTTGAAATATGATGCATGAAGTGCAATATAAAATAAAATATCATGAAGTGAAATGATTCACAATTTCATGGAATACAATATAAAATGTCATCAACTATAGTTTGGAACAATGGAAACCGATTCATGAAGTGTAGTATGAATACCTAAAAGCTACTAATTCACTTCCATTTCCCAAAAGGAGTCATGGTCCTCAAATTGACGTTCAACTTGAGATAAAGTAAAAGAGTCATCTTGTTCTGAGTCTGCTCTTCATTTTCTTCGGCCTGCATCTCATATTCAACATTCATTATGCCACTGTCATTTGTCCCACTACCACTGCCAGTACCACCAGTACCAACATTTGGAATTGGAGTATTGCACAACCCAATCCCTCTTCTTTCACATGTGCACCTCGAGATTGCGAGTGCCCTTTCAAAAGGAATTTTTTTGACATTATATGTAGTTCCTTTCATCCTCAAGCAATTTTCCAAATTCTTGTCTAGTTTGTTTCTTAAATTTGATTTCAAAAACGCCAATGAACTGAAAACTCTCTCATCCTCCACTGACCCCAATATTAATTTTTGACATAAATAAGCAAGTTTGAAATATTTTGATATCTTATCATGCAATATTTCACTCTGACCTAGGTTTTTCCAAAGCTTTGTTATTGATCCTGCTTCAAAGGCCTTCTCCATGCCCATGGAATCATATTGGTCCCTCATAGTTATTGCAAAATTATTACATTGTTCTCTAAGCTTTTTGGCATTTCAAATTCCTTCTATTGTTTGCTCATTATATGTCACACTTTTAAAAAATTGTTTGATCAGGATATTTACTTTATCATGAAAATATTTTGGGCTTTCTCAGTTTACCCAAAATTGAGGAGACACAATACCAATGGTTTCAAGTATTTAATTTCAAGGGAATCTTTCATGAATCTCTGAGGAAAGAGCTTTTGCAATTTCCTTCAAATTATCACTAATAGATTTAACAATGCCATTAAAATCTTCCTCTTTAATAGTTGCTTCTCTACTAGACCACCTTGTTTTCTTACAATGGTACATTGGTATCTCATACTCGTGTACAAAAATACATAGGTCCTCGCTTACATTAAACTTTAAATAATTATCAACCTTATTCAAATCAGAAATATTATGCCACATGAAATAATTTGGGCTTTCTTGTGTTAGATCTAGATATAGATGATTGAGGGCCATGCATGTATGTCTACATAGTTTTGCATATTCATAAATATATATAGTTTTGTCTTGGTATTTCTTCACAAGATTGTTTATTTCATTCAACATGGGGAGAAGACTAGCTAAAGTCAAGAGTGTCTATATATCACTTAACCTATGTAAGAGGCCAAGAGATTTGTCTATTGTGTTACGATGATCATACATTACTCCAATCAAAGATTGATATTCTAAAAGAACTCATTACACTGGTCCATGTAGGGAGATCCATCTGGTATCGACATCCATGAGAAGTTTTTTTCTTGGTGTTATTCCCTTAGCAAAATTTTGAAATTTCATGAAACGTTTGGGACTTCAGTAGAAGTATGCGTAGATCTCAAGGATTAGATTTTCAACTTTTGATATTGTAGGAAACTTGCTCACAATTTTGAATGCTAAATTCATTATGTGGGCCATGTAGAGAATGCCAAGCGTGTATGGTGCACAAGTAGTTTGTAACTTTGTGCAAACACCACTCCTTTGACCTTGCATCATTGCAGCTCCATTAGCTCCTACACACACCAACTTTTTGGAAATTGTCAATTCATCCATACTTGCAATTTCATTCAAATATTTCCTGACTAGTTCAAATAGATTTTGCGATATTGAAATGTCCTTCATTTTATGAACATAGAGAAGATGATCTTGGTGGACATGTTGGTTTACAGTATACACATGCATACAAAACCAATAAGTATTTTCTACCATAGTAACTTCATCTAAAGATAATGCAATGAAGTTTGAATCTTTTACTTTATCCTTTAAATCTTGATTTTCCACTGTAGCAAGACAATTTTCCCATTCCCATCCAATGTTTACTGAACAATGTGAGAAAGGAAAGTGAGGAACACCCAAAAAAGATAATAAATGACAATATTTTGGGTATTCTATCATAGGACGACCTCTAGACAAAATATGAAAAACAACACTCATCTGAACCATTTTTGATAGATTTTCTCCTTCCATTTCTTTTCTAAATTGAGCCTTTAAGTGTACCTTGACATGCAACAAGCTTCGAAATTCTTTGGTTATGCTCTTCATATTCTGCATCATAATTAACATGAATACATTCTTCATTTTATTTCCAGCATACGACTGCTTGATCCTTTCCATCTATGATTTTTTTTTCATAAACTTTATCGATATGCTTTTCTATAGTGTCAATCTTTAGATACAACTTCTTGTCTCTTCTACATTTCCAACTAAAAATCATGCACATGCACTCCATTTCACATTCAACATCATTTTCTTTCCCCATTGGTACAATGAATGGGTACTATGACAACCAACCAAGTTGAAAATTCCTTGTCATTTCTCACTTGTGCCCCATTTTTTATTTTCCTTTTCTTTTCTTGCTACCAACATCATCTTGATCTAGGTTAATTATCTCATTCTGGGTAACTAGGGTATCCCTTGGAACATCTTTTGCAGTATTTCCATCCTCATTTTATACATTTAACTCAATGACAATCTCACCTTGACCTTCCAATGGCAGTGAGGTATTGTGAATTCCTTCTTCATTAATATTTGGTGGAAGAGTTGATGATGTAGCTCCATCTTGATCTAAGGGATCAGAATCATTTCCAATTCCAAAGTAAGACTATATGGTACCTCTACATTTTGGGCATTTTTATGACCTCCCAGTCCCTTCACCACCCTAAGGAGTCTTACCCTTGCTACTCGACATATTGATCTCTCACTTCAAATAAAAGCTGGAAAAAAATGTCTTCTTATTTAAGAAGGATAGAGAATATAGATCCCATTCCCTACTCAATATAATCTTTAAGATTGAAGCAAGAATAGAAAAGAGATAAATGAATATTATAACACAATGAAGAAATGATCAATCACCTTTAAGTTTACATTTTCGGCTTTCACTGACTTTCGAATCAAGAACTGAACAAAATGTGCAAGAACAAATGATAGTTTCGATTGTATTTATATCAATCCATATTTGGAAAATTCCACTGGATTTTTAAATGGTATATTAAAATTTTGGTGAGCCTTGTGTGCTTATAAAATGATACATTATAATTTTCAAGCTGAAATATGTCCTCAAATGTAATTATTTTTTAATGTTATTAGCAAAATAGGTCCTCATAAGCAACTATTTGTAAATTTTAATTGGCGAAATGGGTTTTCACAAGAAACTATTTGTAAATTTTAATTGGCGAAATGGTTCCTGATACAATGTTGTTTTAATAGTATTGTTGAATATGTAGGTGTTTTATTACATGCTCTGGGGATTCCAAGTGAAAATATTAATTGGTCCATTTGAAATGTGTAGTTTGTTATGGCGAATTTGTTGCTTAAATATGCCTCATAGAAAAAACCGTTGGCGAATGGAAATGCATTGGACTGATAATTCATAAAATCCAGGTGATTTAGACACCTTGTTGGGTGCGATTAATTCGCCAATTGGTGAAGATTCACCACTAAAGTTTTCCCTGCACTGCACCTACATACCATAAATATTGCAACAAACTCCTCTATATAGTTTGTATTATATTAATTTTTTTTATCTATAAATCAGATGTGTAAGCCTAGAATCTAAGGCTCCAAATCTTGCTTTGTTTTATTTCTTTCTTTATGTGTTTCTCTATTTATTTTTCAAAAAATTCCCACCTCGTATTTTTGAAGCCTCTGAGAAATGCAGAATTGCGGTGTTGGTTCTCTCCAAGGATTTTAGCCACTCAGAGTGGCCAATGCTAGAACTTTCTACTTTTCTTAAAGCTAAATTTTTTGGCAAAAATATAGACATGAAAATACTTGGACCTTATTCTTCATGACACTACCAAAGTCCCTTTTTGAAATTACATAGGACAACCAAGTATGGAAAGACTTGGGGATAGCTGACGGGACTTGGGTTGAATGGAATAGGGATTTAAAACAAATAAGGTTAATTTAGGGTTTGGAGTTCAAAGAAGCTAAGGATGTTGTGCATCTTTAAGATGAAGCTGTAAAATCCATATGCTCCTTACTACTTTTGTACTCACCTAATTTTATTCTAGAGCAAGCACATCAAGACTAGGTAACTCCACTACTTAACCTTCCTTTTGAAAAATGTTGTTTTCAAGTGAGTGCCAAGTTTTTTAACTTTTCCTTTGTGATTAGGTGTTGAATGGGTTAGCAAGCATCCCAACAGCACTTCTTTAACCCATCTTCAAAAATTGTTATGGACATTGTTCTACAAAAATGTTTTATTTTCCATGGACCCATTAATACTTCAATGCAGACCTCCCATTAGCATGATGTGATACCCTACCACCAAACTACAGGCCCTTTTTCGTTGAAAGTGAAGATTGTTCTTCCAAGAGAGTTATGGATCTTGATAAATTCTGATACATTTATTTTCTCTTCAAGGAATACATTGTTCAATTCTAGTTTTTTTCTCAATTCTTATTTGCTGCTCAAATCCGCCTCAAAAAAATATGGTGAGTACTTTCATTTATATTTGGAAATTACATCGTTTCCTTTTTATCTTGAATTTTGGAAATGCCAATATGGTTTTCATCATTCCTCTGATAAGCAATTTAAATATACTATATAGATATGCATTATTTCGAAACAACTATAATTGAAAGTAAGGGTGAAATTATATAATAAGATGAAACAAGACATATATGAAAATTAGTATATTGTCATATAGTTGGACAGTGATAAAATACTTGCATTGGCTAAATGTGGTATATTGAAAATAAAATGTTATAAAACAAAAGATGAATAAAAATATTTATCTAGTCTTTGTTTTTCTTGTTTGTATCTTGTTCAACCTAATAAAGAGTCAATCTATGTCTATTGGTTAAGATTCTTTGTTGGCTGGAAGTTAAAATTAATTTAGTTCCACATTCATGTTAATTTAGTTTGTATACATAAATCCTTGTTGTTTAAGGATTATTGATTATCATTCATCAATTGTTTTGGATTCTTTCTTGTAGCCAAAGGTTCATTTGATTTAAATTGTAATACTTTTGACGTTTTATTTAAATTCATGACATTCATTAATTCACTATAAGTTTTGTCCACATTTCCTTATTTTACAAGATTCACAAGCTATAATATTTCTTTTCAATCTTCAAAAGAAGTCAAATTTTTGATCTTCTGGTGAACTCTTCATATTTATGAGGTAAAAAGATGGATTTTCAATAATTTTAATTTTAATTTAATTTACCAAATTTCTAAATAGATCAAGAAACTGTAGTTGTGTAAAGATTCAGTCTATGAGATTAATGAAAAAGGAATTATTTTGTCAATGTGTTCCATCATTCTTGTGGCCTATTTTTGTTATATAAATTGTCTTTGGTTGTTCTAGTTCATTTTCAAATATATACTCTGACCAAACCTCTTTTGGGAGGAAGAGTAGCTATTACTCCGTACAAGAAACAACAAGTCCAATCTTCGATTGATGACTATTTTCATTCATATGAGAAGTTGATATGACAATTTTATTTGTTCAAACTTTTTTGAAGACAACTACTAAAACATAATATATAAAACTATTATCTTATCCATAGTCTAAAAGTTTTCAAAAGAATAATAAATATATAATTGAGTAGAACAAAATTTAGTTTTTCACAAATTAATTATCAAATTACTGATTTTTCAACTATTGTTTAATGGTAAACAGTTGTTGTTTGATGATAAAATCCTCCAAAATATGAGGTAAAATCCTCTAAAATCTCACTTATCACATAAAAGAAAGATAAATATTGATTTAGCAACTGGATGGGAACATTCTATTTCCATTTACATTGTTTTTTAATCAATTTGATGGAAACTTTCATTGTTCATTTGTATTGCTTTATGTTTTAAATTTATATGTAAATATTTCATAATCAAATAATACTTAATTTCAGTACGGAAAAAAATTAGATTTTTCTAAATTTATTTCATGCCATTATTTAGCACTTATTATTAGTTGTTTATTTAAATTTAATCCAATCACATGCAATTATAATTTGTAGTGAATCCATGCACAAACACTTACTCTCTAACATATTAACATACATATAGTTTTCAATCAACGTAATCCTTGAACCTCCTTTAGGTACAGGTGCTAGTAAATTAAGCATTCTACTGGCTGCATAAATATTGATTTAACAATTAGATGGGAACATTCTCTTTCCATTTACAATGTTTTTTATCAATTTGATGGAAAATTTCATTGTTCATTTGTATTGCTTTATGTTTTAAATTTATATGCAAATATTTTATAATTAGATAATACTTAATTTCTTTAAGGAAAAAAAATAGATTTTTCTAAATTTATTTCATGTCATTATTTAGGGAGTCGACTAACTCCTAGACAAAAAGAACCTATGTACATACAAAAACGCATGAAAACATACATAACAACATACATGGAAACATACACAATATGACGAGATGTCGTAGTGCGGGGCCTGTCAGACGGGGGAGAAAAGTGATGAAATTCACATACGAAACCAAACGTTCGAGAAATGGTAGGTAGGAGTTAACAACGCCATTAGGTCAATTTTCCCACCTCCTGCTAGTCGATAAATGTGGGTTCCTTATCTTTCTCGTGAAGTTTCACTTTCATCCACTTTTTCTAGCATGGGAAAATTGGAGGCGGACTGATGTGTGCATTTTTGGTTTGGAGAGAGAAGGGTGAAAACACAATGAGTTTCCAGTTGCATGTTGAAATATGAAGGTTTGAGTGCACATGGAGGAGTTGGAAGAGAAAATTGACCAAATCGGGGTTCTTTTTGGAAGATTGCACCTTTTAAGCTGAAGTTTGGAGTGCACATGGAGGAGTTGGAGGATAAAACCTACCAAATCAAGGTGAGGAGTGCTAACCAATTTGGTTGCAGAGGGTTTTACAACACCTTGTAATTTTTAATTTGGGAAATACAATGTGGGATTTTAGTTATTTTAATCTCCTTGTTTAAATGTATGAATATATTCAAAATCACACCTTGCATAGTTGTGCTTAAATTTTGGATGATTGAAAGAAAAAGTGCACAAAATAATTGTAATTTGGAAAACACAATGTTGGGTTTCAGTTATTTGAATCTACTTGTTTAAATGTAAAGGGTTGTCTCATGGTGGGTTGCTTGCTTCTTAACACCTATGGTTTTCCAACATGGAATGTTACAAAATAGTATGAATGTCTTCAAAATCACACATTCCATTGTTGTGTTTAAATTTCACATGATTGAAAAAAAAAGTGCACAAGATAATTATAATTTGGAAAACACAATGTTGGGTTTTAGTTATTTTAACCTCCTTGTTTAAATGTAAAGGGTTTTCTCATGGTAGGTTTCTTGCTTCCTAACACCTATGGTTTTGCAACATGGAATGTTGCAAAATAGTATGAATGTATTCCAAATCATACATTCCATTCTTGTGTTTAAATTTTGCTTGATTGAAAAAAAAAAGTGCACAAAATAATTGTAATTTGGAAAACACAATGTTCGGTTTCAGTTATTTGAATCTCCTTATTTAAATTTAAAAGGTTGTATCATGTATGGTTGCTTGCTTCTTAACAAGTACAGTTTTGCAACATGGAATGTTACAAAACAGTATGAATTCCTTCAAAATCACACATTCCATTCTTGTGTTTAAATTTTGCATGATTGAAAAAAAAAAAGTGCACAAAATAATTGTAATTTGGAAAACACAATGTTGGGTTTCAGTTATTTGAATCTCCTTGTTTAAATGTAAAGTGTTGTCTCATGGTGGGTTGCTTTCTTTTTAACACCTATGGTTTTGCAACATGGAATGTTACAAAATAGTATGAATGTCTTCAAAATCACACATTCCATTCTTGTGTTTATTTTTTCAACTTCTTGTCTTTTATATTGCACTTGTGTGTCAAAACCATTAATTAAAATTCTTTCATTTCGATGATAAAATTTTCATTTAATCTTTTGATTTCTTTTCCAAGTGGTCAATTGTAGTGTTTATGTTGTCCTACTTCAGTTTCAACAGTTCCAACTATTGCTTTTGCATTTGCAAGTTGACAAGTTAGACATTTTTGCTCATCCCCATTGTTCTTACATGTTATCACCCCCTGGCATTCCTTTTCATGAGATTCTACCTTCTATTTCATATCTTTTATTTGTAGCTTTGGAGCAGCTGCTTCCTCATCAGCGCTTAGGATAGCAACATCCATTTTTTTGATAATTTTTTAATGTCTTCAATAATTTTCTGTAGCTTTGCAGCCGCTCTTTGCTTAGCTTTGAGAGTGTCTTTCTGATTAGAGAATGAAGATGTTTTCTATTTGATAAGTTATTTACACAACTTGTCTACCTTTTCACATAGGGATTTCATGTCTACAACCAACTGATTTTCTTTTTCTTCTCTAAAATCTATTTTTTCCTTTTCATTATCATCTATTTCGAACTATATTTGTTCCATGGAATTATTTAGTTGAAGAATCTTTGACTTCATTTGTTCAACTCCACTTATCGCATCATCTCTCACTTTCTTTTTTTGCATAAATTCATATGGAATAAAAAATTTATTGACTTTATCCACTTTTGCATTGGCATTTTCCCATTGTAGATACTACATGATGCTCCTTCGTCAAGTTGTCAAGTGCAAGAAAAATCTCGCCAGTTGATACATTATCTATCTTATTCGCTTTGGTCTACTTCTTTTGAAGTGTTTTTAGAGCAGATTTATTTTTTATTACATACTTTCTATTACTTGCTTCTCGAGTTCTGCATTTCCATATGCCCATTGTGGATACTACACATGCACCTTCCTAAAATTCTCAATAGCACTGAGTCTCTTTAATCAATACATTATTTGTCTCATTTACTATGGTTTGCTTCTTTTCAAGTATTTCTATAGAAGATTCCTTTGTCATTTCATACATTCTAGTACCTGTTGCATCCAATTTTGCATTGTCATTTGCCCATTGCACATACTTTAAATGCTCCTTCCCCAACTTTTCAAGAGCAGGAAGAATCTCTTTAGTCAATACATTATATATCTCATACATTTTGGTTTGCTTCTTTTCAAGTGTTTTTAGGGATGTTTCCTTATTCATTTCATACAGTCTAGTACCCATTGCCTCTTGAAGTATTAAGAAGATCTCAGGTTCCTCAACCCATAGTGTTTTCCAATATTGAATTATCAATAGACAAAATGAGTGTAATGAAAAGCTTACACTACCAATGTAAGAAAAGGCTTCTTGAAAATTTACCAAAACTATTACTTATAGTATGAATTGCATTTGAATTTCGTCATATCATTGAAATATAGGTAGGTAGGAAAACATAGTGGATTGCGAGTTAGTTTGTTGAGCTTGTACAAAGCTAAAGGGTGGAGAATTTGGGGAGGAGTTAAAGCCAAGGAATACATAAAAGTAACCATATTTAGTTGAGGAGCAACCAACCAATTATGTTCTTATACATAGAGGGTTTTTCAACACTATGTGAGTTGTAGGTTTCTTAACGCACTATGTTTTCTAACCTTTGATTATATAGATAATATGATTGCAATGAAAACCTTTTATTGTTTACACAATACAAATGTAATGAAAGCAACATCTTAAAAATATATAACAAGTCTTAGGTAGACTAAAAATTGTGTTTCAACTTTCTCAAATTAATAAACTATAGGCATGTTGGAAAACACCGTGGGTTCTATTTTCTATATTTTTGCTTGTTGTAAGCTGAAGGGTGGAATTTTTTATTTTGTGCTTGATTTTATTTTGTTGGTCATGTTTAGTTTTATGTTCACAGATGTTTGAATTCACTAGTTCAAATCCAGTTATAGCATCATCTTTCATTTTCTCTACTTTGACAAATTCATATGCAAATCTCTCGACTTTATCCACTTTTGCATTATGATTTTCCCATTGCACATAGTGCATGTGATCCTTCCTCAACTTCTCAAGATTGGTAAGAATCTCTTCAATTAAAACAATATCTATTTCATTAAGTTTGATCTACTTATTTTCAAGTGTTTTTAGAGTAGATTCCTTTTCAATTTCATAAATTATAGAACTTGTTGCCTTCAAATTTGCATTGTTTCTTCACCTTTGCACATACTATAGACACTTATTTGTCAATTAATCAAGAGCATAAAGAATCTCTTAAGTCAACATAGTATCTATGTCATTCAATATGGTTTTCAATGCAAGTGAGCTTCATAATTTATTGCAATTGTGGTTTACAGTTAAAATTGCTTTTTGAATTCTTCATATGTTTCACAAATAAATGCATAAAAAAAAAAAGTGTTTTAGCCTACGTTCATTGGGTTTTTTTTTTATCAGTAGATGCAAAGAACATGTTTCTTTCTTTTCACATTGCTGGCAGCCATAGAAATAATTACATATTATTATTCACTTTACACTTATATTCTACATATAAAGTTACAGGTTGGACTTCTCATCGTGTTGTTCATCTTGCACTTTTTTAGTTCATGAATTGTCATATACGCTTTTGTTGGTCATGTTAATTCACCCCAAATGGAAGGTTCAATATCACAACATGCTTGCTCAGGAAAAATAGGTTAGTACACCTCATATACTATGGCGTCTTAGTATTTTTTCATGTGAGGTTGTGATTTTACCTACGGTCTTTATGTCTGCTTGGAGGTTCAAGTAGACACTATGTTTTCCAACATGCATTGGATGACATCATGGTTGATACGAAAATTTTCACATGTATGATTTTCTTGATTCACTACATTACTAATTCATGATTTTGGCAACAGATGCAAATTTTTTTTTATTCTTTTAGTGTTGTTGGCAACAATGGATGCACATTTATTTACATACAAGGTTGTCATAAAAGGTTGTGGTTTCCCTCTAACCTTTCCTCTCCATTAACACATACACATGCACCACAACCAATGTATCTTCCCTAATACATATGTTGTTTCAACTATAGAAGTAATTCCATAGTGTTATGCACATTACACTCATACGCCACATACAAAGTTGTAGGTTGAACCACTCATCGTGTGGTTCAACCTTCACTTGTTTATTTCATGAATTTATAGATGTTACTTTGATGCACATGTTAATTCACCCTAAATGGAAGGCTAAATATCACAACATGCCTCATCAGGTAAAAGAGGTTTGTACACCCCATATACTCTGAAATCTCATTTATATTTACATGCGGGGTTGTGAATTTACTTGCAGTCTTTATGTTCGCTTGGAGGTTCATCTACACATTGTGTTTTCCAACCTGCATTGGCTTACATCATGGTTGATAAGACATTTTACACCTTTTTGTCATTCCTCATTCTCTCCATTACTGATTCATTCTTTTTCAACAGATGCAACAAACATGTTATCATTTTGGCGTTGCTGGCAACAATGGATGCACTTTTTTTTACATACAAGGCTATCATTAAAGGTTTTGGTTACCATCTAACCCTTCCTCTCCTTTAACACATACACACACACCACAACCAACGTATCTTCAAAAATTAATACATCTATTGTTGCAATTGTAGAAGTAATTACATGTACTATTATGCACGTTATACTCCTACGCCACATACAAAGCTGCAGGTTGAACCATTGATCATGTGGTTCAACCTTAACTTGTTTATTTCATGAATTTATATATGTGCTTTTTCTCCTCATGTTAAGTTACGCCAAATGGAAGGCTTAATATCACAACATGCCTCCTCAGGTAAAAGAGGTTTGTACACCCCATATATACTGAAATCTTTGTTATATTTACATGTGGGGTTGTGAATTTACTCGTGGTCTTTATATCTATGTGGAGGTTCATATACACGCTATTTTTTCCAACTTGCATTGGCTTACATCATGGTTGATAGGAAATTTTATACCTTTTTTCCTTTCCTCGTTCTCTTCATTACTGATTCATATTTTTTTCAATAGATGCAAAAAACATGTTATCATTTTGGTGTTGCTGGAAGCAATGGATGCACCTTTTTTTACATACAAGGTTGCATCAAAGGTTTTGGTTGCCCTCTAACCCTTCCTCTCATTTAGCATATACACACGCACCACAACCAACGTATCTTCCCAAGATAATACATCTATTGATGCAACTGTATAAACAATTACATACTATTATGCACATTACACTCCTACGCCACATACAAAGTTGTAGGTTGAACCACTCATCGTGTTGTTCAACCTTCACTTATTTATTTCATGAATTGCTAGATGTGCTTTTTCTCCTCATGTTAAGTCATGCCCAATGGAAGGTTGAATATCACAACATGCCTTCTTAGGTAAAAGAGGTTTGTACAACCCATATACTCTGAAATATTTGTTATATTTACATTCGGGGTTGCAAATTTACTTACAGTCTTTATGTCAGTGTGGAGGTTCATCTATACGTTGTTTTTTCCAACCTACATTGTCTTACATCATGGTTGATAGGAAATTTTACACCTTTCTGCCTTTCCTCATTCTCTCCATTATCGATTCATCTTTTTTTCAACAGATGCAACAAACATGTTATCATTTTGACATTGTTGGTAGCAATGGATGTACATTTTTTTTACATCAAAGGCTTTGGTTTTCCTCTAACACTTCCTCTCCTTTAACACCTACACATGCACCACATCCAATGTATCTTTGCATGATAATACATCTATTGTTGCAATCGTATAAGTAATTACATACTATTACGCATGTTACACTCCTATGCCACATATGAATTTGTAGGTTGAACTACTCATCGTGTGGTTCAACCTTCACTTGTTTATTTCATGAATAGTTGGATGTGGTTTTGCTCCTCATGATAAGTCACACAAAATGGATGGTTGAATATCACATGATGCCTCCTTAGGTAAAAGAGGTTTGTAAACCCCATATACTCTGAAATCTTTTTTTATATTTACATGCGGGGTTGCGAATTTACTTGCGGTCTTTATGTTAGCGTGGAGTTTCATCTACACATTGTGTTTTCCAACCTGGATTGGCTTAAATCATGGTTAATAGGAAACTTTACACCTTTCTTCCTTTCCTCATTCTCTCCATTACTGATTTATCTTTTTTTCAACATATGCAACAAACATGTTATTATTTTTGCATTGTTGGCAGCAATGAATGCACTTTTTTTTTTACATACAAGGTTGTCATCAAAGGTTTTGGTTGTCATTTTTTGTTGTCATTGTCTATGTCCACTTGTACATTTAGATAGAGGTTTTGATTTCCATCCCACGTTTTGTTATATTTTATGCATAGCTTGATTCAATCTATTGCCTTTAATTTTCCTCAGTTGAAGTCGGAAACCTCCTATTGGTTTCACGTGGGTGACAACAATGCAAGCATATTCTATTTTCATTCAATGAATGATCTGTTTCTTTTTCTTGACACAATCCACACTAATTTTAAATTTTCCTCCAATTTTGTCCTTTCCTAGAATGGGGAAAGGTTTGAAATGGAAGAAGGAAGATGAATTGGAGGTGCAAGATGTATGGGATGGAGGCTCTCCTTTTTCCTCTTCCAATTTTAAATGGACTCCTATTTGTGTCAAGAAGGATGGGGTCCTTGACCTTGTTGCAGAAATTCCTCGTATGAGTCTTGATGATTTCATTCGTGGTGAAATGTCTGTTGAATTTTTTGAAACTAAATTTCTAGACAAGAAAAAAAAACAACCTACCATCATGCATCCCCTCGATGACAAAATTATGGAAAAACAATTTTGTATTATAGGTTTGTATATTTCAACATTCATTTGTATGGTCCAATGATATTTTACTCTCTCTTGCTTCAAGATGGTGAGATGATGCCTTATTCAGAACTACTGGTGTCAATACGGTCCTACAAACCTTAGAGACCAGCCTCCACCAGAGAAGAAACAACATAAGACGTTTATACAAATGCAAGGTTGTCGATGCCACTTCATTGTAAAGGTTATGCATGGAAGACCCAATGTTGCCTATATAATCTACAAAGATATATTCCACGTCAATAAAAATAGTGAATTTTTCCATGACATTAACGACACAAGTGGAGATAGGCATTCTATTTTTTCGCTAATCTATTTGCAGAGTGCAAAAGCTATATTGAAAGAATTTTGCTCATGGACATGAGTGACAATGCAATAATGAATAGGAACATCAATGATCCTATCTTATGTTGCATGATGTTAAAGATAGATCAATTCCTTTCAAGAAAGGATGTAATGAATACCTTGAAAAAGGTGTGTTCTATTCAAGCAAAAAAACACAGAGTCGATTCGACAAGTACCATGATGTGGAATGGACAGGAATTTGACAACTTCTTCTACTTTCAATGGCCCCATGGTAACAATACACCTTTCGTTATCGGGGCTTAGACTCCATGGATGCTGGATAGGATGGCTAGCCACTCACACAATTCAATCATCTTGATGGATTTCATGTTTGCCACAAACAAATATGGGGTGAGGCCTTACAAACATTGACAAATAGTTCTTCATCTTTTCAATGATCTTGTTGGCTATAAACCTAACAATGCTCACGCTGAGTTGTTATGTCTATTGTTTCAACTGTATACTTTGCTCATTTTTGACAAGAAATAGAGTGGTGTTCTCATTGCATGGGTAGTCTCCACACGAAACAAGATTGAGGACATCTCTACTTGGCTACGCGTATTGAATTCCCATGGAGGAAGAGCCTGAACCGTCTGGAGAATCAATCCATTTTTGACCGATGATGCAACAGTAGAAATCCAAGCCATATAGTATGTGCATCTCTTTGTTCATTTGCGTACCTTTCTCATTTACTATTTATTTTCAATGCCACTTTGTCATGCAGACGAGTGGTAAACAATATCATTTTTATTGTTTATTAGGGTTGTCTTTCAGTATCATGTGCTTCTATGCCTTTGGCATGTTAAAAGGGCTTAGCTGAAGAATGTATATAAGTATGTAACCAAGGAAAGGGCAATGACCATCTTCCGCAAACTTGGAATGATCATGATGGCAATTGGTGATAGTGAAGATTGCATCACTCAGCTATTGAACTCTTTCTTTGAGGAGTTCAATTATTAGCCCCAATTTTTAGAGTACTTCAACAAGAGTTGGTGTGAAGGAGAAGGTTGAATTGGTGAGTTGACAATTTATGTCACCTCGTAGGATTCACACTATTCATATTCTTTGACGTTACCTCTAATATGTTGTGGTTTACTTGACTATTAGAATTTTTTTCATAGCCATGTGGGCAGAAAATTACAAACTATTCCCACATGCCAACTAGGATATAATGCAACCATTGAGTCATACCATTGTGCACTCAAAACTTGGTACTTATGTGATCATTCTAAAAAATGCACTAGGAGAATGGACTATATGTATTACACACTTGTGTATAAAATGGAACCATTCTATAGGAAAATGGAAAAATTGCAGCAATATGGTTTTTTGACAAACTATAAGTTTTTAAATAAACGATTTGGTTTGGAGCGGGCCAAGGAAATTCCGGATGATCATTGTGTTCCTAATGAAACACATCTTGGATGGTACTAGGTGAAAAGTCATAGTAGGTTTGACCACTACCTTGTTCAAAAATTTGGGAAGCACCTTTTTGTTTGTGAGTGCCCTTGGAGTTCAAATGGGAACACTTGCAAACCTGTCCTAAAGGTTGTTGACTTGACTAAGAGATCATCTACCATTCAAGGGGTGGTCCATAGTAAGTGAATTTGAATTTGAATTGCATTAACTTATGGGATTCAATTGTGCTTTGCATTTTCTACTATGTAATACAAGTTTCTTTTGTGTGGTCATTTAGATGGGGGAGGTCAACCAATTGATAGAGGGATAGATTTGAATGAGACATTGTCATAGGGGGCATCGAAGAAAAAAATCCTAATCTTCTCACCCCTACACAAGCTCCTTCTATCACTCTAGTATATGATGAATATTTGTTGAAAATGTGTATTTGGAATGACACAAATGAAATATTGAACAAAGTGATGTGTACACCACCACAGTGTCTACAATAGGTGCAATCATATGCATAGTGCATCGAGAGGTTTCTATAGGACCTAAAATAGTCAAATGCATTGCCATTTGAATTCATTCTTGATCTTGATGAAGCTATAACTAGAACTAGATTCACATGCATTCATGGTTTAGTGCAAGCAGGGATTATTGTTGGTGTACAACCCATCGTACGAAGCATGTTGTAGAACAATCAGATCACTGAACTCCTCTATATGACTCCTTTCACTTCTCCATAAACAATAGCTTGAATGTGAATGTCAATATGCAATGTGAGACTTTAGGTGCAACTGTTATGGATGGGGAAAAGGATACAACATCTAATACGGGTGACTATGAGAAAACCCGTTTCAATTTCAATATTGTAATAAGAAATGGTATTGCAGATTTATTTTTCCAATATGTGCTTCTACCACGTCATAAAATTTTTGATTTCTTTTTTGGCCTTTTTTGTTCGCTTTAGCATTCCAATCTGGGGAAGGAGTCATCATCGGCAACTGTCTTTTATGAGTGTAAACCAAATGGAAGGTATTGATCCAATTTAATAACTATGTGTAGGTAAGTCCAAGTTTTGGTATGACATTATGCAATACCATGCTTCCTTATAAAATTTTGGCTATGGTGATAGGTTGATGTCAGCCAATGTGCGTTCACTCTATTGCTTCTTCAAGAGTTACTAAGGATTGCACAAGCATACTTCAGTGAACCTTTGTCTATAGGTAAGCATAGTGCAATAGGTCCTCCCTCAACCCATGAAGAGCAAGAAGAATATGTTCAATCAAAAATTTATCTATCTTTTTCACATTGCTTGCTTCTTTGGTAGTGTTCTCATAGCAGTTCTCTTCTTCATTTCAAGCATTCTAGTACATCTTGCTCCACTTGTGTGTTTCCATATGTCCATTGCACAAAAAAATGCTCACATTATTTGCAATGTTGGGAAACGCACTGTCCCATGTCAGTTAGTTCATTCTAAAATATTTTTTGTATCATTGCGACCAAGAATGTTATGAATTCCACTTTCAAAATGTTTTGGTATAGTGAAAATTCTATTTAACCTTTTTTATCTCAATTGGAACAAATAAAATGCTATCATTGTTTGTTGTTGCAAAACACACAGCCCAAATGTCAGTTAGTTCATTATGAAAAGTTTTTTTTTTTAATGACGAAAATTATAATCAAGTCCAATTTCAATTCTTTGAACAACTATTTGGTATAGTAAAAAAAGGCATTTCACATTCTCAGTATGATTGGAACAAATAAAATGGTCATAGTGTTTGCACTACTAGAAAACACAGTGTCTGATGTCACTTTGTTCCTTATGAAATTTTTTTTTTCGTTACCACTGACAATGTTATGAAAACCACTTTCAATTTGTTGAACAACTCTTTGCTATAGTGAAAATGGCATTTCACATTCTTCATATGCTTGGAACAAATAAAGTGGTAACATTGTTTGCACTGTTGGCAAACACATTGTCCCAACACAGTTAGTTCGTAATGAATTTTTTTAATTCACTTTGAATTTTTTGAGCAACTATTTTCTATAGTCTAAATGTCCTTTCTACCTTTCTTCATCTGATTGCAATTATGTCACCAAAAAGTGTAGTCTTTGGCACTTTTTCACTCATTTTGGCCTTTTCCCTTGGATTTGGCCTTGTTTTACCTTGATTCTGTCTTGAAAGTTTGCAATTCAACAACAATCTAACGGTGTTTTACTTAGGTGTTGTGAACTGTTGTAACACATTTCCTCACTTTTCTAAGACCCTTTCAACATAATTCACCTAAAAAACTCCTCTTGACCCCTTTCCAAGCCTTCTCACAAAGTGTTGTAAAGTGTTGTAATGTATTTTCACACTTACCTAGGCTTGTCAGCCTAATTTAACCCTTTTCTTATGCTAATTTGTTCCCTTAATGTACTTTTGGGCCCAATTAAAGTGTGTTGTAGGAGGCAAAGCTGATAAACTTTATTTAACATTATTTAATTCCCGACCGCCACTTGAAATTGCCCAAGTGGACTAGGTCACCACTTTGGGAAATCTAGTCCCTTTTGGCATGAATCTCAAAATTAAATCAAAATCTAACGGGAATTTTGCCTCCAAAACCCTAGTGTCAGCCTATCATGTTGCATTTTAGTAAATTAGGGTTTAGTATGTATAAATAAGGGTTTTCACCTTCATTTTGACCCCCGCCCCCCAAGATCATTTTGCATTCACAAGCAATCTTGCATTCTAATCTTCACAAGCAAGCATTTGAGAACAAGGCACTTCACGCTACGACCATAGGAGTTGATTCTTGCATGTTGTAAACTTCAAAAACAAAGGATTTGGTGAGCATTTACATTTTTTATCATTCAATCATCTTTTCTTTCATTGTTTCTAATTTGGGTTTAGCTACCATCAAAGGGGTCTAACTTAGGCAAACCCCTATTTCCTAACCCCCAAAATTTCTTTGTATTTGCATGTGCTTTTGTAGGTGTATTTAGATTTGTAAAAGTTCTATGTGTTGGAAGAAGTACAATCATTCCATTCAAGTCACATCAAGGCATCAAACCCTAAGTGAAGCAAAAGGACAAGTTGCAGGTCATTTTCGAGAAAGTTAGACACAGACTGTTGCAGAGAAGGAAACTACCAACTGGGACCCATACAATCAAACCCTAAATCTTCCAAAAGCACCAAGAGGACTAGGTCACCACTATTGGCGACCTTGTCCCTGTGCTAAGCCTGAAAAAGGGTTTTTGTATTTCTGTGTACCCTTTTCCCTAAAACCAAGTCTGACACAGTTTCTCGAAAGAAGGACTAGGTTGCCTTATTGGTGTAAGTTTCCCTCTGCACATTTCAAGTAATTTCCAAAACATCTCGGGTCTCCTCATCTACAAGTTTCCATTTCCAGGTGCACAAGCTCTTATCTTTCCAGTTTCCTTTCTATTTGCATACATTTAGGGCATATAGTTTAGTTTGTATTTAGTTCATATTTTATTTTTTATATTTCATAGATTAGATTAGTATCATTTTATTTCAATTTTCAGCCACACTTCACACACATATCACAACCTTCATCAATCAGCCCATCCTTTGAATGCAACCGCCAAAAACCTTGTAACCACCAACTCAAAAGAGAGTCCATTCCTACACCAAGTGATCCTAGGTGAAAGACCCTAGGGGCCTAGTAAAAGGAATCCTCTTTCCCTCAATTAGTGTTATGTTTTTGGTGGTTCATTTAGGTGAACCCAACCATCGGCCATTTGCTAACTTTATGATTTTTGCATATCATCTTACAAGATAGCTTGCATTGCATTAAAAATTTGCATTGTTTGCATCTTAGGGTTTCTAGAAAAGTGCATTAATGAAAGTCCATGCTAGATTGTACTTTGGATTTAATTTTTATTGGAAAAAGCACAATAATAATCTACATTTTTCTTTTGTACCTGCATTGGAAAAACATAAAAGTTAGAGAAAAGATTAAAAAATTTCAAAATTTTCAAAAAAATATTTGTTAAGACTAAGTCGCCACACTGGGTGACCTAGTCCTCTTGCACTTTTGGCAGAGTAGCTTCTATCATTTTTAGTACATTGTCTGCACTTCTGTGTTTTGCATTTGCATTTTTGTGTTTGCTTTCAGCTTTGCTCTTATATTCTATTTCTTGCACCTAGTTTTCTTGCATCATGGACTTTTCTTTCAAAACGTTTTGAACATCCCTCAAATCCTTAATGGATATGTCAAGTTGCACCTTTTCCACTGATCCAAATGACCTTGAGCCTAATCCTACTCCATCACCTCTACTTGAGTGTCCTCCTCGGGAAATTGACCTCATTGGTGATGATGATGCTAGCATGCATCAATTCCTTAATTAATGCTTAGACCATCTTGAGTAAAATGCAACCTTTTACCCATCCATGCAACCACCCCCATTTCCCAACATGTCATCCCGAGATACATTTTCTTATCTTCATCCAGGAAACCAATGCTGAACCTAAGCTACCTGTACAAGGTGAGCCTAGTTCCTCTAATCCTATCACTACTCACCCATATTACAACAATCCAATCACCCACCCTCCCATTAACCTCCAAAAAACTTATGGTAAAGGATTCACTATTCTAAGCAAACAAGGTGGTGACATAACGACTGAACATGAGATTCACAAATTTTATGAACCATTGTCACCTGGTGAACATAGAATGGGAATCGGTTATCAAGATCCCCCTTGCGATAGGGTGCCTTCTCGAGAATCTTTTAGGCTTCGTCCCGATAGCACGGTGATCTTTGATTCCCCCTCCCCCCCCCTCGATTTGGATGTTCTCCTTCCTAAGGAAAGATCACCATCTCCTCCCCATAAACACAATGATAACCCTAATCCCATCTTTGGACCTCCCACTCTCATATCCTCTTTTGAGGTCAACAAATCTAGTTGATGCACGAGGCCCTATAAATTACAAAAACTTAAATTTCCTCTCCATCCACCACTTGAATGTGAGAGAAAATTAAACATCCTCTTGAACAAAAGGGCTCATCACCTTACCTAATCATAATAAATTGGTCATTTTTCCTACAAATTCTAATATACCACACCCTACTTACCATCATGTCCTTGGCCATCGATGCAATGAATATCACCATCTGCAAGCGATACGAAGTAAGTATCACTTTGTTGGTATTGAATGCTACCCCGTTGACCCCTGATCTACCTCTCATCCCCTTTTCATGTAATAGTTGTAGAACACACCCTTCTCACTATTACATGTTCTTTCCCATCACCTATCTCGGCTCACTCTAGCCCTGCACTCAGTGGGGGCAAGTGGTTGCTAGCCTTTTCCTAGTATTGCGTTTGGCCTTGTCCCTTAGCCTTGTCATTCACCTCTCGCTTATGCCCACCAAGTTTGGGAGGTGGATGACTCACTTCACGGTTGACTACCACTTGCTTTACTAGTATTGTGTATGTCTTGTTTGTAATGTATTCCCCGTACTATTCCGTTTGTTGTTTCATCTTTGTGGAATTCTTCTATTTGATTCTCACTTCTTCTCAATGTTGTATACTCATTTCGCTTTTCATTTTTTTCGTTTTCTTTTTATCTCCCTTTTGGGGATGATGCAAGGAATTGAGACCGCAATGTATCCTTCATGTTGACCCAAAAGGAACCTTTTTAACTTTTTCAGTTTTTGCTTCTTCTTTTTTCCTTTCATTTGGGTACAATGCAAGGCATTGAGACCACAATGTCTCCTTCATGTTGACTCAAAAAAAAAAGGCCCTTTTTGTCTTTGTCTTTGTCTTTTTCTTTTTTTTTTCCTTTTGGGGATGATGCAAAGCATCGAGACACCCTATGTCTCTTCCATGTTAACCAAAAATAACTCTTTCTTTTAATTTTTTTTTCCTCTCTTTGTGTTCTTCCTCCCGTTCTATGTATTTGGGGAGATGATGACAGTTCTGAGAGAATATATTGACCCCAAATCCATAGATCCCTTATGTGTTTATGGTTTTTCATTCTGGGGGCAACCCCTTTTCCTTCCTTTTTCTCTTTTCTCTTTTCCTTTACATGATGTAGCCTCCCTTGGACACATGCCACTTGTCATGGGGCTTTCCAAGTAGGCTCTCATGTCCTTTTTTTTTTCTTCTTGCATTATTGCCTTTCTCTACTTTAAAGCAATTTCTCACAAAATGGTGTGTAACAATTCCTTTAAAGTGGGGGCATACATTGGCATTATTTTGTTTTACATTTTCATTTGCTTTCCTTTGTTTCTACTTCCTAAGTGCAGCCTTGTCACTTCACATGATGCATTTTCTCACTTTTTGGATGACATTTGGTGTAATGTCCTTCATAAGTGTGACTTATCTTAGCATATTACATTCCTCTTAGTGGCCTGATGTGATGCACCACATCCCCTAAGTTGTGAATCTTCTATCCTTTGATTGGTCCTCTTTCGGAGACATTAGAGGACGCTACCACAATAGTGGTTTACACTTTCTGGGAGATCATATTTTTGCTGAAATCACATATTTTTAGAAAATATAATGATTTAAGCCTTGAAAAGTTTCATTTAAAGGATTCCAATTGAAGAGGATTTGATCAAACCACCTTAAACCAAGTCCCCTTGGATAGAACCCCACTAGTTTTAGACTATACCTATAATGGAGTCTCCTTTACACCTATCAAAATGCTGATTAAAAACCACTTTTGATTTACCTTTACGGGGATCAAATGAGTTCATTTGAAATTTATTTTTTGTAAGTATGTAGTCCTTATCATAAGCTTCCAAAAAAGTATAATTTTAATTAAATTAAATTTGATTATTATATTTATTTTTTATTTCTTGTGAATGTAAGTTTTTCATTGAAAATCAAGCTCTTTGTTCTGCACATGTGGAAAAATAGTAGATTATCAAAATTAAATTTTGAAAAATATGTTCAGGCTGCGTATTGATATCCTTGATCCATTAAAAATAAAAAACTGAATTTTGATACATACAAAAAAATTTATGTTGTATACATTCTGCCTATGTCTGAGTTATAATTGGTTTGAATTTGAAACTTGATTAAGGAAAAAATATTTAATAAAACACTATGAAACTAAATAATTGGTTAGATATCGTAGTTACAAATCTAAATTCAACAAAAAAATAATTTTAGCCTTCATACAAATAAAGTTATGTTGTATATGGTGAGCATCAATCCTTAAAAATATTGTTTACTGATAAAAACTAGTTTTCAAAGGAGATGAAAAAAAACTGCAATCTGATTGAATTTTTTTTAAAAAAATATATATTTAGAATCTATAGACAAAACTTCACAAATCACTAGTTTGCATTATCTTTAAATTCCTCATGGTTTAGCCACTATAGGAGCCCGAAAGTGAAGATTTAGTTATAAAAAACTAGTTCAGTGTCTAGTTTGCCCAAAATTTATAAACCAATATTGTGGGATCACCCTAGATGTAATGTTCCCTAAGTCAAAGACCTCGTATGAACTATACAAGACTCCTTGGAACACTCTTTTTTCATTTTGCATTTTACACTTTTGCATTCGTGCATACATGGCCACCTTGCATAACACAACTTGCATGCCTCTGGTGCCATCTTGTACTTGTTCATGGGTTCTAAGCATCCAAGGATTCGCTTGTCTCATGAATCGCACCTTTGTCTTTTGTGGTGCCTTATCAAAGTTATCAGGGAGTATAACTTTGGTATGGTTCAACGGGAAGCCCAACTAGCGGCACAACTTTCCCCATAGCCACCTTTGCGTGTGTGTGAGTGCATACCAACCGAGTGTATGTCTGTCACCTTTTTGGCATTCTCACCTGGTGAAGAACCAAAAGTATTGTCGGCCTAGAGTGAGTACCCTCTTCCTTTTCAGACAAATAGCCTAGATCTTATCCAGAACTAGTTGGACAAACGGTCAAAGCTTGATCCGACTTTTCCACCGCTCTTCACTTTTTCACATCATCACTTATTGTGTGATCTTTTGTGCTTATGTTTTGTTTTCCATGGGATCTTGATCCTGGGGGCTTTATCATCCCTCTTGATTGATTCCATCTCATCCTACTAGCATGAATACATTGGATCCCTCTCAACGTACGTGACTTGACTACTTTAGTGTGAGTTTGAAGCAAGTTCATCCTCTCACTAAAGTGGGGGCTAAATGTGTCGCCAAAAAGTGGTCTTTCACACTTTTTCACTCATTTTGGCCTTTTCCCTTAGATTTGGCATTGTTTTACCTTGATTCAGTCTTGAAATCTTGCAATTCAACAATAATCTAACAGTGTTTTACTTAGGTGTTGTGAAGTGTTGTAACACATTTCCTCACTTTTATAAGACCCTTTCAACATAATTCACCTAAACAACTCATCTTTACCTGTTTCCAAGCCTTGTGGCAAAGTGTTGTAAAGTGTTGTAATGCATTTTCACACTTACCTAGGCTTGTCACCCCTAATTTAACCCTTTTCTTATGCTAATTTGTCCCCTTAATATACTTTTGGTCCTGATTAAAGTGTGTTTCAGGAGACAAACCGAATAAAATTTATTTAACATTATATAATTCCTGACCACCACTTGAAATTTTCCAAGTGGACTAGGTCACCACTTTGGGTGACCTAGTCCATTTTGGCATGAATCTCAAAATTAACTCAAAATAGATAACATGATTTTTTCCTCAAAAACCTTAGTGTTGGCCTATCATGTTGAATTTCGGGAAAATTAGGGTTTATTATGTATAAATAAGGGTTTCCACCTTCATTTTGACCCCCCCTAAGATCATTTTACATTCACAATCACTCTTGCATCCTAATCTTCATAAGCAAGCATTTGAGTACAAGGAACTTCAAGCTACTTCCATAGGAGTTAATTCTTGCATGTTACAGACTACAACAATAAAGGATTTGGTGAGAATTTACATTGTTTATCATTCAATCATCTTTCCTTTCATTGTTTCTCATTTGGGTTTAGCTGCCATCAAAGGGCTTTGACTTAGGAAAACCCCTATTTCCTAACCCCCAACATTTCTTGGTCTTTGCATGTGCTTTTGTAGGTGTATGCAGATTTGGAAAAGTTCAAAGTGTTGGGAGAAGTAAAATAATTCCATTCAAGAAACATCAAGGCACCAAACCCTAAGTGAAGCAAAAGGACAAGTTGCAAGTCATTTTTGGGAGATTCAGACATGGACTACTGGAGAGAACGAAATTACAACCTAGGACCCATAGAATCAAACCTTAAATCTTCAAAAAGCACCAGGAGGACTAGGTTTCCACTATTGGCAACTTTGTCCCTGTGCTAAACGTGAAAAAGGGTTTTTGTATTTCTGGGTACCCTTTTCCCCGAAACATGATTAAGGAAAAACTATTTAATAAAACAATATGAAACTAAATAATTGGTTAGATATCGTAGTTACAAATCTAAATTCAAAAAAAAAGAATTTTATCCTTCATTCAAATTTTTTTATGTTGTATAAAGTGACCATCACTCCTTAAAAATGTTGTTTACTGATAAAAACTAGTTTTCAAAGGAGATTAAAAAAAAAAGTGCAAGCTGATTGAATTTTTTTTTTTAAATATATCTTTAGAATCTATACAAAACTTCACAAATCACTAGTTTGCATCATCTCCAAATTCCTCATGGTTTAGCTGCTATAGGAGCCCGAAAGTGAAGATTTAGTTTTAAAAAATTAGTTCAGTGTCCAATTTGCCCAAAAATTGTAAACCAATATTGTGGGATCACCCTAGACGCAATGTTCCCTAAGTCAAAGACCTCATATGAACTATACAAGACTCCTTGGAAAACTCTTTTTCATTTTACATTTTTTTTTCATTTTGCATTTTACACTTTTGCATTCGTGCATACATGGCCACCTTGCATAACATAACTTGCATGCCTCTGGTGCCATCTTGCACTTGTTCATGGGTTCTAAGCATCCAAGGATTTTCTTGTCTCATGAATTGCACCTTTGTATTTTGTGGTGCCTTATTAAAGTTATCAGGGAGTATAACTTTGGTATGGTTGAGCGGGAAGCCCAACTAGCGGGACGACTTTCCCCATAGCCACGTTTGCATGTGTGTGAGTTCATACCAACCGAGTGTATGTCTCTCACCTTTTTGGCATTCTCACCTGGTAAGCAACCAAAATTCTTGTTGGCCTAGAGTGAGTACCCTCTTCCTTTTCAGACAAACAACCTAGATCTGATCCACAACTAGTTGGACAAATGGTCAAAGCTTGATCCGACTTTTCCACCTCTCTTCACATTTTCACATCATCACTTATTGTGTGATCTTTTGTGCTTATGTTTTGTTTTCCATGGGATCTTGATCCTTGGGGCTTGATCATCCCTCTTGATTGATCCCATCTCATCCTACTAGCATGAATACATTGGATCCCTCTCAATGTGTGTGACTCGGCTACTTTAGTGTGAGTTTGAAGCAAGTTCATCCTCTCACTAAAGTGGGGGCTAAATGTGTCACCAATAAGTGTAGTCTTTTGCACTTTTTCACTCATTTTGGCCTTTTCCCTTGGATTTGGCCTTATTTTACCTTTATTTAGTCTTGAAAGCTTGATTTTCAACAACAATCTAATAGTGTTTTACTTAGGTGTTGTGAAGTGTTGTAACACATTTCCTCACTTTTCTAAGACCCTTTCAACATAATTCACCTAAACAACTCCTCTTTACCTATTTCCAAGCCTTGTGACAAAGTGTTGTAAAGTATTGTAATGCATTTTCACACTTACCTAGGCTTGTCACCCCTAATTTAACCCTTTTCTTATGCTAATTTGTCCCCTTAATGTACTTTTGGGCCTGATTAAAGTGTGTTTCAGGAGGCAAACCTAATAAAATTTATTTAACATTATATAATTCCTGACCACCACTTGAAATTTTCCAAGTGGACTAGGTCGCCACTTTAGGCTACCTAGTCCATTTTGACATGAATCTCAAAATTAAATCAAAATAGATAACATGAATTTTTCCTCAAAAACCCTAGTGTTGGCCTATCATGTTGAATTTAGGGAAAATTAGGGTTTATTATGTATAAATAAGGGTTTCCACCTTCATTTTGAATCCTCGTAAGATCATTTTGCATTCACAATCATTCTTGCATCCTAATCTTCATAAGCAAGCATTTGAGCACAAGGAACTTCAAGCTACTTCCATAGGAGTTGATTCTTGCATGTTATAGACTTCAACAATAAAGGATTTGGTGAGAATTTACATTGTTTGTCATTCAATCATCTTTCCCTTCATTGTTTCTCATTTGGGTTTAGCTGCCATCAAAGGGCTTTGACTTAGGCAAACCCCTATTTCCTAACCCCCAACATTTCTTGGTCTTTGCATGTGCTTTTGTAGGTGTATGCAGATTTGGAAAAGTTCAAAGTGTTGGAAGAAGTAAAATCATTCCATTCGAGAAAAATCAAGGCACCAAGCCCTAAGTGAAGCAAAAGGACAAGTTGCAAGTCATTTTCATGAGATTCAGACATGGACTACTACAGAGAAGGAAATTACCAACTAGGACCCACAGAATCAAACCTTAAATCTTCCAAAAGCACCAGGAGTACTAGGTTGCCACTATTGGTGACCTTGTTCCTGTGCTAAGCCTGAAAAAATGTTTTTGTATTTCTGGGTACCCTTTTCCCTAAAACCAAGTCTGACACAATTTCTCGAAAGAAGGACTAGGTTGCCTTGTTGGTGTAAGTTTCCCTCTGCACATTTCAAGTAATTTCCAGAACATCCCGGAGCTCCTCATCTGCAAGTTTCCATTTCTAGGTGCACAAGCTCTTATCTTTCCATTTTCCATTCTGTTTGCATACATTTAGGGCATATAGTTTAGTTTGCATTTAGTTCATATTTTCTTTGTTCACATTTCATAGATTAGATTAGTATCATTTTATTTTTGTTTTCAGCCACACTTCACACACATATCACAACCTTCATCAATCAGCCTATCCTTTGAATGCAACCGCCAAAAACCTTGTAATTACCAACCGGGAAGAGATTCCATTCCTACACTTAGTGCTCCTAGGTGAAAGACCCTAGGGGCCTAGTAAAGGGAATCCTCTTTCCCTTGGTCAGTGTTACATTTTTTGTGGTTCAGCAACAATTAATAATGCCCCACATTGTTTGCCATGTTCGAAAACACACTGTCCCCTGTCAGCTATTTCATCATGAAAACATGAATGTTTTGTATAGTCGAAGAATGTAATGAATCCAACATTCAGAGTGTCTTTCTAATTAGAGAATGCAATTGTATCTTCATTACATAAAGTTATCCCTAGAAGTTGTTCACATGTGCCTTTGTTTCAATACTGTAGGTTTGTAGTTACTTTTTGGTCAACATTGAGAGTGTCTTTCTAATTAGATAATGTTGTTCTATCTTCTGAAAATTTTGTTGTCTTTCATTTCAGACATTTTAGTTCCTATTGTTCCAGTCGTGCATTGCCATTTTCCCATTGGAGATACTAGAAATGTTGCTTCGCTAAGTTTCAAAGAATAGCTAGAATCTCTTCAATCAAAACATTATCTATATCTTCCACTTTGCTCGCTTTTTCTCACATTCTTTACACTGTTGGAAAACACATTGTCCCATATTGTCACTTTATCTGCACATATTGCGCATGCATGAAATTTTAATACTATTATGTAGATTTTCAGGTGCTTTTTGGTCAGCATTGAGAGTTTCTTTCTAATTAGAGTATGCAATTGTACCTTCTAAAAAAAGTTATTTTGTCTTTCATTTCAGGTATTTCACTACCTGCTGCTCCAGCTGTATAGAAGATGTCACACAGTTCACGAGCATGGGTGTCTAGTTAGTTGAGCAACTACTACCCATATCTTCCATGTAATATTCTTGCTCACATAGAGGAATTGTGTCTCCCATATAGGTTGCACAAAATATGCTAAGGAGAATTGATAGAAAAGGGTCAAACCGCACTGATTTCAACTATCATAATTATGCTCACTTCTTTAACTGCATCTTTGGTGTATGGGAAAAATGGGCACGGTTATTCAATATGACAATCTAGAAATAGAGAGTGTAAATTTATGTGATTGGCCAATGTCTCTTTAGGAATAAATTCAAGACCTTTTCCTAGATGGATGCATCTGGACGGTATGCATTCAACCAACAATGATCATATGCAAGCACAATCTTACGAATGAGTTGAGCATGAGGTTTATGAGATTCCTTAAGGGGGAATCTCTAATTATTAATCACATGGGTTCTATGGAGGAATGGTTGTTGGTCATGTTCAAATTCAACCACATTGCTAGGTTCGAGATCCACCGTGTCAGACCATCATTTAGGTTGATACATGCATATTATGGGGTTCCTACGTTGTATGCTATCAATTCCACCTTAACAATCAGAGTGCACCAAATCCTTTTGGATGCTGAGAACACAAAAATCATACCTATTCATAAATCATTGACGTAGTTCTCAGTGTTAGCACTATTACATGTGGCTTGCAATTTTCTTCAAAATCTATAATATTGACTCGAAATGTTTGTACATTTGACTGTGTGATGAGAATTGTTTATCTTAGATCAAATCTGAAAACATTTCAAAAAATTGTTTACCATCCCTTACATGCATATAAATTTTTTATGTATTTTTTGTTCTAAGAATTGAGAAGTGACTCACAACCCTGTGTTTTGTCCATCCTGCAAGTTTTTTGTGCATTTTTTGTTCCAAACATATTATGATATTGAAATGGAATGTTTGTTGCAAGTAAGCATTGTTATAAAATATGAAGGTCAATTTGAATATTTATGCACTTTATTATTCTTATAAAATATAAAGGTCAAGTTGAATATTTCTGCAATATTTTTATAAAATATTAACATCAATACATTGTTGTTATAGTCTACATAACAGAAAGGGTAGTCATTGAACAAGAATTGAGAAGCGAGTGATAACCATGTGTTTTTTCCATCTTGCAACTTGTGTCCCAAGCGTATTATGATATTGAAATGGAATTTTTTCTATAAGTAAGGGTTTTTATTGCTAGCATATTTTGTTCTTTTCAAAATAGCCTTTAAATGGATAACCATTTAAACTCTTCAATGGGGAATGTGAACAAATGATGTTGGGGAGCCCATTTTGCACATTTGATGATGTTAGATGATGCCTCTACCAAAGATCTTTCACTGGAATCTTGTGAAGGGGCTACTTCATCTTCCCAGGTTATTGAATGGTTTCTTGTCACTCATAGTAAACAGAGTCACTCGAAATATTGGAGTTGTTTTCTCCTATTGTATTTGAGCTTATCATCAGCATGAAATTTCACAAACTTATTTACATATGCTTGTGAATATAGTTGTTCACTAGTTATGAAGATTATGCCTAAATGTCATGACTTTGAGGATCATCCCCTGAAGCATACAATGCATTTTATTTGTTAAAGAAAGGGAAAACATAAATTGTTTTAGTTTTGATAATAGCTTCACCAAATACTTTTGTTGTTCTTCACTACTTTCCTCTTACCATTTGTTGTTTGTTCACTTGAAGCAAAATAAACTTTTCTTTTGTACAAATTATGGCTATGGAAAAGGTTTCCTTTAATGACACTGCCCCATAAAAATGGACTGCAGACTTAAAGTTAGAGAAAGGGACATTATTTTGTATAGGGATAGTCAAAATCATAATGAATAGAGTTGTTCATAGAGATGAAATTCATTAAGGCAAAGCAACAAAGATCTAATAAGTTCAATGCCCTATTTTATGATACCTTATTAATCTTGTCAATTCAATAAGAACAATCTGCCGCTATGACATTCCTAAGGTCCTTAATATCTTTACTTCAATGTAACTATCCTCTATTATTACAACATAACTGGAGGATATAATGTATTCTTTTTAGTATTTTAAGCCATCTTTGCAGATATTTCTAGACAGTTAAGGCTCAAAAATTAGCATATGACTTTCACAAAGTCCATCAACCATGACAAGGACTTGTGAACCCCAATCCTTTATACCTACATAAACACAATAAACAAACACATAATTTGATCAATATGCAAGTTAAGACAAGGATTCCCCATGAAATCCATTTTCAATGCTTAAATAGGAAAGAAAATAAAGAAATGAACAAAGATAATAATGAAATCCTATTCTAAGATGCAAACTCTTGATCCCATGGGGGAGTTGGTGCCAATTGGTGTGTTGAAATTGGCCCTTTCCCAACTCCTTTGTAAGCTTGTTGATGATTTGATGAAGATTCATTCAAGCTCCATGATGAAAAACCTGCATAACCTAGCTAAGAACTTGATGAAATGGATAATGTTGAGGATGAAATTGAGTATAACAAACTTACTCAAATTGTGGATGATTGAATGAGAGGAAGAGTCTCTCATTTATAGATTTCAAAACTTGAAGAATTAGTGAAATTGAGCAATGTGGGATCATTCAACATCCAATGGCCAAGTGCCACTTGTCAAGATGTGAATGGTTGAGGAATGAGCACATTTTGGTCAATGTGCCAAAGAGGGGGAGATTTGAAATTCAAATTTGAAAGTTGGGGGGAGAGAAGAGTGGAGTTAATGTCACTTGGCTCAATGCACAAGGACATGTAAGAGGCATTGAATGCCTTGTTGGAAGGACCAAGCCCATTTGAATTTTGAATTCAAATTGAGGGAATATTCCCTTTTGATGCCATGTTGAGAAAAAATAGGAAATTTAATAATTCAATGTAATTGATTTATTGTGGAAGTTGCCTTCTCTAGAGGATTTTAGTGATTCTAATTAAATTAATCAAGATTTGATCAATTTAATGAGAGATTAGATGATTTGACCATTTTGACTTAGATTTTAGGATTGATTTAAATCAAAATGAGAGGGAAGATTTACTTAAAATAAATGATTTGATTTATTTAACTAAATGGGATAATGCTGGATTAAATCAAATAAGGTTTTAATTCATTTAATTTACCAAGAAGACTTTAGAGATTTAATCAAATAAGATAAATTATTTAATGAAAGAGGGATTGAGGATTAATTAAATTAAATTGATTAATTTAATCAGCAGAGGAGAAAGACCTATTTAAATAAATAATGATTTATTTAATTAAGAGATGAAGAGTGATGAATTTAATCAAATACAGATTATTCGATTAAATGACTAGCAAAGGAAATGATTCAGGATGAAATAGTGTTAGTAAATCAGGATCCAGTGTGCCAGATCGAAATTGTACATTTTCCATGTCTACAGGACTATCACCTCATAGAGGACAACTATGATGGAATTTCAATCACAATGCAAATATTCATAGTCTTGAATATCAAATGCAAAGGTTAGACATTGCAAATATGGAGGTCATTCAAACCACAAGGTGGTAGGTCTAAAGATTAAAGAGTTGTCTTCTACAATAGAATGAAGTCATACATGGAAGAAGACTGTGTATGAAAAAGCATAATAGTGGGGTAATCCTTATATGATATCTTAAGGGGAGATTTAGGACTGTGTTGAAAAGATGCACAGTGACAACAATTGGATTTAGATTCAGTTTCTCCTTTGGATCTCATTTATCAGATCTGTGTTAATTTCTTAGTTCTAAACCTTCAAGTGATTCTTAATATTACAATGTCAAGTTTCACATGGATTGCATAAGATACTTCTTTTAATAGACAATAGTAATGAGAATTAATTTTGAAAGACAACAATATAGAATAAGATCAAATGACAATGACAATCCAGTTGGTGAGGAATAAAGATGCAGTGATGAGAAAGATCAAGAGAAACTTCTTTCAAAATATGAAGGTGAAATTCAATACATTGTGTTGTTACAGTCTGCATAGCAAAAAGTGTTGTCTTTGAACAAGAATTGAGAAGTGAGTGACAACCCTATGTGTTTTCCATCCTACAAATTTATTGTGCATCTTGTGTTCAAAATGTATTACGATATTGATATGGAATGTTTGCTGCAAGTAAGGGTTGTTATAAAATATGAAGGTGAAGTTCAATACATTGTGTTGTTATAGTCCACATAACATAAAGTGTTGTCTCTGAACAAGAATTGAGAAGTGACTAACAACCCTATGTGTTTTCCATCCTACAACTTTTTTGTGCATCTTTTGTTCCAAACATATTACGATATTGAAATGGAATGTTCGTTGCAAGTAAGGGTTGGTATAAAATATGGAGGTGAACTTCAATACATTGTGTTGTTACATTATGCTTAACAGTAAGTGCTATCATTGAACAAGAACTAAGAAGTGAGTGACAACTCTATGCGTTTTCCATCGTGCAAATTTTATGTGCATCTTCTATTCCAAACGTATTACGATATTGAAATGGAATGTTTGCTGTAAGTAAGGGTTGTTATAAAATATGCACTTGAACTTCAATACATTGTGTTGTTACAGTCTACATAACAGAAAGTGTTAGTCATTGAAAAATGAATTGAGAAGTGAGTCACTACCTTGTGTGTTTTCCATCCTTCAACTTTATTGTGCATCTTGTGTTCCAAAATTAGTATGATATTGAAATGGAATGTTTGGTGAAAGTAAGGGTTGTTATAAAATATGAAGTTGAACTTCAATACAAAGTTTTGCCTACCATTTTTTGATGCCATATAACATTATTTGAGACAATAGTGTTTTACAGCATCATCATCATGATCCATTATAGTTTTGCCTACCTAATGCACCTAATGCATCATCATCATGATCCATTATATCATCCTGCATAATTCTAGTGCTAATAAAATTAAGTTTCTCTTTTGACATGAAGTTATTTTGATAAAATATATCATTCATCCATTTTAACCATATCCCATATCCCTTTCCTTCATCTATCCTCTTTCTATTGAAATAATGTGTTATGTTAGTTACATTACATCCTTGTAAGATACCGTAATAAAAAAGATACAACCATGTAATATAGAATCATACATTTTTGGATCCCACGAAACAAAAAGTTTTCATAATGAAGCAACTGACATAAGACAGTGTGTTTTCCAACATTGCAAATAATGGGAGCATTCTATTTGTTCCAATGACATGAAAAAAGGAAATGCCATTTTTACTCAATCAACTAGTTGTTATAAAATTTCAAAATGGACTTCATTACATTTTTGGTGTGCTGGCACATATAAAATAAAAAACTTTTCATGATGAACTAACTGACATGACACAGTGTGTTTTCCACCACTGCAAACAATGGTAGCATTTAATTAGTTCCAATCACATGGAAAAAGGAAATATGTCATTTTCACTCAACAAAAAAATTGTTCTAAAAATTTAAAGTGGACTTCATTACATTCTTGCTCATAATGAAACAATTACTTTCCATAAGGAAATAATTGAAAGGGGATAGTGTGTTTTCCAACACTGCAAGAAATGCAAGCATTTTATGTGTTCCAATTAGATGGAAAAAGGGAAAAGCCATTTTTAGTGTACCAAATAGTTGTTCTAAAAATTGAAAGTGGAATTCATTACATTCTTGCTTGTAATGAAACAATTTTTCATAAGGAAATAACAAAAAGGAGATAGTGTGTTTTCCAACACTACAAGCAATGCAAGCATTTTATGTGTTCCAATCAGATGGAAAAAGGGAAATGTCATTTTTAGTGTACCAAATAATTGTTCTAAAAATTGAAAGTGGAATTCATTACATTCTTTCTCATAATGAAACAATTACTTTTCATAAGGAAATAACTGAAAGGGGATAGTGTGTTTTCCAACACTGCAAGCAATGCAAGCATTTTTTTGTGTTCCAATTAGATGGAAAAGGGAAATTCCATTTTTAGTGTAACAAATAGTTCTAAAAATTGAAAGTGGACTTCATTACATTCTTGCTAGTGATGAAACAAAACTTTTCGTAAGGAAATGACAGATAAGGGACAGTGTGTTTTCCAACACTGCAACAAATTTTACCATTTTATTCCTTCCATTCAGATGGAAAAAGGGAAATGCCATTTTTACTGTACGAGATAATTGTTCTAAAATTTGAAAGCAGACTTCATTAAAAAAAATTAGGTCAAACAATTTACATGTCAACATATCTTTTTCATTTATAAGAAAGCTACCATAAATAGTAACTGTTGAGCAGGCATTACCTACTATTATTTCACATTGTTGATAATGTACTTATACAGGGTCATGAAAACTGTGATATCAAATGGATAACAACATAGTGTTCAAACATATGAAAATAGTATATCTATACACCAAAATTTTTCAAGAGGGCCATGAAAGATCTTATATCAAATGTATAACAACATAGTGTTCAAAAATATGAAAATGGTATATCTCTACACCATAATTGTTCAATAATCAAATAATGAAACCCACAATGCACAATGAGTATTGTGAAACTCTCTCATAATATCCGACACTGCCTATTATTTGCAATTGAGTTCATTCTTGCGTAAAATAGGGCACATTTCTTTGGGTTGTTGTGTATTTCGAGAGGGGTGATTCCGATTCCACGAACTCTCGCAGATGATGAATGTGAAAAAAAATATTTCTGGAGAGGTTGTTCTTTGTCCTTGGCACTTTTCTAGAGAGGTTGTGCTTTTTCCTTGGCACTTTTTTGGAGAGGTTGTGCTTTGTCCTTGAAACTTTGAACACCTTCACCCTATATCAAATAATTTGAACAATTAATGTATGAATGGAAACAAATATAAGGTAGTATTATATATACAAAAACATATCATTTATATGCACCTATGGAAGAGAATAATTCAACTTAGAGAGCTTCCATACCACAAAGCTTCCCACGCACTCTTCGATGATCTTTGCACCAGGATGTGGAAAAGGTACTACACGGTCACCAACAATGGCCTCAACAATGCTAACGCTCACATAATTTTTTGGATGCATAAAGCCATGGGTGGAACCAATTCTTTTGACAACATATACAATGCCTTTGGCAACCAGTTTATGATGCCTCCAAAGATCAACGTGATCACCTATCTTAAAAGTGATGCCCTTGAACTCTATCATCTATTCATCAACAGGATTCTACTGCAATGGAAATGTCATTGACGTGAATCATAATTCAAAACATATTAAAGGATTCATAAATAAATTAGAATAGAAGCATGGAAGTGTATTAGGTCTATTACAAATATATATGGCATGTTGTTGCTCTCCTCATCCCCATGTCCATCTTTATTGCCATCTCCCCTTTGTAGGCCAGTGCTCTCCTCGTCCCCATGTCCATCTTTATTACCTTCTCCCACTTGTAATCCAGTGCTCTCCTCATCACCATGTCCATCTCTCTAATCATGTCCCACTTGCAAGCCAGTACTCTCCCTGTCCCCATGTTCATCTCTATTACCCTATTCCACTTGCAGGCCAGTTCTCTCCACATCCCCATGTCCATCTTTATTTCCCTACCCCACTTGCAAGCCAATGCTCTCCCCATCCGCATGTCCATCTCTATTAGCCTCTCCCATTTTAATTGCAACCACATGGCCAATTAGTTCAAGGCCAACACTCCATTGTTCATCCTTGCCCTATAATAGCATGAATTCAAATTTCACATCAAATTCAGCTGCATGCAACCAATTCATTGAAATAATGAAAAAAAACATTAAATAGAAGAATTGGAATTCACCGTTTCTTCTAATTTCTCCATGTCAATGCACCTTGAAACTTTTGACCGTGTACGCTCCTTCTCCTTCTTCTTCTTCTTCTTCTCAATGTTAGAAGGTGGGTTGGGAGGAACAACATCTTGTTCTTGCATGGGCACTACTTCTTCTTCGAAATCAATAGTACCCTCTTCGAGGGTAGCACTTCATTGTTCATCTTTTCCCTATAATGGCATCAATTGAAATGTTGGATGAAATTTAGAGGCATGCAACCAATTCGTTCAAATAATCAAAAGAAACATTAAATAGAATATTTTGAAATCACCATTTATTTATTTTTCTTCTTGAGAGGGTGAGAGGAAACCTTTGACCGTGTATGCTCCTTCTTCTTCTTCTTCTCAATGTTAGACAATGGGTTGGGAGGAACATCATCTTGTTCTTCCATTGGCACTACTTCATCTTCCAAATCAACATTATTGTGTTCGAGGGGAAGAATTTTTCATTCATTGTTGCCCTGTAATAGTAGGAACCAAAATGTCACATCAAACTCAGATGCATGCAACCAATTCATTGAAATAATCAAAACAAACATGAAATAGAAGATTTCAAAATCACTGTTTGTTCTCATTTCTTCTTGTGATGGCATGAGGAAATTGTAAACCGTATACTCTCCTTCTTCTTCTTCTAAATGTTAGACGGTGGGTTGAGAGGAACAACATCATGTTGCTCTTCCATGGGAATTACTTCATCTTTGAAATCAACAGTACCCTATTCGAGGGAAGCACTTCATTGTTCATCATTTCCATGTAATAGTAGGAATTGAAATGTCACATCAAATTCAGATGCATGCAACCAATTCATTGAAATAATAAAAAAAATATCAAAATAGAATATTTCAAAATAATCATTTGTTCTCGTTTCTTCTTGTGAGGGCGTTTGGAAAATTTAATCTGTATACTCTCCTTCTTCTCAATGTTAGAAAAGGGGTTGGGAGGAACAACATCATCTTGTGCTTCCATGGGCACTACTTCATCTTCCAATACAACAAAAACCTACTCAAGGGCAACACTTCATTATTCATCCTTGTCGTTTAATAGCAGGAATTGAAACATCAAATCAAATTTAGATGCATTCAATAAATTCATTCAAATAATTAAAACAAACATTAAACATAAGATTTTGAGATCATCATTTGTTCTCGTTTCTTCTTGGAAGGGTGCCTTGAAACTTTTGACCATGTACAGTGCTCCTTCTAAATTATATTAGACATCGGGCTGGGAGGAACATCATCATCTTGGGCTTTCGTGGGCATAGCCTCCTCTACTAAGTGAACACTACTATGTTGGGCAGCAGGAACTGCGTCTTGACCATCATCATGTCATGTCATGTAAGTTAACGCTAAGTGAACCTTGTATGTATCAGAACAAAAAATGTGAACCAAAAAAAATTCTGATTTAACAGTTCAATTCGACATTACCATTCTTTCCTTTCTCTTTCTCTCCTACAATTTTAATATTTTTTTCCTTCTCTGCTGCTTCTTCTCCTCGCTATTGTATAATGCTAATCTCTTCTTCACCTCATCCTTTCCTTCTTGGGGAAGTAGACGAAAGCTATGTTTCCCATACTTTAGACAAACACTTTCAATAACATGCTTCTGCTAGAGATTATGTCGTAGATTCATTTGGTACTCCATATTTTCCACCTTCTTTTGAAGGTACTCTTTCAATTTCTCAAGGGGAGGAGAGGGGAGTTTTGGTTCCCCTCAACATAGTTTGGCCATGCTTTGGTGCCACAAGAATAGGAAAGTGGTGATGTTGTATCCTATGCATGTTGAACAATCTCCAATCATAATATTTTCTTATACATTCTTCTACAATACAGTAATATACATATCTAACATTCTCCACTTCTCTTATGTATTCAGCGGCAACCTGCATAATAAATTCTGAAAAGAAAATCGCTCAATATATTTGATATTAAAATAATTTGAATGCACAACATATACACATAGCCAAATGATGCAATAATTGAGTTATTATATCTACCTTTCCATCCACCACATCACCCCATGCTTCATTGGGTCCCTCCCCATCCTTAGGGTCTCCCTTTGCATGCTCTTCCTCGTTGTCATGGACTATGGAAAGAGCGTGATGGTCTCCCTGATTATCATCCTGAATCAAAAGAATGGTATACTATGAAAATCAGCATATTTGTAACAGACATGATATTTTCTAACTCAAATTTTAAAGCATTTTGATTGATGAATTGGAAGTAAAGGTCAATTGGAAGTTCACTTTATCAATTACCGAACATGTCGTTGCCTCAATGTTGAGTGTTTTCGTAAAATGAGGGGACTTCCTTTGTACCATAGTCGCTGCCCCCTTATTAAAACATTCTCACTTTCCCATCAACATCATAACCACTTATGAGAGATTAAAATTATACATTTGATTGCATCTTGTAATTACCATAACTTATCTGTACATTTTTGGAATGTGACCATCACAAAGAAGATGCTCCACTACACACCCTCTCAGGTGTATCGAGCACCTCAACAACATTCTTTGTTGTAAGAAGCACCTTCCCTTTTAGAGCATGCATCCTTGGTAACCTGAAAAAATGTAATTGTAAGTGTTACAGACAGTTAAAGTTCCAAATTTTATTGCACCATTTGTAGTGAGAAAGCATATCTTTTTTCAATCATAAGAGGAATTTGAAATGCATATTTTACTCTACCTAAGACTTGTGATAAATTTTGAAGGTTCCTTTCATTACATTTTTTTTGTCTAAATAAAAAAATGTTTGCAATACATTCCTACTATAAGATAGTGTTATGAAACCTACAACCCACATAGTGTTGTGAAATGCTATACAAGTAACCCACTGTGTTTTCCAACATGCAATTATTTTGTGCATTTATTTTTTTCAATCACATGAAGATACTGAATTACAATTTATACCATAACTAACAGTTATAAATTTTGTAGGTGTCTTTTATTACATTTGTACTATTTTAATAAGAAAATCTTTTCAAGATATTCAAACTGTTATGTGAAATTTTAGGTTGGCAAACACTAGGTGTTATAGATCCTACAACCCACACACTATTCTAAAACCCTTTACAAGTAATAAACCTATAGGTTACTCGCCCCTCACCTCAATTTGTTATGTTTTTTGATTGTCTTGAGAAAATTTTGCTTTCTAGATAGCAATAATGTAATGAAATTGAAAAATAGAGGGCATTAAGAAACCTACAACCAAATGTATCCCGCACCTGCAAGTCCACCCTATCCTCTCAAGTGTTTATATTTAAACATGCAGAATGAAACAAATGACAACCCACGTTGTGTTTTCCAATCTGCCATTATTTTGAGCATTTCTTTGTTTCAATCGTACGAAGAAATTCAAATACAATTTATACTGTAACTAAGAGTTATTATATGTTTTGAAGGTGAACTTCATTACATTATTACTATGTACGGAAAAAAGGCTTCCAAGAAATTCATACTATCAATATAATTGTAGTTGGAGGATACATAAAACTATCCAAATCCACATGAGGTGTGACCATTCAATTGGGTTCTTATGGTGTAAGTAACCAAAACATTGTCATTACATTCATATTGTCTATGTGTGTTGATCTCTCTGTTCTATGAAAATGTTGACCTCTCAATGCTCGATACAAGCATCAAATAAGATTCCCAGTTGTCATGAAATGTTTTCAAATTTTTATCGACGTCTTATCTAATGCTTGTATCGGGCATTGATCGGTCAACCTTTTCATACAACAGCAAGGCCAACAATGTGTAATTACAGGTTGGAAAACACAAGGTCTTATTATACCTGCAAACCAAATACCGTTTTAAAACCCTTCACAAGTAACATCCTAATTCCTTACTCACCCCTCAATTGAATTTGCATGCTTTTATATATCCCACACCTGCAACTCCACCCCATGCTTCTCAAACCTTCAGCTTTGAAGGTACATAATGAAAGAACTCACAACACATAGTGTTTTCCAACCTCCAATTAGTTTCTGCAATACATTGTCCCATCATGTGGTGTATGTATTTTTGTATGTTTTAAAGCATTTTTATATGTTATGATGCCTTTGAAATGAATTATTCTAGGGAGAATAGCCACATACAATTGCAGGGAAAAAGCTAATCTTCCTACAAAATATAGTAAAATCAAGCTATTATCCTTGAAAAAAACATGTCTTTGATATGATAACATAATCAGACATGTCTTATCCCTAAAGAAGGGAAATACGTTATCATGTGTAAGTGATGTTGCAAGGAGACCATCTTTTGCAATTGGGGTGAGGCTATTCTCCCTACAAAAACACATGTCACATGCATCATAATAGTCATCATGTTTTAAAAATCATATTTCAAAATGGACAAAAAGCCCAAAACGTGGCATTCAAAACCATTATTTGCAAATAGCAAAAAGCCTAGACAAGGTCCCATTTTCACCGCCATTTTCCACAATGACATTTTGCAGGTTGCTGGAGAGAAACGAGAAGGAATTGCAAGTGTTCAGAGGCCGAGGCAGTGCAACCACCCTGCATAGGAAAACACATTTCATAAGCACAGGCAGCTAGCTAGCTAGAAGGTATGTCTATCCACCAACAATATATGTCAGTTTCATGTTGATGTAAAAAGTTTGCAGGAAGCAGCCCTATGGGAAACTTACCTATTGGGGGACTTGTGCACATAGCTAAGTGACCTCAAGGATTTAATCGATGTCGGCTCTTCGTTTTACTTAATGGGGGAGATAAAAGGGGATGAAGATAAACATAAAATAAACAAACCTAAACTAAGGTGATGCACTAGACCTGTAATGAGATAAGTAAGCACAGTGCCAAAACAAAGGCTCAGGTAGTAATTAGCGTATAACAAATAGACAGTTCCCAGCACTGCAAACATAAAAATCTCAAACCATTTGCATAATATAACCCATACAACATAAGCTAACACAAAAGAGTAACAACATGATTTGTATTATGCTAGGCTACATAAAGATTATAAAATCTTGGAACAGATGTTCAAATACTTTAGAAAATGCAAGCAAAGTTTAATATCTCATCAAATGCATGAAAACAGAGAGGCCAAAAAGAATGGCACAGTCTGGGAGTCCAGATTTAATAATAAACACTACAGAGGCTAATTCCAGTGCTCAAGAAATTTCATCTATCCAACAGCCACAAAAAAATGAAGAACAGGTTGCTTAAATTAGCCAGCCCACCACCTAGAAATTCCAATAGAAAAGATGCTCTAGCGAAGCTTGAACAAACACCACAGAAAGATCCAGCGAAGCCACCCATGCAAAAGAGCGAATGGATGCATGCTAGTAGGGGCACTCCGAAGAGAGATAGGCCACATGGCAGCAAAACAGAAAAGGCACATGATGGCAGAATGGAAACGGTTGCAACAACCCTTGAGCAAAAATAACTGACGCCTGAATAGATGCCACGCAGATAGCTCTTGGTGAAAGAAACTGCAATGTGCACTAGTAGAATTTGGAAAACAAATGACTACGTGACTAAAAATTTTAGTCAAATGACAAACTTTTAGTCACGTGAGTAACACTAGTAGTATTTTGAAAATAAATGACTAATTTGGTCATTTATAAGTGACTAATTTGGTAATTGGGTAAAATCACAACTAAATGATTAAATAAATGACTAATATCAGACAAATAAAAATGACTAAATCAATGACTAATATCAGACAAATAAGAATGACTAAATAAATGACTATTACTCCTCTATTCTATTTTCTTTCAAATTTGATCATAATCCATAGAGCTAATTAAGCCCTCCTCATGGGACCCTACCTAAGTGGGCCATTTGGCCGCCTAGGTTGCTTGGTGCACCAAAAATACCTATTGAGCGGAAGGAATTGTCTCTCGGTGCATTCTTACAGCCTTCACATATTTTATAATTTTTTTTATAAACATTTACATTCTTTAACTTTTATTACTCATTATGTTAATGAATTGTTAATGTTTTTAACTATGATTTGAAGCTAGTTTGATTTTCCTATTGTGTTAGCATGTCAAATGTATCAAAGAGCAGTTGCGGTCAATTTCACTAATAAATTAAATATGATTTAAACAATCGACCAATTGCAATAAAAATGAAGAAATTGATCCACTTCTATATTCTTCGCTTGCTAATATACTCGACCATCTGAATAATGCGAAATAGAAATAACAATTATGATCGCTTTTGGTATGCAATTTTTTTTTTTCTTTCAGGCTTTATATTGTTAATTATTTTTTAAAAATAGAATCATTTTATAATCTATGAAATCAATTATGTGTGGATCATTTTTATAGATGTTATTTTTTATACAAGTTTGAACTCTAGTAATTTTAGGAGCACATCATGCTTATCTTAATTTTCACAACCTATATTAAAATGACAATGTAGATAGATGAATTTTTTTCCCCTAAAACTGAAGATTAATTTTTGCATGCCTTCCACATAATAGTTTTTTTGGTGCATTTTAGCAATAGGTATTTTTGATAGACAAAAAAGAAGAAGGTATTTTTGGTGCATTAGTCGATCAGGTCGTGTATGCATTTGGAGGGAATCTCAGGCAGTTGATTTTTGGTGTAAAACATTTTGATTGCATGTTGGAGGGAAGTTTCAAAGTTTAATCAACAATTTGGTATTTCAGCTCCCACACGCATTTGTAGGTTTTCCTATTGCAAGTCTGACAAAGGAAATAACCATTGAATGCAAAGAATGGTGGTTTCCATTTGTGTAATGCTAGAGCTTGTTGAGCAGCGTTTTCTGAGTTGCAACACCAGTATCATTCAAGAAAGGGCAGAACATTAAACAAGGTTACAATCTACAAGTAAGTGGAAATCTTGAATCTTGAAACCTCATGCTGATCTTCATCCTTTATGACAACGATCCTGATGTTGCATATACTATTCCTGCTTTCCATTGCTTCATTGTTGTTACAATCTTGTTGTAATGTCCCCTTCTCAAACCTGATCGTGCATATGACCGTTGGCCTTTTTTCTGGAAACCCGAAGGCTAGTCGGAAGGTTAAATTAGGGTTTCCTATTTTTGAGGAGGTCTTGGCTCTGAGATGGTGGATTCAATGGCGGATTCCTTCTGGGTTTTCAGAGGGCTTCGCAGCAGTATGTTCATTTCGGCATTCAGAGCATTTTCTGGAATTTACTATTTTTAGTAAATTCTATTTTTGGCAGTATACAGGTTGGTCTCAGGTAGTTGACTTTCCCCTTCAGTTGTCTCAAGTGGCGTATTCAGTTTCGGGCTTCAGAATGCAGTTTTGGAGAGTTGAACTCATTTCACTTAAAAATAACATTATAATTTAAATGTTATTTTATCACCTTGGCCTAGTCAAATAACTTAATGTTATTTTAAAAGGTGGACTTGAAGGGTGGCGCCATCATTGAGGTTATATTAAAATTATATTGAATTTATCAAGTCAAAACTAAGCCTTAAGGAGGACGCATTTATTTAAGTGAGAAATTTAATGAAGTCAAAATTAAAGATGCTTGGAAAAGGACGCCATTTCTTGGGATTAGGGTTTTGACTTTGGAAAAGAAGTTAGGGTTTCCAGGAAGGTCCACAGAAGCTTATAAAAGACAGCCTTGGGTTCTCATTTGAGGATCTTATGTTTTATAATATTGTTATGCTGCCGGAATGGCTTTGGGATTGCTTCGAGGAATGAATGCCTCCTAGCTTGGCTCTTCTTCTTGCTTGAAAGATAGCAACTAGTTGAGAGATAGTTTGTAATAGGTTTATCTTGCATTTCAGTTGAGTATCTTGCATTTTTGGAGTTCTAGATTTGCATTTCAGTCTCATTTTGAAGTTGCTGAAGTCAAGCTGAATCTGTAGTTTCACTCATAAATCTGAAAATAAAAATACAGTCGTTCTGGGTATTGATTCATTGAGTTTCCTTGATAGGGGCGACCCTTCTTGCAAAGATTCAGATTTTAATATTGAGTGTTTATTTTTTAAAAGCAAAATCGCTTCTCTCTATTGGCCGCACCATTCTGGTCTGCCTGGCAAATGTTTAGAAAAAAGAATACTTCGATTTGTTAGCTGTTTCTTGGTCTAGTCCTCATTGCCATCATTATAGCTTTCGTTTGCATCAGGTCTCATGTCATTCTGGCAAGTATTGAGTGAGTTGTGAGCATTTTAGTGGATTCTAGGGTTGCTGGTTATGCATATTACGTTGCTGTTTTGTTATATCAGTCTTGAGTAATCTGTATTTTGGTGAAGAGTTGTATCTGGAAGGTCATAATTAACCTTGGATTGATCATATCTATTATTGCAGCAGTGGAGAGCTTCTAATCTTGTTTATTGCAGGCATCTTCTGATATTTTGTAAGCTGAACAGTAGTACTGTCAGCATTTCTCTTAATCTTACTTTACATTCTGAAGCTGCATTGTATTTCTGTATATCTCCGCCATATGGTCGCCTCATTTCCACTCTGGAATTGGGTAGCACATACTTGGTGTTGAGTTTACTTTCAGCATAGTTAGCATCTCCGTCATATGGTAGCTCCCATTCCATCTTGGTTTGGAAAGCACATTCTTGACGTTGAGTTCCTTTCTGTATTTAGAGAAGAAGATCCTCTGACCATATGCTCGCCATCATCGGCGCCATCCTTGGTTAGAGTTGCTTTTTGCATAAGCAGTTTAATTCAGATCCTCTGACCAATGCTCACACCTTGCCCACATCGGGATCTTGGTGTACATTCTGGTTAGAGTTGCTTTCTGCACGTTTTGGTTTATCTTCTAACCTTAACGGGTGCATTGTTTGAAATCTGTTAATTGAAAAATCAAAAAAAATTGGTTTGGAATATTTCACTTGTGCTTTCACTGATATAATGATAATTCTCTTTGACATTGAATGAATCTCATTGACTTTGAACCCTTTTCACTCTATTCCATGGTCTTTTACATCTTCTTTGTGTGTGATATAGGGTCACATGGCATTCATAACAACTGCTATTATCTCCTTCATTTTGCTATGACCCTCTGACACTCATATTCTATGATATAACAATGATCATTTGCAACTATTTTCCCTCTATATATTATCTTTCATTCCTATCCCTTGCATGACTTGGACTATTGTTATCATGCATTGAAAATTGGAACTCTTTATTCACTGTATTGATAACTCATTGGCACTTCCATTGTTTGTATTCACTTCTATCTTATGATGATTTTTCTTCATAGTCAATCCTTAAAATCATTGTTTTGATAAAAAACATATTTTTTCTCTTTTGTTTTTACATTATGATATCATTGCTTTGAACTTTGTGCTTTGTGATTATCACATCTTTGTTACAATCTATTCAAGGACTGACTTTCTTTCTCTATTGACTACAAGAGACCCCTTTGATCTTATAACCCCAAGCCTCTTAAAGAAAACTTAGAATCAATTGGCAACAATGAACAAAAAACCATTATAGCTAATTTTATTTCTTTTCCAAGAGCATTCAATGAAAATATACTGGAAAAAAAACATCACTCCGTGGGGTAGGGTTTATTTGATTTGAAAGCCTACCTTCAATGTCCAAGTCAAAAAGTCAGCCTACCAAGTTTGTGCCGAGTCCTGCAAGTCTTATGTCAAAAATCAACCTGCCAAGACTATTTTACGTCAAACTCTTGTATCTATCATACAAGTATGATAAATGTTTGAAAATACTGTACACAACTGTATGATACAATGCATAAATTTGTACACTTTCTCATTATATCAAAAAATTCAAACTACAACTCACAAAAATTAGAAATGAGTTATAAAAAAACATTGTCAAGTACAATCTACTCCAAATCAAAATTGCATTATCCAATTTACATAAATTTCTGTTTAACTAATTTTTGTGGGAAAAAACACTTAGTGTACAAAGTAAAGAAAGAGTTTATTTCTAGGATTTCAAAGGTCTACTATCACAAGGCCAATAAGATCATTATTGACCATAGCAAAAACCACCTGCACTAATAGTGTTAAGTCATAAAATATTCCACATAAAGAAATATATTTTAGATAAACAAAACGAGTTAGCCTTCTATAATCCAGATAGTTGAATACAAGGAGGGTAAAACATAAAACATTAAAATACTTTAAGACGTTGCAAATTTCATGCAATTAGTATACAAGCATTACATTAAGATAGGAACAATTCATTTTTCTTAAATATTCATCACGATTTTTCTCCTGTAAAGAACTTCCCCTGACATGAGCAATGAGAAGTGCATCTGCCATCTTGTTTGCTGATAGGAATTGCATGACTGATCCTTTATAATCACCAAAAACTAAATAACTTTGAATGGCTTCATCATATTCTTAGTATTCAGTCAAATCTTTAGTAGCTTCATGTTGCATCCCTTCTCCATTGCCTAGGGTATCCTTCCCAACAACAAAATCATTTTCAGTGAGAGGAAGTGAGGAATCTTCTTTCAAATTTTGCAAATTATCAAAAACTTCTACATGGCATAAGAGCTCCAAACCTGTGGCTGCCTGTTCATCTTTTGAAGATATTTTCTTCATAGTGATTTTTTTCTGTGCAAGGGTTTCAAACTACGATAGTTTTTTTGCGAGATCAGAAGGTCACTAAAGGGATATTGTAGACCAAATAATCTTTGCTCCATAAGTTTGACAACCTAGTAAACCCTACTTGGCCATTCTTAGTAGATTTGATAATGCACAGGTAGGAAAAAGTTTAAGTACACACCTTTTAACACACGAATGGAGTTGACAAATAGAGCTTGAGTCCTTAAACCTTCTCGCACGTGCAACAACTTCCATGGCTCTTTGAATTTCAAAATATTAGGTGGAAAATGATAGGTGGAAGCTTCTATTTATAATCCTATCTATCATAAATGTGGTCATTAATTTTAGGTACATTGAAATGCACGTGGTGGGGAATGCAAAAACACAAGTGGAAGTTGTTAGGAAGAAGTTTGTGTGGAGGAACAACACATGAAAGTAGTATGCAAAAAGTCCTTCACGAAAGGATGAAAGGAAAATACCGCAAGCAACAATGAAGTATAGACTAAATTCCATAGATGGAAACCTGCAACATGATTCTTGTGGATAGCAAAAGATGGCATGGCTTTCGTATGGAGGAAACCCACATGTACTTTTTTGCATAAGCTCAAAACTTCCCATAACTTTGGAAAATGATAAGACATGTTAAGATCTTGCAATTTTCAAGGCACTTGATCACTTGGGTCCAAAAATAGAGGGCACAAAAGCGAGGTGAATGCGAACCGAACTGACAGAGACAAAATGAAAAGAAGGGGTCCTCGTTCCAAGTGGGGCATGTGTGTAGGAGGCACAACAAATAGCGACTCTATTGGGGAATGTTCTTGAGCATTCTAGGGATAAGGATTCATCCAAGATCTAGAATCTATGGTTTTGTAGACCATAAATAGGTATCATTAAGTGAACTCAAGGCTGAAAGGAGAATGGATTCCTTAATTGAATCAATCCACAAACATCTCAAATATGTGTGTATGATGAGTTAATTCTCCTCCTTCAAGAAATATAGAGGAAAGTGACCAATCAACTAAGACAAGCCACATAAGTAATTTAACTCCAAAAGTAACCTAGACATTGTCTTGCTACCAGTCAGACGTCCATAACACTGATGGAGTTGTCGCTGCAATCTCTCACAAACATTGATCGATTGTTGGTCGGGCATCCATAAACCTGACATAGTTGTTCACACACCCACATAGTTGCCTATTTATCACTTTTTTATTCTTTTATTTTCTCTTTCTTTCTTTTATGCTTTTCATTTGTACTTTCTTGCTCAAATGAATAAGAAATGAAGCTTATAACGAGGTTTAGAGATTGTAGTGGTCACTAGAGTAGATTTATGATTTTTCACTTGTCAAGGCCTCATGATGACCGCCATATAGCCTATTAAAAGCATGAAAGATGTGTATTATGTGGGATCTGAGATAAATGTGAAAGGATGCATACAAGGGCTTCATTCTAGGTCAAGTAATAGTTTAGCTTAAGACACCCGATTCACGGAAGCAAACTAAAATCCTTGATAGCTCATGAAGACTTATTTGTGGGACAAACAAGAGCGTGCAACAAAGTGAATTATTTGAACAGGCTAGCCACAATTACCACATTTAAACCAAATAACACCCTTAGCAAAAATGAGGGCTAGTAAAACAACCAAAATCAAAGTGAAACAAAGAAAAAAGAAAGAGACCTACTCTAACTATGTATAGAGGCGATCTAGAATAGCTCAACCAAGGAAATAATGCTTCAAGTATTTCCCATTGACTAGCAATGAGAAATATTCTCTAGTAAGGTTCTTTAGGTGGAAGGTATTATCTCCTAGGATTTTAGAAATTTGAAAGGGGCTAAGCCAAAGCTTGTCGAGTTTATCATGTCCCTCATTCTTCTCATGGGCCCTTGTCCTAGTATAGCACTAGGTCAACAATTCTAAAGGCCTTGACTTTGGCTCTACATGATTGAACCACCTTTTGACTACACCCTGATGTTCAATTTATTTTTTTACAACTTCATCTCATTTTTCCACTAAATGGAGCACTTTAGCCAGATGGGTTTTACGACGTTCTCCCTCCTTATAATGGGTGTTGATAAATTGTTGTGTGAGAATTTTGAGGTGAATCAGGAAAACAAGCTTCAAACCATAGATGAGGTGGTATGGAGAATTTCTTAAGGTTGCATTATGTTGTGTACAATATGCCCATAGAGCAAATCATAACTGGGTGTGCCAGTATTTTAGATTCTTATCTAGCAGACAGATGATAGTCAATAAATTTTTATTAGTGGACTCAACCAACCTATTACCCTGGGGGTAGTAATTTGATGAGAATTTTAGCACGATCCCATAATCAAAACCCCAACCTATAAATTTAAGAGAAGCAAAAGCCAGTTTGTTATCACATACTAATGCAAATGGACATCCAAAATGATTGATAATGTAACTTTCAAGAAAATTAATTACTACTTCCGTTGTACATTATTTAGAAGAAATAGCCTCTGTCCACCTAGTACAATAACCAGTTGTAGTTAGAATGTACCTGTGACCCACAAAGGATGGTAGGTTTACTAGACCAATGAAGTCTAGCCCCCACCGGGTGAATGGCCTTACCTTAATGACTGGTTGTAGTGGGACAACAGCATACCTCTCCCTGGTGGCAACAATTTGGCAAACGTGACAAGACCGAACGTGATTGTGAGCATCTTTGAATTGTGTCAGCCAATAGTACCTGACTTGTAGAATCTAGTGGGTTGTTGAAGGAACTGATCCATGCACTGTTTCAAATTTATCAGGAAATTCCCTAAGCACTTTGGCTACTTCAACTTTTCCAAGGCATCGAAGGTAGATCCCTTCATGATTCTTCTTGTATAACATGGCACCTTTCAACATATAACTATTACTCTTCAGTCGTAGAGATCATTTTTGGACTCCTTGCAAACATGGCATGAATTTGTGGTTCAACAGATAATACACAATGTCATCATACCATTCATTCAAAGAGACATCCTCCAAGTGATACAACTGGGCAGTGAGCTTTGGTTTTGTTTCTGTCGTTGTGTGTGTAAGAGCCTATCCTCAAACCAACTTTATTGGTTGTATCTCCATGTTGTATTCCTACAACAATATAACCCATTTTTCTCACCTTTCTCTTAGCTCATTTTGCATGAGTAATATTTTGACTACTAGGTCTGAGACAATAGAAAATACCTTGTTTCTCAAGATGTATTGCTTGAAATTCTTAACTCCACAGACTAGGGCATACGCTTGCTTTTCAACATTAGGATAACCTCAACCTCCTTCAATGGAGAACTCATGAAAGCAATAGGATGCTAATTTCTGTTTTCATCTTTCTGTGTCAGCATGTTGGCACATGAGTGATCTGAGATAAAATGAATATATATATATATATATAATGGCTTTGAATAATTGTGGCTCACTAGAGAGGGAGTGTTTGCGATGACTATCTTTATTTCCTCAAAAGCTTGATTTTAGCCTCATACTACACCATCACTTGATTGTAGCCTGAGTAGCCATGAAGAAAGGACATGATTTGCGAACCGTTGACAATCTATAAAACTTCAACCAATGAACACTAGTAGAATTTGGCAAATAAATGACTACGTGACTAACACTAGTAGTATTTTGAAAATAAATGACTAAATAAATGACTAATATCAAACAAATAAAAATGACTAAATAAATGACTAATATCAGACAAATAAAAATTTCTAAATAAATGACTAATATCAGACAAACAAAAATGACTAAATAAATTAACTCTTATTACTCATTATGTTAATGAATCGTTAATGTTTTTAACTATGATTTGAAGCTAGTTTGATTTTCCTATTGTGTTAGCATGTCAAATGTATCAAAGAGCAATTGTGGTCAATTTCACTAAGAAATTGATTCAGTTCTATATTTTTCACTTTCTGATATACTCAACCATCTTAATAATGCAAAATAGAAATAACAATTATGATCGTTTTTGGTGTGCAATTTTTTTTTCTTTGAGGCTTTATATTTTTAATTATTTTTTAAAAATAGAATCATTTTATAATCTATGAAATCAATTGTGTGTGGATCATTTTTATAGATGTTATTGTTTATACAAATTTGAACTCTAGTAAATTTAGGAGCACATCATGCTTATCTTAATTTTCACAACCTATATTCAAATGATGATGTAGATAGATGATTTTTTTTCCCCTAAAAATGAAGATTAATTTTTGGATGCCTTCCACACAATAGTTTTTTTGGTGCATTTTAGCAATAGGTATTTTTGGTACATAAAAAAAGAAGGTATTTTTGGTGCCTTGGTCAATCGGGTCGTGTATGCATTTGGAGGGAATCTTAGGCAGTTGATTTTTGGCGTAAACCATTTTAATTGCACGTTGGAGGGAAGTTTCAAAGTTTAATCAACAATTTGGTATTTCAGCTCCAACACGTGTTTGTAGGTTTTCCAATTTAAAGTCCAATGAAGGAAATAACCATTGAATGCAAAGAGTGGTGGTTTCCATTTTTGTAATGCCAGAGCTTGTTGAGCAGCGTTTTCTGAGTTGCAACACCAGTATCATTCAAGAAAGGGAAAAACATTAAACAAGGTTACAATCTAAAGTTAAGTGGAAATCTTGAATCCTGAAACCTCATGCTGATCTTCATCCTTTATGACAATGATCCTGATGTTGCATATACTGTTCTTGCTTTCCATTGCTTCATTGTTGTTACAATCTTGTGCTTTCACTGATATAATGATAATTCTCTTTGACATTGAATGAATCTCATTGACTTTGACCCCTTTTCACTTTGTTACATGGTCTTTTACATCTTCTTTGTGCATGATATCAGGTCACATGACATTCATAACAACTGATATTATCTACTTCATTTTGCTATGATCCTCTGACACTCATATGCTTTGATATAATACTGATCATTTGCAACTATTTTCCCTTTATATATTGTCTTTCATTCTTATCCCTTGCATGCCTTGGACTATTGTTATCATGCATTGAAAATTGGAACTCTATATTCATTGTATTGATAACTCATTGGCACCGCTATTGTTTGTATTCACTGCTATCTTATGATGATTGTTCTTCATAGTCAATCCGTAAAATCATTGTTTAGATAAAAACATATTTTTTCTCTTTTATTTTTACATTATGATATCATTGCTTTGAACCTTATGCTTTCTGATTATCACATATTTGTTACAATCTCTTCAAGGATTGACTTTCTTTCTCTATTGACTACAAGAGACCCCTTTTATCTTATAACCCCAGGCCTCTTAAAGAAAACTTAGAATCAATTGGCAATAGTGAACAAAAAACCATCATAGCTAATTTTATTTCTTTTCCAAGAGCATTCAATGAAAATATAATGGAAAACACATCACTTTTTGGGGTAGGGTTTATTTGATTTGAAAACCTACCTTCAACGTCCAAGTCAAAAAGTTAGCCTACCAAGTCTATGTTGAGTCCTCCAAGTCTTATGTCAAAAATCAGCATGCCAAGAGCTATTTTACATCCAAGTCTTGTATCTATCATACAAGTATGATAAATTTTTGAAAATACTATACACAACTGTATGATACAATGCATAAATTTGTATGCTTTCTCATTATATCAAAAAATTCAAACTACAACTCACAAAAAATAGAAATGAGCTATAAAAAAAACTTATTGTCAAGTACAATTTGCTCCAAATTAAAACTGCATTATCCAATTTACATAAATTTTTGTTTAACTGAATTTTTAGGGAAAATCACTTAGTGTTTAAAGTAAAGCAAGAGTTTATTTCCAGGATTTCAAAGGCTTGCTTTTCACAAGGCCAATAAGATCATTATTGACCATAGCAGAAACCACCTGCACTCTGAGTGTTAAGTCAAAAAATATTCCATAGAAAGAAATATATTTTAGATAAACAAAGCCAGTTAGCCTTGTAAAATACAGATAGTTGAATACAAGGAGGGTAAAACATAAAACATTAAAAGACTTTAAGACATTGCAAATGCCATGCAATTATTATAGAAGCATAACATTAAGATAGGAATAATTCATTTTTCTTAAATATTCATCAGGAGTTTTCTCCTGTAAAGAACTCCCCTCGACATGAGCAATGAGAAGTGCATATGCCATCTTGTTTGCTAATAGGCATTGCATGACTACTCCCTTATAATCATCAAAAACTAAATAACTTTGAATGGCTTCATCGTATTCTTAGTATTCAGTTGAATCTTTAGTAGCTTCATGTTGCACCTCTTCTCCGTTGCCCGAAGTATCCTTCCCACAACAAAATCATTTTCAGTGAGAGGAAGTGAGGAATCTTCTTTCAGACTGTGCAAATTATCAAAAACTCCTCACCATTGTCTTTGGGGGATGTAACATCTTGTCCAACTTTTGACTGAATTGATGGATCTAATTGTGTTGTATCATAAAGAGTGACATTATTGATTATTTAATTGCTAATATCATCAATGTTGGTAGATTGAGCTTCTTGTAAGTCTTGATTCTCTATTGAATACACTTGAAATCCAAGGTTCTCAAGTAGATTTTTCCTAGCATTGCCTTCATCTTCAAACACGACTCTTAGGAATTCCATGTCTCCCTCTCTTCTTCCAAACTAAATCAATGCAAAAACCAAAAATTTGTAAGTGAAACAATACAAATGAATGTAAATTATTATTAATCCCATTCAAAAAGTATCCACAAATAACTAACCAAGAATCCTGAGACTTCTTATCACATAAAGCTCACAATGATGATTTTTCACCATCTGCTATTGCAGCTTCAAACTCTATTGAACGAAGCACTAGACTGTCCTCGGTAACGAGATTGTGTATATATACCTATGAAAATAGAAAAAAAATAAGACCATATATCATCTTAATGACATGTACCAAAGAATAAATTATACTCTACCTCAGAAGAGCCAACAACACTCTGTGATGTTGTACTAGGCTGAAATGTAGCAAGCTTTCCTCCAAATCCAAAACTGACATCAACTAGTCTCTTCAACCACCTAGGAGCTTTCAAGAGTGCACTTGAAAAGGGAAAAACGAAAAGATAGAAATCATGTAATTGCATACAAGATTCCAATTAATTTGGGGATGTAACATCTTGTCCACCTTTTGACTGAACTGATGGATCTAATTGTGTTGTATCATCAAGAGTGACATTGTTGATTATTTCACTACTAATATCATCAATGTTGGCAGATTGAGCTTCCTGTAAGTCTTGATTCTCTATTGACTACACTTGAAATCCAAGGTGGTCAAGTAGCTTTGTCCTAGAATTGCCTTCATCTTCAAACACAACTCTTAGGAAATTCCATGTCTCCCTCTCTTCTTCCAAACTAAATCAATGCAGAAGCCAAAAATTTGCAAGTGAAACAATACAAATGAATGTAAATTGTTACTAATCCCATTCAAAAAGTATCCACAAATAAGTAACTGAGAATCTTGAGACTTCTTGTCGCACAAAGCTCAATTATTAAAGCAATTTTGTACTCAAAATGTGGCTATCTTGTGGAGTATATGAATGTAAGCTACTGAGATTTTGAATTTTTTTTATAGTCCCAACACATAGATCATTCAAAAAAATAAGAGAGAATAAGAATCAGTAATGGATAACTGAATAAAGCTTGTTGTCTCCAAGAAGACAAATACCACATATATATGGTGTTCATTACCTATCTTGACCAAATCAATGTTAATCCTTTAATTTATAATATTCTTCACAGTATCCCCATGTTACTACAGTTCTTCCAAAGAATAATGACAAGACGAATGCTAGTTCTTCAATAATGAAGATAACATTTCAAGCTAGTTGCAAGTTTACAATGCTTGAAAAAACTGTTTGTTAGAGAGATAAATGAATCTCCTAATATTGCCCATGATTGAATAGGCTCTGCTACACTTGAAACTGCTAATGATGGAGTCAAATGAAAATCTAGAGTGAATGACTTATATTGGTTGTAACTCAAATTGTTTGGCACACTAATATTGGTTTATAAATTGTATGAACGTGCAAGGATGTAATTACCAAGTTCTTCTTATTGATCTAAATGACCTTTTCTAGATTACTGTGATTAATTAAAAGAATTTAATCCTTCCTTGAAGGAGTCAATTAACTAAACCACACAAGAACAACAAATGTGCCTTGAAAAATTGAAAATATCCTTGATATATCAATTTAAATAATAAAGAAATGCCAACCTTCGAGAAAACCAGATAATATTCTTCAATTAATTCAACAAATAATCAATACCAATATGATGCCACAAAATCATAGATCTTTCATTAACTTCTTCAAAATTATGCTTGCAACATGGTCTTTTGAAATGTAAGCATTATGACAACATTCTATTATCCACATATCCCTATTCACCTATTTATTTCTCCTATATCTTATCTCCTAAAATTTCTTTTGGTCTTGGTCTCTCTTATTTGTATGAGAGGCAACAAGCTTTAGACCAAAATACATGTCTTTTGATAACAAAACATAATTTTGAAATTAAACACAACTAAAGAAAACTAATCATAACATGTGTATCAATCTGTTAATCTTCGAGTAAAAGCCCGTGGTCATCTAAGACCTGCTCAAATATTTTACTGTATGATACTTTCTCTTTATAATGTATAGAATCAATCTTCATCAGAGCCCAAATATTTTTCTTGCCACTTATTGATTGTTAGATCACTCGGCCATTTGAGTTCTTGTGCAGTTGCAAAATTTGTAAGATGAATTTTTTATCTATTATCCAAGAAGTTCCTGACATCTACCATGAAATTTGTGTATCCACTGTCTAGTATGACAATCCCATCAAGTAAAGTATGGAATTTGTTGAGATTGATCTCCCCATCATCCTGTATATGTGTCAAGCATTTAGGAATCATCTGATCAAATTCTTCTCTCCATTCATCCATACCTTTTATCTGATTGTCATTTTTAAATATGGATGGGCTGAAGGTGTATTTAATGGAGTCAAATGCACTCCTCCTACTTTCCATTTTCTTCCTTATATCCACCAAATACTTGTACTCATCAATCACACCTTTCACCATTTCTTGTGTAGGTTTGAGCCTTGATGGGGCATCTAGATCCCTGTTTGTAGCTTTGCATAGAGTGGTTAGTATGTGATAGGTGGGTTTCCATCTCTTTTGGAGCTCTTCAAGGATAGGGGAGTTAACATTTATCTATTCCAAAGCTTTAATTAGATTGTTGAAGCTTTCATGTAATCCATTTATCTTCTCCTTTAATATCCCGACTCTATGTTCTAGTATTTTCCTTAGAATCTCCATGATATGATGCTTGACATCCTCCATGTTATGTTTCTTCAGTTGATCAATTTCATCTCTCATTTGTTGTATCTATGGATCCTCTACTTGGATAGGGGGTGATAGATAATTAATTCATCCCCTCACTGTGGTGGCCTGCTACAACCGTTTTTTTAACTTTACATTTTCAATAAACAATTTGTTCACCTCATCATTTGATAATTTCAATCTTTTCTCATACTCATTAATCATTTTCTCCATATTTTCAACTACATCCTTGGTGAACATTGCAGAATGCATGGTCATAGTGTCAGGTTCTATAGGAGTTGTATCCCTCATTTTTTTTACCATAGATGACCCCCTCATTTCTTGCACTATATCCAAATTTGAGGCTTCCTTATACTTTTTTGTTTTGTCCATAGAGCAAGTGTTTGGGTAGTAGGGTTATATCTTGTTCCTGAGACACCTTCCTCTGAATCAAACTCTGCTGCCAACATGGGGTCCTCCTGTGCTCTGATTTGATCTAGAAGAAATACTTTGGATAGCTCCATCCCTGGTATAATTAACATATCACTTTTTAATACCATTTATCTTGCCTCCTAGGGGGTGGCATTAATGTTGTCAACATTTAATTCTGCAAATGTTTGAGCTTGAATCTCGGCCTATTTTGACTCATTAGCTCCTATAAGATGGATTTTCAATCTATCATCAAATTGTTTCATTTTCATTTTAATCCAAAATTCCTTAAATTCATTGGTATGGGGGTGATCCCACAAAGCTGGTTTACAATTTTTGAGAGGAACTAATTTTTGCTGAAATCACATATTTTTAGTAAATATAATGATTTAAGCCTTTAAAAGTTCCATTTTAAGGATTCCAATTGAAGAGGGTTTGATCAAACAACCTTAGATTAAACCCCGTTGGATATAACCTCGCTAGTTTTAAACCATACCTATAAATGAGTCTCCTTTACACCTATGAAAATGTTGATAAAAAATCACTTTTGATTTACCTTTTGGGGGATCAAATGAATTAATTTTAAATTTAATTTAAATTATTATGTTAGTCCTCGAAATGAGCTATCCCATGAATATAATTTTAATATGTTTTGGTTTTATTATGTATGTGTTTTTTTAGTTTTATTAAACATAGGTTTTTCACCGAAAATCAATCTCTCTATTTTGCACATGTGGAAAAATAGAAAATTATCAAAATATTTTAAAAAAAAATATGTTCATGCTGGGTATTGATGTCATTTATCCATTAAATAAAATAAAATATAATTTCGATACATACAGAAAATGTTATGTTGTATACAGTCCACCTATGTCTGAATTGCAATTGGTTTGACTTCGAAACTCTATTAAGGAAAAAATATTCAATAAAAAAACTATGAGACCAAATGAAAGTGCTACATATCGTAGTTAAATATCTAAATTCGAAAAAATTAGAATTTTATCCTTCGTACAAAAAAATTTATGTTGTATACGGTGAGTGTCACTTTTTTAAAATGTTGTTTTCTGAAGAAAACCAGTTTTCATGGGAGATGGAAAAAGAAGTGCAATCTTAATCTAAAAATTTTGAAAAAAATATTTTTAGAATCTAAAAACAAAATTTGATGAGACTCTAGTTTGCATCATCTTCAAATTCCTCACGGTTTAGCCGCTATAGGTGCCCGAATGTGAAGATTTAGTTAAAAATAATAATTTCAGTGTCCAGTTTGGCCAAAAATTGTAAACCACTATTGTGGGATCACCCATGGATAAAAATATCATCTTCCATAAACCTTAGAGAGGCTACTAACCTCTCATCCTCTTGAATTTCATCAGCTCCCTCCTTTGAAAGCCTGATCTTAGGATCATGAGGTTTTTGATTTTTGTTGTTGTTCTGTCATTTCAGTCAGAGCTATGACTGCTTCTTCTTTTCCATCATCACTTGAGTCATATTCAACCAATGGCCCAATCTTCTATTTTTTAGCTTGTGGTTCATGAGTAAGAGATGGAGTAGATGGATGTGTAGGTGATTGGGGTGGTGTTTGTGATGTCGATGCCTCATGTGATGGTTGGTGAGGTGTGGGGAGCGGAATCAACCCCTCATCTTGGACCATTTTGTATAACTCATCAAATTTATCAAGGATCATCTGCATCGTTTTCAGGAGGTTAGGTTCATCAATGAAAAACCCTTTGAAACTTTTATCCTTCTCCTTCTAATTTTCCCACTTCATCATTGTTATCCACCTTTTTCTAATATGCACTACATCAACAAAATACACCAGGTTTCATATAACATCCTCCTCATGGTCAAACTCATGTGATATAGCCCTCTTTGTCAACAAGGTTTTTCTAATCATGTTGACATGACCCTTTGAGTCACACATTCTTTCTTTTCAATACTTGAGGGGATAGTTAACCCTCATGAACCTTTGCAATTCTTCTAGTATATCAGATCCAATGGCCAATTCTTCAAATACTATCAAATCAAGAAAATATGTTCCTTTCCTCTGATTCCTCATCAAATCATGTTCCATCCAAAGCATCTACCACATGAATTCCAGAAAACATACCCTTGCAGGTACAAACTTTGGCAAGATATGTGGTGCTTGGTTGCACCCGTATATTATGATAATGGTGTGCTATGGAATATGGAACCAATCAACATAACTATGAGTACAAACCTGGTTTGGCTTATACTGTACATGCCTCATTACTTTCATCAATGACTCAAGTAACCTTGGAGTTGGGTAACCAAGGGCATATATCAATCTAAAAAAAAAATCATCTCGAAATACTACAAAATCACATTTTGTACATCTTCTATCCCAAATTTAACACCAATTCTACACAGGGAGTCTTACTTCACTATCTTGTGTACATAATTTCATTCTTTTAGTCCATTTCACTTCATTTTGATACATGATTAAATGACACAACAAAGAATATTTCCTATAGGTAATAGGAGCCTTAGCCACCTTAACTTGCAAATTTCCCTCATGTACTTGCTCCTCAATTATAGATGCAAAATCAAACTCTACATTTGTCTCAAAATGCTGAATTATCATGACCATTCTCATCAATCCCACTGATATGTGTTCCTCTGCATCTATTCCCAAGATTTGACATAATGCATGATGAGTGTTTTTGAAATAAATCTGAAATTCTGAAACTGGGAAAGGCTCCATTTTAGAGGAAGGTATGGGGAGTACTTTTTTATTGTCACCCCTCTTCATGTGTAGGGGGGGCTCATAACTTTGATATGTTCTACTCAACCTCTTATACTCCCACTCCAGTTTCACTAAATTCATCTCTATTACAACTTGTTTATTCAAGTTAAAACACTTGATGATAACATCTCTTGAGACATCAAATAAGCACCCAATATTTGGAAGCCTAACAGTTTTGGTTGGGGCATGGTAGCTCCTGGTAAGGGCTTTGATTAGCTCAATATCAATAAAAATATTAGAGACAATTAATTTGGCGAAATCTAGGGTCCATGGGTTTGATGTCAGAACCTTGTCGTTCCTTTTCTAGTGGAAGTACCAATATAGGTTCCAACTTGATTGAGGTATAATGAGGTCCCTACATCTTTGAGCTAAGTCTTTGAAAAATTTCTTAGGTCCCTTGTCCACTGAACCAGGCAAAAAGGAAAGCAATGGGGATTGCAATGATGGTTTACTAGTTTTGGCCTCATCCTTTTTAATTCCTACTTCACTCTTCTTTGGTGCCATTTTATGAAATTTACAGAGAGTGATGAGTAAAGCTTACCTGGTGATATAATTTTCCTTGAAGAATTCCCTTTACTTTCATACTTTGAGCTCGTTTGCAACTTGGTTTCAGCTATTGTGAATGAAAAATATCAACTTGTTTCATGTATTTTAACACTAAGATGCATTTACTCCTGACTCATAAATTTGCACAATTCAAATCTTTGTATTGAGCTCAATTTTATATTTCGATGTTGATTGATGTGATTGGTGTGCTTTAAAATACCCAATGGCTAATTTACCGCACTACCTCGTGTCAATTTTCACTCCCTTGTAGTACCGCGGTGCCCCCTTAGTACATACATTCAATATACCGCTCTACTGCAGATCATCTTTTTCTTTCTCGTGGTACCGCAGTGTCTTTTTAGTGCTCCTCTGTAGTATACCACTCTACCATGGACTATGTCTTGACCCCCAGAGGTATAGCAGTAAAGGGTGAAGGTTACAGTGTATAGTAGTGGCTCCTTTTACCATCATACCGTGAGTTGCTTGGTAATGAGTTGTGGTAGAGAGGTATGATGTGTGGGTTATGAGGGATGACCAAATAGTAGTGGTATTGTGATAAAGGGAAAAATTGACTTTATGGATGGTGATAATCTGACTTTTTATGAAATGATATTGGGAATTTCGGATTTTGATTGATAAATTCCTTAGATTTTTTTATGAAAATTCTGGTTCCAACAACATGTCTATATTTATAAGTTAGACAACTTGTAGAATGTATAATTGTTGGCATGGGAATGAAATTGGATTGTTGTTGACGGTTGTTATTTTCATGGACAGGTATTGAAGCACTTGCATGGGCGACAAATATTGTTTGGATAGGACCTAGAGAATTTTGAAAAGGTGGGCAAGGAATTCAAAGTTTGTTGCAACGAATTTGAAGTCAGTGAGGCCCTCTATAATAAATTCAGAGGTATGTCGAAACCCTCATTGCCAAAAGTAAGTTGATAGGAAACAAAGGCATATTCCATTCTTAGTAGGTAAACTTCAAATTAATGTAATATAGATCTTAGAACAATGACTCATTATATCCTCTTCTTTCTGTTATGGTCTATACTAAAAGTGACTACTTTCAACAATGTTTTGGCATCTCTATTTTCAAATTTATGTTTTTTTCTTTAAATCAGAAACTAAATTAATATGGGAATGCACAATATTATAGATCGATGAGCGTCAAAGGTTGACTATGGATCAATATCATGCAAATGATGAGAGAGTAGCTGATGAGAGGGACATTGACAAATATCCATGTCTATGTAAACATTTTCTTGGTGGAAAGGTGAAAAAAAGAAATATGATTTATCGACATATGATAAGAGATGGGCATAGTGGTATAAGCCCTTGGGATTACAATTATTATGAAGATATGATAGAATGTCAAATTGTGAGAGATGAAGAGGCAACAAACATAGCTGAAGTGGCACAAAACATAGATTAAGTGGCACAAAACATAGATGAAGAGACAAAAATGTTTGATGAAGGGTTTGAAATTGATAGAATGTTGAATGAGGGTCTAAACAATGATTGGGCCAAGTCAATGGACAATGCTTTAAAGCCCGTGTATGCTAATTTCAAGTTAAGTCATTTGACAAAAATCCTTCAAATGCTTAACTTGCAAGTGGTGCATGGTTTGACAAATGAGAGTGTAGATCAGTTATTGGCATTATTAAGTTCATTGTTACCAATTGACTACACATTGCCAACAAAATGAAGTCAATGTAAAAAGAAAATAAGTAAGCTCGACTTGGGGTATGAAAACATCCACACATGTGTGAATGGTTGTGTATTATTTTGCAAAAATCTTGTAAATGAGAGTGAATGTCAGAAATGTCATGAACCGAGGTATAGACAAGGGTTGAAATCAGTTGTGGTTCTTAGAAAGATTCTTTGCCACTTTTCGATAATCCTATGATTACTTCGAATGTATAGGTGCTGAGACATTGCTAAATTTATGCAGTGGCATCCCCAAAATAAGAGCACTGATGGAAAACAATGACATGTGCCTGATTCTAAGACGTGGATGGAATTTGATAACAGATGACCCAATTTTTCTCAGGATCCTCGTAATATAAGGTTGGGTTTGGCTCTAGATGGGGTGAACCCATTCTCGGATCAAAGTACTAAATGGCCAACTTGGCCAGTGTTTCTAATAAATTATAACTTGCCTCCATGCTTAGCAACTAAACCATTTTTCTTAATGTTATAATTGATTATACCAAGAAAGAAGAGTGTGAGTTTAGATACAATAGATGCTTATATAGAGCCATTGTATGATGAGATAATGGAATTATGGAAAGGAATTGAAGCAATTCAATCTTTAAGGGATGGTCATTCAATCAAATTCACTTTAAGAGATTCCTTATTGTTTACAATTCACTATCTTCCTTCATATGGCACATTGTTTAGTTTCTCTATTCATGGATACCATGGATCTCCTGCTTGCAACTTTAAGGATTTTGTGAGGCACTCAAGAAGTTTTCATAAGTGTATTTATTGTGGACATCGTGCTTACCTTAAAATGGATCATCCATATCGTCAACAAAAAACACGTTTCAATGGTCAAGAGAATCATGAAGCGCCATTGCTAATAACAAGTGATTACATTGTTGAGAATGGACAAAAAAGAATGTCATTTATTGAAAATTATGGGATTGCTGGTAGTAGATATGATCCATGTAATGAAAGTAGTGCAAAACGGTTGTGCATATTGTATAAGTTGCCATACTTTAAGGATATAGCCATTAGGCTTACTATTGAATTTATGCATACTAAGAAAAATATAGCTTATGCTATTATAGAAACTCTTTTTGGTGCTCTTGATACTATTTCATCATGTGAAGACTTTCGAGAAATAAAGATTCATCGAAATATTTGGGTTGAAAAATATGATAATGAAAAATATAGAAAACCTAGTGCTCCTTGTGTTTGGACAAAGGAACAATGTGCACAATTCTTACAGTTGATGTCTCAGACTCGCTTTCCCACTGGATATGTAAGTAGCAGCATCATAAGCCAAACTGACATTAATAGCTTAAGTGGTCTCAAGACCCATGACTATCATGCCATAATCAAGAATATTTTACCTATTGTGGTAAATATATAAAATTTGACAAAGGGGCCAAGATTGGCAATTATAAGGTTGGGCCTAGTATTAAAGAGAATGAGTTTACATGTATTATATCCTTTGAACTTTGATAGTTTGAGGGAGGAGGTTGTTGAAGTCCTTTGTCTATTGGAACGAGAATTTCCACCAACAATCTTTAACATTTCTATGCATCTTTTGATACATCTAGAATATGAACTAGAGCATTGTGGCCCAGTAAGATTGAGATGGATGTATCCTATAGAATGATATATGAAGGTTTTGAAGAAAATTGTCTGTACTAGGGCAAAACTAGAAGGCAACATGTTTGAGGGATATTCAATTCAAGAGGCCATGGGATTTTGCACAGAATATATGAAGGATTAAAAAAATTTCAATCAATGTGTATGGGATGATAACGAAGATGAGAGAGTTGCAGGTGAAGTATTAGAAGGAAATGGATGTCGCTTCAAGCTATCATGTCAAGAAACAGGTGCAATACATGCCTTTATTCTTCAAAACACATCTTCGTTCGATAAGTGGCATGGGTAAAATTTTTTTACACAATTTATTTACTCAATTGCATTTACACATTTATATTATTAATATTACTATTTATACGTCATTATTCTATGTAGAAAGTATGAAAAAGAGAGTCAAAATTGGATGCAACATCGACCTCAAAGGCAGAAACGTCATGATTTGATTGGAGGTGATTCTTTTCCAAAATTTGAAGAATGGATTGCTAATGCAATCAGTGATGCAAAAGAAGAAGGTCAAGATATAACAACAGAGAAAAGTGAGCTTTCACGACCTCCACATTTATGGGCTATGCATTTTAGTGGAATGTGGGCCTATGGTAGTCATTTAAGAGTGGAAGAAAAAGATAAAGGAAAGACAAATTGTGATTGTGTTGTTAGTGCTGAATTTCGTCAAGAAATTGAGAAGTGATTTTATGTTGGATTCATCCAAGAAATTATTCAAGTGGATTTTGGTGAAAATAGTTCTATATTATTAAAATGTAAGTTATTCTGACCATCCACAGTGCAATTTGATGAGTATGGATTTGTACGTGCAAATACACAACAATTTTTATCAGAGATAGATGAGTCATATGTTTCCCCTCTTCAAATTACCCAATCATTTCTAATTGATGATGTAAGAAGCCTAGGTTGGTCATATGTCATTCAAACAGAGTCTCATTTGAGACAAAAATTCATGGAAGTTGTTGATGTAATGCCTGATGGGAAATATGTTAATTACAAGAAACATTTGAAGAAGTGGATGAAGACAATGAGGGATTGTTTGAAGAAGAGATTTTGATTACCAATGAAGAAATTGAGAGAGATAATGTATTGCATGTCACAAATGAGTATTAGGAAGAAAATCAAGTAGATACAGACATGAGTGATCAAGATTCTAATCTTGCTTTGATCAAATGTCTTCACTATTTTGCATATATCTTGAAGTTCACTGTTGTTTGACTACTTAGTCCTCAAATCATGGTGTTACTTGCTTGTAACTCACTATCCACTCCAACATATCTATTCTTTTTCATGAAATATACCCCTTCATGAATGTATCTGGATGTTATGAACACATTATTACGTAACAAAACAACATAAGTAAGAATCACCAAATACCATAGAAATTTCTTAGTGATGGTGCTATCACCTAAGCAAAGCATTGGTTTAGTTGTACAAAATGGTTGCCATGCTACAAGTTCATGTCCAATTAAAATTTGGTAATACAATTTTTTTGATTGAACCATGAATGAAAAAATTATTGCTAAATATTTGATGGATTGATTCAAATACATTGCTAAGTTTTTTATGCAGCTAAAATTTCTGTAGGGCACCATTATTTAATATCCATTGAGTAAAATACCCACAACATCTAATGATTGTTGTTGTTTGCAGTGATTTAGACTTCGTACATTTTTTAATGACTATTCATTAAAAATGAGACCTCATAAACTTGTATTTATCCAATTTCTATTACAGTTAATTATCTGTGTATCAAGTTGCTAATTTACACATTGTTTTTTTGGACATCAGGAAATGAAGAAAAATAATGAAAGGTGAAAATTAGATGATAGTGATCACAATGTTGAAATTCGAGTGAAAAATTATTAGCACTTTCATGAAGAACGTGTGGCCAAGAATAATGAATATTTATCACATCTTGGTTTGCCAAACAAGAAAGTTGTAAATCCACTAAGTAGTAAATTATTTGTTTAATACTATTTAATGAAATTTTATAGGCAAGAGCTTTATGTATATAAGACATGATCTGATTTTTTTTTAATTTTATAGTCAAGAAAAATAGAGGAGAGAAGATTTAGAGGAAAAACAAAAACAAAGTAAAGATACAGTGATGCCAGCTCGTAGAAGCCAACGTTTTCATGATTCAACAAATAAAGTTGGTGAAAAAAATAGTTGTGATGAAGTGAAATCTGCGGAGACCACTACTGATCTACCTACTCATTGCACACATTATGTGGCCAAGGAGCATGAATTTACGATTGTTAGAAACCAAGATCAAACATGCAAACCAAAAAATATCTTCCGCAAAAGAAAAACAGAAAAAAGAAAAGCAATTTGCATGAAGATGTGCAAATGAATTGTATTTAGGAATTAAGAAATTACAAAAGATGAATTGCTTTATAAAAGAAAAGTATGCAAAACCCTAAAGGTAAAACTTAATGTTGACCTAAAATAAGCTCAACATAATTAAGATTACTTATTAATTAAGTAAACTAATTATTACCTAAGTAAACTTAATAAAGTGTAATTAAATAATTAATTACACCAACACCCCCTTTAAGTGCAACTTAGGGAGACTAAAAAATCATGCACCTAATGTTAGGATGAATGCATGAAAGCATGAATGGGTCCTGACTACAAGGCTGTGTTAGGTACCCATGTATAAATGCAATGAATGGGAAAGAGGAGAAAACCCAATGGGACAAAGCCCCCCCTCAATGAGATGACTTGTTGCAAAGAAGCAGAACACTGGTTGAGTAACACTAGAATCCTAAATCTGGAAAGCAAGGAAAGACACCTCTGCTTACAAGAAACCATATGAGAGTCATTAAAGGACTCACATTGAATCATGATAATGCAACAACAGACCTGATGCCAAGGAACACTAGAAAAATCACAAATTGGAACAATCCCGGAATCCATGAAGCAACAATAGATGAATAAATGATGCCCCCCATAAGAGGGAATGATATGATGAAATAATCTTAAAGCAATGTGTATCTCGATGCTGATGCCAAACTGTGACTAAAATTGATCCATAGGAGCAAGTACCATGAAGATTCTAAAAAATTAACCATAAAATGAATGACACTCAAACTAAGATGTGACCCGATGTGAATATGATGCGATTCAGGATCATTAACCATAGGCTCTCAATCTGAGATGTGAACTGATACGAACCAAAATGTGTCAAGATATGAGCAAGATGTGGCCAAAAGAAATAACATAATCCAGATACAACTCATGTGAGTTGTCATCAATACGAAGATGAGATCAAAGTGCATGCAATGCAACTACACTCTAATCAAATTATTATGCAAGAATCCCCCCTGATGGAACTTTATAGAAGTTCATTTATTACAATACCCCATGATTGTAAGAGGAGAACATGCAAAATAGCATAAATCAAAGAGAAAAAGCAAACCTAATGCATGAAAACAAGAAAGAGTGAATGCACAAACCAATGTTCACATCTACCTCCATGATTAAAAAAAAGACCTCAGATCTATGTAGAGGGCTGAATCAAATTTTCAGTGCTGCTTGAATAACGGATAGTCAAGGCAAAAGCTATGCCCTCTAAAGCGAAAACTGCTTTATTTGACATCAAAGGCCTACAAAATAAATCTGGAGAAAAATCTAGAAAAAATACCAGCATCACTGGATCGAGCTCGGAACCAGCTTTCCAATGGTATCTCATGGCACAAAAATTGAGGAAACACAAAAATTGAGAGGGCACAAAAATCGAGACAAAATGGCACAAAAATCGAGGTAGCTAAAAAATGCTTTGATAAGGGGTTGCAATGAATTTCTCCAAAAACCAAGAAGGGGCTTCAAATAGGGGCTTTGATACCATGTTAGAAACCAAGATCAAACATGCAAACTAGAAAAAACCTTCCACAAGAGAAAAACAGAAAAAACAAAGCAATTTGCATGAAGATGTGCAAGTGAATTGTATTCAGGAATTAAGAAATTACGAAAGATGAATTGCTTTATAAAAACAAAGTATGCAAAACCCTAAAGGTAAAACCTAATGTTGACCTAAAATTAGCTCAACTTAATAAAGCTTACTTATTAATTAAGTAAACTAATTATTACCTAAGTAAACTTCATAAAGTGTAATTAAATAATTAATTACACCAACACCGGTTAATCAAAGCCATGAAGAGAGTAGGCTTGCATCTGATGTGCTTGAGAGTGCACCTGTCACATCTACAACTTTTGAAGGAATTAGTGGATCAACTAGAAATATTTGTAGTGGTGAAACAGAAGATGTGCCTACTTATGTTAAAAGACAACGATTGAGTCAAGATTTATACATATCTATAGAGAGGAACACAAAAGAACGAATATTAGAAAGGAAGAAGCCATTCTTGGTTGAGGTATCAAGAGATGATGAACCCATTGGGAAAAATGTTGCAAGGTGGGCCTTTGAGTTGGGCGTAAGATGTAGGTCCCATTTGGATATCTGCAAATAAAATTTTGCAAAGCAAGATCCACGAAATGTAGAATATGTTATACAAAAAATGGAAAATTCCTTTGACACTGTTGGAGGAAAAATCTCTAGAAAATATTACAAGCACAAGATGAGACTTCTGATGAATAGTTTTAGATACAATCGCAGAAAAATAATCATGGAGGGAAAACAGATGTTAGACTCCACTCTATCTCCCAAACAGTGGGAGGCATTGAAAAAAGTATGCGTTCCGAAGAATATTTGACAAAGATTAACATAGGCAAGAGAGCAAGAGAAAATGCAAGGGCTGAATATACATTTGGCCAAGGCAGGTTGCAGGCCAGAATGGACAAATGTGGAGTAAGTGTATGGATTTTTGGTTTAATTTACATTGTGTTATTTATTTCAATTTTTTATTGAACTAACTATATGTTGAAATTGACATTGTATTTTAGGTGGAAAATAATAATAGAGAAGCAAGTGTAGAAGATGTTGTCAATTATATGGCAGCACTAGACCATACTAAATCTAATACTAGTATCATGAGGAAATCTGGTTCGTCAACATAAATTTCACAATGATATGTTGAACGCCCAGTAAGAGCCTCTCCAAATCATGTCAACTCAAATGAAGAGTACCAACATATAATGAGTTGCTTAAACTATCTCACTGAGAAAGTTTCGTAGTTGGATGCCTCTGTTAAGCCTATATTTTCTATATGGAATGACCATAATTCCACGGGTTCATATCAGGTAAGAGGCTATCCCTCAATATTTTGATTCTCAACTATATCATATTTATATTGTATTCTAAATATGTCTACAAATTTCATAAATTTTTTCCACAACATGCCTTAATAAAATTACTCTCGTGATCTCCATGCAAAGTATTATGATCACATATAGAATAGTGAATTTATGAAATTTTGCCTTTTGTTTCATTGAAATCCATTGTGACTATCCTAAATGTTGTGAATGTGAGTTTTATGAAAAAATAACTATGAGATCAATGAATGATTTGTTAGGTCTCAGAAGTGTAGATTTTAAAACCATAAGGGGGTGACAATTCCTTAATAAACCTTTGTCCCAATGGGGCAGGGGCACCTACACCTTATTTTCAAAATTTGGTTATTTGATGTTGATCATAGGCAGTCAGTAGGTTAGATTAAGGTGTTTTGGGTCTTATTGTGCTAAATAAGGTCTTGTAAGACCATTCACCATGTAAGGAGTTGGTTTTTGAGTCAATTGTATTTAGATGTCAAAAATTGCATAAAAATGCAAAATATTGTTAATCAAAAAGTGTCAAATGTAGTTTAAGAGAATATTAAGGGTCTTAGAATTTAAAAAGTAGTTATGTACATTGGATGGGTAGGTTTGGAAGGAAATATGTATATAATCCTCTAAAAGGCTCGAAGAACAGGGAGAGGAGATTGATAGAAGATTCTAATAAAAATACAATGTTCATTTTTTGCATAATTTCTGATTTTCTGAAATTTGTTTCCTTTGTACGGTCTCGTATAGACACCGAATGTTCTAAAAATTATTGTATCATGTAGATATATGATTTACCTTTCATTTTAACTCATCTTGAGAATCTTTCAATACTTTTAGAGGAAGTTCTCATTCATTTTCTGAAACTGTCTAGTAAAAACCAGAGAAACCCTATTTGGTGATTGAATAATGATTTAGGCCATTCCTCCTACTGTCAGATTTTGTTGCTTAGAGGAATGGAATTCATATTGGTAGTGTAGGTGTTTTGATCTATTTCGATTCATAACCAATTAGTTTGTTGGCTTTGGAGTAATGCCCTAGGGCTGGTAACCATGTTTTTCATGTGAAAATAAGGTATTGATGAAGGGTTTTTGTGAATTGTTGAGGGAATTGGGCTTATGAAGTTTTTGTGAGTTTGTACAGACCCAAATAAACCTTTTTGAGTCATTGGTTGTGTTCTTTGAGCATGGGATATAGGAGATTCATAAAAACCTAGGTGTTTGGCATGTAAATGGAGGGTTTGTGAGGTCAGTGTTGTAAAATCCTTAAATCTGGAAACAAATCATGAAATTTGGTATTTTGGCACATGAAAAATGACTGTCCAATGAGTTCTTGTGAGAACTAGATGTTTAGGAGATGTCTCCTTTATAAAAATGGACTATTTTGTTGCCTAAAGGCATGGGTGATGTATTGGTTCTCATAATTGTTGCAAAGAAACCATATGGAATCTTTTGATATGTTGTAGGGAATGATAAAGGGTGTCTCAAGTTCAAAGGGTTTGGAGTTATGAGGTCTTGTAAGGGTTTTATGATCAATTTTAGAGATTGAAAGGCTAGAAGCCTTTGAGGGTGAGTTGATGTCTAATGGAAATGAAAACCATTGAAAGAATGGATACCTTGCTTGTGTCTAACCATATTAGGTTGTTGTAAGTCACCTCCACCTTGTCTGCATCACCCATGAACAAGGTAAACAAGACTGATTCACTCAATATATATTAATTCCTGATAATCCACTATCAAGCAAGATGGTCCCATCCAATAGGGTATGAAATTTGTCAAGATTGATCTCCCCCTCATCTTGGATATGTGCCAAACATTTGGGAGTCATCTAATCAAACTCTTCCCTCCATTCATCTATACCTTTTAATTGATTGTCATCCTTGAGGATTGATGGGCTAAAGATATACTTGATAGAATCAAATGCACCTCTCCTACTTTCCACTTTCTTCCTTATATCCACCAGACACTTATATTCATCAATCACACCTTTTACCATTTCTTGCGTAGGTTTGAGCCTTGATGGGGCATCTGGATCCCTGTGTGTTGCTTTGCACAATCTGGTCAATATATGGAGGGTTGGCTGCCATCTTTTATGGAGTTCCTCAAGGATGGGGGAGTTAATGTTTCTTTGAGGCATTCCATCACCATGAGACCTCATTTCTTTGAGGCATTTTTTCAAAGAGTTCACCGCTTTGTCTATGCTATTGCTTGCTATTATGCTTTTGATAGATTTTTTCCAAGCATCCATAGCTTGTTTGAAAACACTTGTTTTAGGTTTTTAGCCATAGCAACAAGGTAGTGAACTGTTTGAAAAAAATGCTTTGGTAGAAATGTATGAAAAATGTGGTAGCATAGACAAGGAAATGAACTGTTTTAAAAAATGCCTCAAAGAAATTTGGTCTCATAGAATGCCATGACAAGCAAATGCAATTGACAACTGCTCCTAGTTATTACTTATACAATGTGTTCAGTAATTGCATAACTCCTTAGGTTGACTTTGTAAAAACTATATTGTAATTGGAATTTTCTCATCTATCAACATCTAGTTATTAGTTATACAATGTGAAGTAATGCTTTGAGTTTGAAAGATGTGCAATGCAATGTAATCAACGATATGAATATAAACTAAAAAAATCTATTTTTCACAATTCATTAGTTAAAATCTTTATTTTATTTGCTCTTTATATCTCTATGCTATATTGGAATGCCTTTAAATTTTAAAAAAATAGCTTTTGTCTCTTGTTCTACAATTTTTACCTTATTTTTTAAAAATCTGATTTTTTCGTGATTTTTTCAAAAAATCTTATACTTTTGGTTTGCTGATTTTTCCCCTAAAATATTTTTGCTGCTATGGATCATAAAGCAATAATAGAACTCTTGAAATTCTGTTATTTTCTCAGAAATGTTTGATTATTTGTAGTTCCAAGCTTCTGTACTTGCCCGTACAGGGTTTCCTTGTTCTCTTTTGCATTGAATTAGGTGGCTGGGTGAGTTAAGTTCAATTTGTTTCTGATTTGGTGGATTCTTGAAGAATTTTGTGCATTTTTTAGTCAAATTGTTGAAACGGGTATGTAAAAACAAAGTTGAGGGTTTGTGAGTCTACAAAAATGGATTTTGACCCATTCCACCTATTATGAGTTTTATGCTTGGAAAGGCTCTGTTGACTATTTTTTACATGAATTACTCATTTGGATATATTTTTTTGCTTGATGGTTAAACTACATGCAAAATTTTTTTATCAAAGCAACACGAAAACAACAACGCCTTGATGTCATAGTTGTGTTGAAGTTGAGGTAATATAATAGTTGTTGTCGACATAAATTTATAGCTTTTGCATTCTTTACTTGACTTATATTAACTTTGCATGATGATTAAACCACATGTAGGGCAATTATATGAAAGAAAAACAAAAAGGAAAAAAACCCTGTCAATAGAGCTCTCAGCAAAGCTACACAACTTAAGGACAATGTTGACAGTGATTATGCTGAATTCAAGGAGTATATGCATGATATTTATAGTACTACTGGTGCTAAACTTGAGGTGAGTGCTACGAAATGTTACTTTCCCTTGATTTTGAAACCCTTCATGTATTAATGATTGTTATGATCCCAAACAGTGAACAAGCTTATAAAATAGTGAATAGACAACTAAAACATTGAATTTAACCTGTAGAACAATCATTGTACTACTTTGTCACATTTCAGTGGGGATTGCTGGCACTTCAATACTTTATGATGCTTGACTATGTTTTAGGGCATTGTAATTGACCTTGTCAACATCTTGGACTTAGCATGCCGCTTCTTTCATTGGATGATACCTACCATTTTTTCCTTCACGGATTTGTTGTCAACTCTTCATTATGGCTGTTGTTATTAAAAAAAGGTTTCTTTTGATATTCTTTCCGCTTTCTCTTAATGTCTTCTTGCTATTTAGTAATGATATTTGTTGCTCGATCTACTAAACTTGTTGTTACAACCATAAAACTCGCTGCCCTTGCACTAAACTCACTGCTATAGCCATGAAACTCGCTGCTACTACTACTTGTTCATTGGACATCATTACTTACTTCTTTTTGCATACTCTTATACTATTTTCTAATAGTGAAAGACTCTTTCTCTATTATTTATGTGACCTCTACATCCAACCTTATTTGTTACTCCTTTACTGCTGCTATGAAAGCCACATAGAAAGATTGCATTGTTTCCTCAATGACTGCTCTTAATGGCTGTCACATGTTTCCTTGTTACATTTTATTCTTTGTTCTTCTTTTATATGTCATCATTGATAGGGTTATGTTGACTGCCTGGGGTTATGTTTCAGAGCTTTAATGCCACTATTTTTGTACATCCCAATGTATTTCAGCTTCACCTTGCAGCAGTAGTAGTAGTGCTCTCATATTGCATTCTTTGTTTTTGTGCATTAGCTACCTTTTTATGTGTAATAGTGTTGTCATAACCTTATGTATCTGGTATGCATGCATGGTAATGTAGTGTTTATATTTGTGGCCTTTGTATTTGATTAACATGAAGCTAATAGTAACATTGTAAGCATTGCTATGAGTGTTGGTTTTTTAGTAAATTAGATTGATCGTTGCAATTATTTTTGAAAATATCCTTTTGCAATTATTTTAAAACACACATGCAAGTACTATTTAAGTAAGTAATGGTTGTTTTATTATGGAAACAAGGGTAATCATTACCTATCTAATATAATTTGTTATTTTTATTTATTTTTATAGAAATGTATTGATAAACTCAAAGAAGGGGATAAAGTTAGGGTGTCAGATTCGCTTGATGGTGATGTTGTGGGCATTGGGAAGATTCACTCCCTATCTATTGTACATGGAGTCAACTTGAAAGGAACAAGAGATGAAAATGTAAATTTTTTAAAGGTCACAAGTAACATACCCCTTGTTTATGAAGACAAAATAGATGGAGTTATTTGTCTAAAAGAGAAAGAGGGAACCTTCACACGGTGGCCACTAAAATATTTGCAAAAAATGACATAGTTGAACATGTTTATCATGTACTAGTTAATGTTAGACATCTTGGCTCACTGCTTTATGCAGTATTTTGAATGCATTGTTTAGGGATCTTAATTATCATGGTGTATTCGAAAGAGTTGGAAACTCTTAGACAACTTTGACATTTTTCATTATATTTACATATATACTCTTAGACAACTTTGACATCTTGTAACTGATATATATATATATATATATTTATTTATATTAAATTAATGACTGAATATATGACTAAAGTAATGACTAAATTAATAACTGAATATATGATTAAAGTAATGACTAAATTAATGACTAAGGTAATGATTAAATTATTTACTAAATATATGACTAAATTAATGAAATTGAAGTAATGATTAAATTAATTACTAAATATATGACTAAATTAATGACTAAATATATGACTAAAGTAATGACTAAATATATGACTAAAGTAATGACTAAATATATGACTAAATATATGATTAAATTAATGACTAAATAAATGACTAAATAAATCACTACCATGACTAAATAAATGACTAAATCAATAACAGATCAATGACCAAATCAATGACCAAATTAATGATTAAAATCAATGACTAAATTGTTTAGTCATAAATTTAGTGGTGTTATAAATGACTACAAATAAACCACTAATAGTCACGTGACTAAAATTAGTCATTTATATGCAATGTTAAGTAGTTTATTTAGTCATATATAGTTGTTTGTGTACTAGTGTGTGGCCCCCACCCAAACAAAAAGCAAGCCACTATGACCTACAACGTGGCATGTAACTAGAGCCTAGCCAAAGAGAAAAGAAAGCGTCTGAAGGGAAAGCCCAATAGGATGCCACATGGAAAGCAAACGGAGCTCACCAAAAGCGAAGAGGAGTGTTCCGAAGAGAAGCCCAGAGGGGATTCCATGTGGAAAGCCACCGGAAAGCTGTGAGCAAGGTCAGAACCAAAGGCAAAGCCGCGAGCGGGGTCAAAACCAAAGGTGAAGCCGCGAGAGGGGTCAGAATGAAAAGCGAAGTCGTGAAAGAAGAAAAACCCCGAAGGAAAAGAGAGGTACGTGAATGAACATTCACAGCTTGGTGACTCACAGGGGCATTTCGCCTAAGGAATGAGAATCCTAGAATCTCTGGCATCTTCTTCATTTTATCCCATTTCCTTGCATCAATGTGGTTGCTGATTTAAGAAAGCACTGAGAATGGCCCAAAACAAACAAAGCAAGGAAAATATATACATATCTACACACCCACTGCAAAAGCCAAATTAATTGAACTTCTTGAGGTGTATTCCATTACATGGAATACCCAAGGCCTTTCCCTCCATGTTTCCAACTCGAATGAGTTGTATTGCTTGCACTATGTGATTTTGAATGGTCCTTCCCAGAGACTATTAGACTTGCCATGATGACCGGGCTTTGCTCTGTGCTCGTTGAATTTGAGCACCAAGTCTCCACATTGCAGACTCTGGTCAAATGTTTTCTTGTTGAACCATTTCTTTACCACCTGCTGGCGGTTAGTCATTGCCTCGAGCGCATGATCTTGTTTCTCCTTAACCTCAAGAAATTATGCCAACCGCACCTCCATCACCCCATTTTGGTCAATCTCAAGAGACTTGAGTAACTGGATTGCAGGGATTTCCATAGAGATTGGCAATAGCACCTCTTTCCCATATACAATCTCGTAAGGAGATGTTTTCAATATTTGATTGGGCATGATACAGTCTGCTTATAGTGTTGTCTAGAGGTGCTTATGCCACTCCCTTTGATGTTCTGAACCTATCCTTTTGATCAGCTGGAGAAGATTCTTGTTTGTAGATTCGGTAAGGTCATTTCCTTGTTGGTAGTAATTGGAGGATGCCTTTAGGAAGACTCCATATTTTAGTGCAAATTAGCTGACCTTGGAGCTAAGAAAGGCTCTAGCATTATCTGAGATAATTTTCTTTGGTGGGCCAAACCTGGCTACCAGTTCTTCCAAGAAGTTCACAATTTTTGCCTCGGTTGCATTTTTCAAAGGTACAGCTTTAGTCCACTTCTGTGAAATAGTCAGTGGCCGTCAGGATCCATCTATGTCTGGTTGATGAAACTAGGTTGTTCATGCCAATGAAGTCGAGGCCCCATTGAGAAAATGGCTCTTCCACTACAATTGGTTTCAGTGGCATGGAAGCATTTTTCCTTTTCCCAACAAAAAACTGACACTCGTTGCAAGACCTCACTAATGAATAGAGTCCTTAAATAATGTTAGCTAGAAATAACCAGCACACACAATCTTCTCTAAAGTATTTTTTGCTGAAAAATGTCCTCCAGCTGGGCCACTGTGGTACTGCTCCAATATCCTTTTTTATTTCTCCTATGTCACACACCTTAACAAGACACCATTGAAGTTCCTCTTGAAAAGAACTCCCCCCAAGAGTACATAGCCATTATTCTGCAGTCAATAAAAATACCTTTTAAATGAGGGGAGGTTAGCCAGGTACCTTCCAATTTGCATGAAATTGATTCTATCATCTAGCCAATCATCTTCGAAACTCTCTCCATTCAGAAGCACAGGTTCCAGGATTTCAACCTCAGTCATTGTTTCATTGTTTCTAGCCAAATATTCACACAGTCCCTTTCCTTTCATAGTCTTGACTGGCTTGATCTCGATGTCATACTCTATAATCTTGGTTACCCAGTTAGCTCGCTTCTTATTAATCTCACCTTCCATAATATATTCATGCATGCTAGGGTGAAACACACAAAAAATTACCTTGTTGCACGATATGAGGTGCCGAAACTTCTTCAGCCCCTTGACAATAGCGAAAGCTTGCTTCTCCACAAAGTTGTACTTTACCTCATAATCTTTTAGAGTGCGCGAATAGAAGGTGATGGGAAATTATCTTTTATCTTCATCATATTTCTGCATCAGGATAGTAGCGATACTTGTGCTACCACCAAAGACATACATGAGGAAGTCTTTCGACAAATCTGGATTAACCAACATGGGAGCAAAAGAGATGACTTATTTGATCTATTCGAAAGCTTTTCTAGCTTCCGCTATCCATTTGAAAGCTTGGTATTTCTTCAACATCAATGTGATGGGCCGAACAATCCCTACAAAGTCTGGTATGAAATGGCTGATGAAGTTAACCTTGCCCAAAAAAGATTGAACTCCTTTTTTGTTGACGGGCAAAGGGAGTTCTTTGATCACTTTCACCCTTTCCAGGTTGATGGCAATACCTTCCTCTGAGATGACATAGCCCAACAACTTCCATTGTGGGACCGTGAACATACATTTCTTTGCATTCAAAGAAATCCCGAACTCCTGGCACTTCTAGAATACAAGCTCGAGATGATCAAAATGATCCTTAGTAGATTTTAAAAAAATTGTCAGGTCATCTAGATAAATAAGGATGATCTTATTTATCAAATCTTTGAAAGCAATATCCATGGCTCGTTGGAAAGTGGCTTTGGCATTTGAAAGTTTGAAGGGCATTTTAGCATAAGCATATGTTCCCCACTTGGTGGTAAACACCGTTTTGTGCAGGTCCTCCTCTTTCATCCAAATCTGATTCTAGCCAGAGAAACCATCTAACATTGAAAATATCTCAAAACTAGCATCTGTTTGCAGAATTGCCTCCATGGAAGGTAGAGGGTAGTGGTCCTTTAAAGATGCCTTATTTAGGTCTCGAAAGTCAACACATAGTCATATATCACCATTCTTCTTCCAAACCGGCACCAAGCTAGACACCCAAGTATTGTGCTTGATTGAGAACACTATCCGGGATTCAATCAACTTATTTAATTCCTAAGCCATTAACGACTCAATCTTTGGATTTACTGGCCTCTGCTTTTGATGCACGGGTTTTGCTCCTTCTAGTAGCTCGATGGTGTGTTGGATAATCCCGGGATCATATCCCTTAAGATCATCATATGACCATGCTATCACACTCAGATACTTCTCACAAAAATATTTTGACCTTTCTTTATTCTTCTGTGAGACTCCTTTTTCGACCTTAAGATTTTTATCTCCTCCAATGTGCAAATCAACGTAATCGCCTTTATCAGCTACAAACTTTCTCCTATCATTTCTCAAATCATCAGAATCAAATAGACTCTCGACAGTAACCAACCCTCTGGTAATCTTGTTTGACTTAAGTTGGACCACTTGATCTTCATAGGCCTTAGTGATCTTTGGTTGTAACTAGTCAACAAATTCTCCGGACAATTGGAGAAATGATTTGATATGAGCATCACTATCAAACACTTGCCAGTTTTGATCATTATTTGGGATTGCAAGCCGCACGATCACTCACACTGAATGTTTGTTATCAATTAACTCAGAAGCTAGCTCAAACTGAGATCAGATAGCTACCATTCGATCTACTTCAAATTTTTTCCCTCTAGGTATGGCTTGGATGTTAAATGCCTCGAAGCCTTTAATCAGGTCCCAAAACCTGTGTTGATATGATCACATGCGGACATTCTTGGTGGTTGATAGCCCTCAAATTTGGTTAACCACCAACTCTGAATCTCTGAACACCTATATTTTCTTTGCACCCATTCATTTCACTAAACTTGAGCCATGAACAAGGCCCTCATACTCTGCTTCATTGTTCAAGCACGCGAACTGTAAATGATATGACCTCAAGGTCTTTTCTTTGGATGGAGATTAACATATTCTGGTATTAGCTCCTACTCTGCATCTCGCTTCATTAAAGGGCAAGGTCCATAACACTGAGGTCCCTTCACTCTCGGACCCTTTAGTCACTCTAGGCATAATCTGATCCTCCTCATGTATGATGTATGTTCCCAGCCCAGTTGCATGATAGTTTCCAAAAGGGTCTATGCTTATAAATTCATTCAAGAGAGCTTCTTCATTTTCAGTCTAGGAACTGCTTACTTCTTCACCCTCAAGAATCTTGGCATTGAGCATCTCTTTTGGGCTAATTGAGGTATGTGCTACCTCAAAATTGATCATGGCTTCATCAGCCACATGCTCAAAATGTAAATTTTCCGACAATATCTTCATCTTAGCTCCATTTTTGGTTCTTAGGATCAGGTGCGACCAATCCAGGGAGAGGTAACCTCCAATATTTACAATGAATTCTCAGGATAGACATATCTCAAACATAGGAGGGACGCCAATGAGCAGAGTGTCTTGATTCATAGTAATGTTGGGGCAAGCAAACAATGTGATAGGAAATCCTTTGATTACTCTGACAGTTTCAACCTTGTTCCCATTGAGTTGCACGACTCCCCTCTTAAGAGGCTCGTATTCAAGGCCCAAAGCCTCAGCCACTTGGTTGGGCATGACGGTGATGCTAGCACCAGAGTTAACCATACAATTATGCAGTAGTTTTTTACCAATGATAAGCATTAGAAAGAAAGGCTTGGGTTTAGGCTTGTACCTTCCTTTTTGACTTGATTTTCCACTGATTGATTTGCTAGAACTTTGTCCCGACCTAGATTGGTTTTCTTATCTTCTAGGGGCTTCTCAAGCATCTTCATGCCCTCTTCTCCTAATAATGCCCTCTGTAATAACAACTTTTTCTCTGGGATGGCCAAGATACCTCACAAAGAAACATTAGTAGAAGATTTATTTAGCTACTCCACCATGTTGAATGGCATTCGTGACTGATGAGCTATGGTAGTTGGCTCTTTCTACCTTGCAGCTAGTGTGTCTGACTATTTGGCAACTATCGAGGTGGCCATGGGAGATTTTTCTTTCAAAGGAGGTGGATCCTTGGAACTTGGAAAAGCGGCCCTAGACTACTATGGAACTAATGATACAGTCGCTGATGGCTTGGGCATTGGATTAGTTGACCCTTCAGTTTACAAGGATGTGAACTCTCCAGTGAGCCTCCACTTGGAACAAGTATTGTAATCTAACTGTACTTGTAGTGCTTGGGTCACCGGAATGTCATTTGGGTATGTCAACTCCTCTCATTCCATCCAAGAAAAGAGTGCCTAGTTCAAAGCTATCTCTAGCCCTTGCTCTATAGACATACCTTGCATTTGAGCGGTGAGAACTACGTTTTCCATTTGCTGAGAGCAAAATGCATGACCTCCAGAATCAGGCATAATGCCTTGATTATGTTGCTCTGCTATCTTCTGTTGTAAATTCCCTTGCGGGAAATTTTGGGGCATGTGTGCATCATTGCAAGGGAAGCACCACAGATTAATCTCCTTGGCAAGATTATTCTATCCTGCTACCAGCTCTTTACTCAAACTAGGATAGATAGTCTACATCGGCGTACTCATGGGCACGATCTGATGGCTCTGTTGAGCTTGGATATTACTATGCGATCTATCCTACCATTGATTCTACTGAAAATGAGGTTTCCCACTTTGGTTGTTTTGGTAAGCAGGCTTCTGGCAAGCATATTGTTGTCGCTTCATACTGGTTAACTCATTTGTCATGGTTCACAACTGCTCCCTCATGTCGCTCACCTCAATCACTAGGGGGTTGGGCACTTGAGCTAAGCTCAACGTCATTCCCGGATACACATACATAGACTATGGAGGCATGAGAGTGCTGGTTGAAGCTACCTTTGGTTTTGATGCAGTTGATTTTAGGAACAATGGCATGATAGGTCACGACGCCAAATTTTCAGCCGCAATAAGATTTTTCTCCGCGGTGACGGAAAGGCTATATGCATCAGGTAAGGTATTACCATCGAGATATTGTGATAGGGTAGGGTTGGGTGGAACACTCACTGCTCCATGCTCTAGGTCTCACCTTGGCAATCCCCTATGGTGTCACTCTACAACACCTTAACCTATAGGCCCTAATGCTTTTTAGGCACCCCTAGTTCTCCTGGCCAACCCTACTATCATCTCCATTTCCCTAACCAAGCCAATCTTGGTGCTCTCTCTGCCATTCTCTCCTTAGCCCTTAATCTTCCTAAAGACTAACTAACTCTCCAACCTTCACTGATTTGATGCAGGGGTGTGTGATGTTTCCCATGGATTCAAAACCATTCTTCTAGGGTTCCTAATCATCCACCAAGCTCCCATTCTCCATCGCTCTCACCAAACCCATTTCTAGGGTTAAAAAGGCTACAAGCCTTAGAGCCCCCAATTAGGTCTCTTAACCCGAGAAAAGTGGAATTTGCTCCAAACCTTTCCAAATGACCCTAGATCTTTTCCTATGGATTCTTGATCCTATTGCCAAGCCCTTCAAGATTCTCAAGGCCTTAGTCCTTGCCTTGCCGTACATAGGTCTATACATCAATTTTACAAATATAGGGTTTTTTTTAGCCTTTTCATGTCCACCTGGTTGGACTGTCAAAGAGTTCTCCTGTCTAATGGTTTTTTGAAGTCTCCCCATTGACACCAGGCCTCTACAAGACCTCCATCCACCTTTCTACCATGGGATTTTGTAAGGAGAGGTCACCCTTGCATGTTATGTTCTTGTTTTGCACTGTCCTTCCTAGCCGGGCATTGCCAAGCTCGCCTAGGAAGTGACTTTCCTCATAGCTACTCGACCCCTAAAGACTCCTAGACCTAACCTATGTACAAGCATGGAGCTTAGCCTCATTCCCCATAGACTATACACCAGGTATAGTGGAAGATAGAGGTCTAAGTCTCCATGATTAACATTTCACCAGTCTAATCAGCAATGGAAAGAACCACAAACTATCTAAAAACAAGCTAGGAAATGATGAATTTAACTTGCCACTGTACCACATAGAGCTTGGAAAGAACCTACATTACATTCTACATCAAACACAACATTTGATCAAAACCAACAATACACTACTTAAGCAAAACAGAAACAAATTACTCCATAACACTGTCTTTTATTGCTTTCATGAAAATTGTACAATCCAAAAACATTCAACCTTGCTCTCAGCTCAAAATCCACCATAAGTAGGTGTCCAAAATCAGTTAGACTCAGCCTCAACCACCTTTTGGCTGCTCATACTCTAAACCTAAGATGGCAAAGTTGCAAAATGGGACATTTTGCAACTTCTTGCCACTTATCCTAGTTGATTCCTTACCCCATGAAACCCTTCCATATCTTCAATTACTGACCACTCCTAATGGCTCATGATCACTACTTATTCCTAACCTTCTAACACAATGCAATGGTCAACATGACCTTATACAAATGCATAAAAAAAAAACATGGAACCTAGATTTCCTATTGCCTAATATTTGTCTAGATGCTCCTGCACCATTCTCCCCCTCCCTATCCAAACACTATAGAGTAGAAGGAGAGATCAATGACATGTCTAGGCCAAGCTTCTTGAACTGATCCTCTTGTACCCATGTAGCTTCTGAGTCAAGCTTATTCTTCCACTTAATAAGGTGCTCCATGTACACCTTGTATCTTGTAGACTTTTGCACCCTTGACTCCAAGATCCTTTCAGCTTGTTGCTTGTCTTGAGAAGCTAGGGGTATGTTGCTGATTTCCTTGAAGATCTCCTTACTGTTCTAATCCACATCATTGACTGATCCTCTGTACTTGATCAAGTCAGCTATACTAAAAAATGGTGAGATTCCTAAGTCAATAGGTAGCTCAACCTTGTATGCATTTTTACCATACTTGGCCAATATCTTGCATGGTCATACCCTTTTCATCTGTAGCTTGGTTGACACTCCCTTCTGCAACCTGGATTTGTTGAGATGAACCATGACATACTCACCCACTACAAATTGCACATCCTTCCTTGAAAAATCTACCTTCTCCTTCAACTTTTTTGTAGCTTCGATGACTGTCTTCTTCACCTGCTCTTGAATCTCTTTCATGGTCTGACTGAAGTCTTCAACATGTCCACTCCTATGTTCCATAGCTCCAAGATCTCTGAGCTCACAAATACCTCTTGGGTGCATCCCATACACAACCTCAAAAGGACTCTTCCCTGTGGTCTGGTTGACACTATCATTATAGGCATACTCAGCTTGTGAGATTACCATATCCCATGTCTATCCATATTCCTTTGTTAGACACCTCAGTAGGTTACCTAGCACCCTGTTAATCACCTCTGTTTGGCCATCGGTCTGAGGATGGTAGGCTGATCCAAAAGAAAGGTTGGTACCTAACCTGCTCCATAGAGTCTTCCAAAAGTGACTCATGAATTTAACATCCCTGTCTAAAACAATGCTTAAAGGTAAGCCATGAATCCTTACAACCTCCTTAAAGAAAAGATGAGCTATGTAGCTAGCATCATGAGTAGTTTTGCAAGGAATCAAGTGACTCATTTTGCTAAATCTATCCACCACTACATACACACTATCAAAACCAGACTTGGTCTTAGGGAGTCCTACCATAAAATCCATGCTCACACACTCCCAAGGTCTATTAGGAATGGGTAGAGGTTGATAAAGACCAGCATTACTAGCTCCTCCCTTAGCTTTCATACATACAATACATTGTTTCACATACTTTCTAATATCTTTTTCTAACTTAGGTCAATAGTAAAATCTTTGAACTAGCTCTAATGTCTTATTGATGCCAAAATGCCCACTAAGACTGCCATTATGCTTCTCTTGAATGAGGTTTTCTCTCATTGATCCTTTTGGAACACACAACTAATTCCCTTTAAACAATAATCCACTTTGCAATGTATACTCAGCATATTGACTATGAAAATGATTCTCAAATTCAGAACATACCTTATAGGCCTCTGAGAAGTCTTCATCCTCTCCATAGAGATCTTTAAAGCTTTCAATCCCTATTCTCTTCACTTGTATCTCTTGAACTGTCAACAACCTCCTGCTCAATGCATCTGCTACCTTATTCATTTGTCCCTTCTTGTGCTTGATGGTGAAGGTAAAAGCTTGGATGTATTCCATCCACTTCAAATGTCTATTGCTCAACTTCTCTTGGGTATTCATATAACTGAGTGCTTGGTTGTCTGTAAAGACTACAAACTCCTTGGGTAGAAGGTAATGCCTCCATTTCCTAAGTGACAGAACCAAAGCATAAAGTTATAAGATATGGGTTGAGTATTTCTTCTTTGCTTCATTGAGCTTCTCACTAAAGAAGGCTATAGGCCTGCCCTCTTGACTTAGCACTCCTCCTACTACAACTCCACTTGCATCACACTCAACAGTGAACAATTTGTCAAAACTAGGTAATAAGAGTATGGGTTGAGTTGCCACTTCTTGTTTCAGTTTCTCAAACCCTCTCTTAGCTGCTTGAGTCCACACAAACTTGGTTTTCAAACTACCCTTGATTGTCTCCAGAATGGGTACACATATACCACTAAAGTTCCTTATGAATTTTCTATAGAATTGAGCCAATCCATGGAAACTTCTTACCTCAGTCCCTATTGTTGGTGTAGGCCAATTTATGATTGCTTCCACCTTGCTTGGATCCATCTTCAATGATCCTTTGGACACTACAAAGCCCAAATATACAAGCTTTTGCTTAAAGAACTCACACTTCTCTAGATTGATTGCCAACTTCTCCTCTTGCAACCTTCTAAGAACCAACTCCACATGTTTTAAATTCTCTTCTGCTGTCTTGTTGAATATGAGGATTTCATCGAGGTATACCACCACAAATACTCCTGTGAAATCCTTGAGCACTTCATTCATGAGCCTCATGAATGTGCTAGGGGAATTGGAAAGACCAAATGGCATAACTCACCACTCATATAACCCATCAGTTGTCTTAAATGTTGTCTTCCATTCATCACTATCCTTAATACTGATTTGATGGTATCCACTCTTGAGATCCAGCTTGGTGTAGTATTGAGCTCCTCCTAGACAATCCATTAAGTCTTCAATTCTAGGAATAGGGAACCTATACCTAATTTTGATCCTATTTATTGCTCTAGAATCAGTACATAACCTCTATTTGCCTCCCTTCTTGGTTGCCAAAACTACTGGTACTGCACATGGGCTGATGCTCTTTTGTATCAATTTTTGATCCAACAACTCTTGCATTTGTCTAGCCACTTCCAAATTCTAATCCAGTGTAAGCTTATATGCTGCTTTGTTAGGCAATGATGCTCCAGGTATGAAGTCTATCTGATGACTAATAGCTCTTTTAGGAGGTAAAGTTGTAGGTGTTCCATCACTTACTATGTCTTTATACTTTTCAAGCAAATTCTGGATTGCTCTGGGTATGATTGGTTTTTCAATCTTATCTTCCTCTTTGGATTGCAAAAGAACTACATATCCTTCTCCACCTTCATGTAGGGTGTTGAGGAACTCTTTACCACTACTTAGTAGCACACTTGGTGTCTTTGACTGTCCTTCATCCTCCTCTGACAGTGACTGCAACTTAAAAGTCTTTCCATCCTTCTTAAATGAGATTGTATTCTCCTTTCCATCATACACAACGCTCCTGTCATATTGCCATGGTCTGCCAAATAGTAGATGACATGCATCCATGGGTAAGACATCACAAACTAACTTGTCCTTGTACCCTCCAATGGAAAACTCCACCGTTACTTGCTCATTCACTAAAACACTTTGCCCTTTCTTAAGCCATGTGACCTTGTAGGGATTGGTGTGGGGTACCATCTTCAATTTCAGTTTCATTACTACCTCCTCTGAGATAATATTGTCTGTGGAACCTGAGTCTACTATGACCTTGCATACTTTACCAAGTATCTTGCACCTTACCTTGAATAGAGCCCTCCTTTGTTTTGGTTCTTCTTTGATCGATTGTTTGATCAAAACTCTTCTAAACATCAAACTCTCTCCATTCTTAGATTCAATATGACTGACCTCAGTTGCCTTAGGACTCATGGTGTCCTCTTGTGCATAAGCCACTCTCTTCTCATTGCTTGATGAGGATGCTTTCTCTGGGAACCTATAAGTTGGATGTCCAACTTGACCACAATGATAGAATTTCATGGTTGCAAAATAGGAATTACTCCTACCTGCTCCTCTTCCTCTATTTGATCCTCCTTGAGAACCTTTACCTCTGTTATACCCTCCTCTAGAAGGTGTTTCATTACCATGATCTGTGGATTTGAACTCTCCTTGGTTTCTTCGGTCATTACCTCTCCCTTGGTAGCTACCTCGCTGTCCTCTTTGAACTCTTTGATCTCTTTGATCTCTTTGATCTCTGCCTTTGCCTCTACCTTTAGAAACCTGATCTTGCTTCCTCTTGCTTCTCTCCTCAATCTTGATAGCTAATTGATAGCACTGATGTACTATTTTAGGGCTTAGAAGAGTCATCTCTTCTTGGATGTTCCACTTCAAGCCATTAAGATACCTAGCCACCTTGAGACTTTCATCTTCTGAGACATTGGACCTCATACAAATTTTTTGGAGCTCCTCGGTGTAAGTGTTCACATCTTGGTCTCTCTACCTCAAGATTTGTCTCTTCTTGTGTAACTAAATTTCACAATCATCTAGTATGTATGCTTCTTTCACCTTTGCAACCATACCCTTCCAAGTTGAAATAGGCCTCTTACCTTCCTTTTCTCTCTCTATTTGGATGAATTTCCACCATGTCAAGGTAGATCCTCTCAGTCTTGATTTGGCCACCTTTACCCTCTATGCTTTAGTGACCCTATCACATTCAAAATGATTCTCCATGCCTTCTATCCAATCTATGACTAGGTCAGCTTCCAACTTTCCACTAAATAGTGGTATACCTTCAAGTGCCTTCCCACTCAAAGCTTTCAGTTCCTTCAAGAAAGGATCCTTTTGTAGAATAGGGTCAAGTTCAAGGATCTTGTCCTCCTCTACAACCTCTTCTTTCTTTGGTACCCTATTGTTGTCCTCATCGTCCTTGTTTAGTACATTACTCGATGTCTCCTCCAATTGTGCTAGTCTTTCCCTTAGTCTCCTATTATCTTCTTCTTGGTCTTCAACCTTCTTTTTCCAACTCAGAATTTATCACCATGATTGTGGAACCACTTGATTCAACCTCTAACATACAAGTCACTATCCCAAACCTTTAACTTGCTCTGATACCAATCTGATAGGGTAGGGTTGGGTGGAACACTCACTGCTCCATGCTCTGGGTCTCACCTTGGCAATCCCCTACGGTGTCACTCTACAAAACCTTAACCTATAGGCCCTAATGCTTTTTAGGCACCCCTAGTTCTCCTGTCCAACCCCACTATCATCTCCATTTCCCTAACCAATCCAATCTTGGTGCTCTCTCTGCCATTCTGTCCTTAGCCCTTAATCTTCCTAATGACTAACTAACTCTCCAACCTTCACTGATTCGATGCAGGGGTGTGTGATGTTTCCCATGGCTTCAAAACCATTCTTCTAGGGTTCTTGATCATCCACCAAGCTCCCATTCTCCATCGCTCTCACCAAACCCTCTTCTAGGGTTAAAAAGGCTACAAGCCTTAGAGCCCCCAATTAGGTCTCTTAACCCGAGAAAAGTGGAATTTGCTCCAAACCTTTCCAAATGACCCCAAATCTTTTCCTATGGATTCTTGATCCTATTGCAAGGCCCTTCAAGATTCTCAAGGCCTTAGTCCTTTCCTTTCCGTACACAAGTCTATTCATCAATTTTGCAAATATAGGGTTTGTTTTAGCCTTTTCCTGTCCACCCGATTGGATTTCAAAGAGTTCTCCTGTCTAATGGTTTTTTGAAGTCTCCCCATTGTCACCAAGCCTCTACAGGACCTCCATCCACCTTTCTACCATGGGATTTTGTAAGGAGAGGTCACCCCTGCAAGTTATGTTCTTGTTTTGCACTGTCCTTCCTAGCCGGGCATTGCCAAGCTTGCCTAGGAAGTGACTTTCCTCATAGCTACTTGACCCCTAAAGAATCCTAGACCTAACCTATGTACAAGCATGGAGCTTAGCCTCATTCCCCATAGACTATACACCAGGTATAGTGGAAGACAAAGGTCTAAGTCTCCATGATTAACAGTTCACCAGTTTGATCAACAATGGAAAGAACCACAAACTATCTAAAAACAAGCTCGGAAACAATGAATTCAACTTGCCACTATACCACACAGAGCTTGGAAAGAACCTACACTACATTCTACAACAAACACAATGTCTGATCAAAGCCAACAATACACTACTTAAGTAAAACAAAAACAAATTACTCCATAACACTGTCTTTTCTTGCTTTCATGAAAATTGTACATTCCAAAAACATTCAACGTTGCTCTCAGCTCAAAATCCACCATAAGTAGGTGTCCAAAATCAGTTAGACTCGGCCTCAACCACCTTTTGGCCACTCATACTCTAAACCTAAGATGGCAAAGTTGCAAAATGTCCCATTTTGCAACTTCTTGCCACTTATCCTAGTTGATTCCTTACCCCATGAAACCCTTCCATATCTTCAATTACTGACCACTCCTGATGGCTCACGATCACTACTTATTCCTAACCTTCTAACACAATGCAATGGTCAACATGACCTTATACAAATGCATAAAAAAAAAACATGGAACCTAGATTTCCTATTGCCTAATATTTTTCTAGGTGCTCCTGCACCAGATTGTAGCATAAAAAAAATATCAGTATTTATAGACTTCAGATAGAACATGAACGCCAGATCCAGAGGTGACCGACTCTCGACAAGGACCCTCTTCCAAGTTGAATGGAATCGAGCATTGAAATCGGCCAAAGCTTCATGAGGATCTTGCTTTACATGAGCCAGTTGGTGATATAGCGAAGATCTGTCGCCATTGTTTGAGAAGCACTCATAGAAAGGACCTTTGAGTTGATCCCAAGTGCCAATTATATTAGCCGAAAGAGTACGATACCAGTCCAATGCCTTCCCTCTGAAAGAAGTTGTGAGCAACTACAAAGCTACATTCTAGTTAGTAATTCCATGAACCAAACATACATCAGCCACATCTTGCAAGTGCTCTGCTGGAGTTTTTGAATCATCCCCAGTGAACTTTGGAATAGCCTTTAAAGCGGAAGTTGGATGGGAGCCAACACTGTAGGTTGTATAGGGGGTATCAAAGGACTACCAACATCCCAGGCTAAAAAATTTCTAGCCATCTATGCAAGGGGTGGAGGAGGATTCAAAGTTGATGTGTTGGCCTGTTGACTTGTCGCCTTGATTGAAACTAGTGGTGGTACAAACAAGCTAAGAATTCTTGAGGTTTGAGACCTCATGACAAGCCTATGGCTCATAAACTCCTTTGAATTGCGAGCATTTTAATTCGAGTCACACCGGGAGTGCCAAAAAAGGAATTGTTGATGCAATAAGTTTGCAGGCAGTAGCCCTATGGGAAAGTTAGCTATTTGGGGGACCTGTGCACATAGCTAAGTGACCTCCAGGATTTTATTGAAGTCGGCTCTTCATTTTTCTTAATGGGGGAAAGAAAAGGGGACGAAGACAAACATAAAATAAAAAAACCTAAACTAAGGCGATGCACCAAACTTGTAATGAGATAAGTAAGCACAGTGCCAAAACAAAGGCTCGGGTAGTAATTAGCGTATATCAAATAGACAATTCCCAGCACTGCAAACATAAGAACCTCAAACCATTTGCATAGTATAACCCATATGGAATAAGCTAACACAAAAGAGTAACAACATGATTTGTATTACGCTAGCCTACATAAATATTATAAAATCTTGGAATAGATGTTTGAATGCTTCAGAAAATGCAAGCACAGTTTAATGTCTCATCAAATGCATGAAAACAGAGATGCCAAAAATAATGGAATAGTCTGTGAGTCTAGATTTAATAATAAACACTATAGAGGCTAATTCCAATGCTCAAGAATTTTCGTCTATCCAACAACCACAACAAAATGAAGAACGAGCTGCTTAAATTAGCTAGCCCACTGCCTAGAAATTCCAACAAAAAAGATGCTCCAGCAAAGCCAACCACATGAAAGAAGGAATGATTGCACACCAGCAGGGCCACTCCAAATAGATATGGCCCACGCGACAGCAAAACAGAAAAGGCGCACGGTGGGAAAACGGAAATGGTTGCAACAACTCTCGAGAAAAAATAACTGACAGTCGAACAAATGCCACGTGGAAAGATCCCAGCAAAAGAAACTACAGTGTGGCCCCCACCTGAACAAAAAGCAAGCCGCTGCGACATGCAACATGGCATGCAACCGGAGCCCAACCAAAGAGAAAAGAAAGCATCCGAAGGGAAACCCCGATAGGACACCATGTGGAAAGTAGACGAAGCTTGAAAAAAGTGAAGAGGAGAGTTTCAAAGAGAAGCGCCAAGGGGACGCCACGGGGAAAGCCACTGGAAAAGCTATGAGCGGGGTCATAACCAAAAGCGAAGCCGCGAAAGAAGAAAAACCGTGAAGGAAAAGAGTGGTACATGAATGAACATTCACATTTCCCACTCTGCCTAGGAACTGTGAAGAAATGAACAGCTATTTGTTGTGAAGATGGGTTTTCATTGACGTGAAAATAAAGGGTTTTCCTTGGGAAAAGGGGTTTTCATTTGAAATGAAAAGTTGTTTACATGTTTTTGTGTTAACAGGTTTAAAATTTTTGTTTCCTCTTGTCTGCTGGTTTTGAAATTTTGCGATTGTCGAATGAAATAATTGACAACCCATTACAGAAATATGAGTGAAATAACCAAATAAAATTTACAAAAATAAAAAACCATGTAGTATATATAAGAGTTTTGTTTCGTTATACTCCAAGAATGTCATGAAGTCCACTTTCAAATTTTGGAACAACTCTTTGCTACAGTCCAAATGTCATTTCACTTTCTTCATCTGATTGGAACAAAATACTCTAACAAAAAAGAAGGTCAGATGGACAAATCACACTGATGGAAAGACTTGACGATCAGACGTTATTTTTGACCTACCGTTTCCTATCTCGTCACTGAGAAAACATGTCAACGTCGGCGATTTTTCAAAATCATATTTCAGAATGGACAAAAACCCAAAAAAATGTGGCATTCGAAAGCATTATTTGTAAATAGCAAAACGAGGTGCCAAGAATGTAATGAAATTGGAAAACAATAGGTATTATGAAACCTGCAATGCATAGTGTCTTTATACATTGTTTGTAGTGTTGGAAAACACACTGTCCCATGTTAGTTAGTTTGTTATGAAGAGTTTTGTTTCGTTATGCTCCAAGAATGTAATGAAGTCCAATTTCAATTTTTTACACAACTCTTTGCTGCAGTCCAAATTTCATTTCACTTTCTCCGTCTGATTGGAACAAATAAAATGCTCACATTATTTGCAGTGTTGGAAAATACACTGTCTCCTCTCAGTTGCAGAGGGTTTTACAACACTATATGCATTGCTTGTTTCTTAACACCTAGGGTTTTCCAACATGCATTTTACAAATAAAAAGAATGTATTTAAAATATTTTGTAATATAGATAGTCTGAATGTATTCAAAAGCCCTTTCAAATTTATATGGACTTTTAATTTGTGAAAAGATTGCATTTAAATTTCACATGATTGTAAAAAAAAGTGCACAAAATAATTGTAATTTGGAAAACACAGTGGTGGTTTTCAGTTATTTGAATCTCCTTGTTTAAATGTAAAGGGTTGCCTCACAGTGGGTTGCTTGCTTCTTAACACATAGGGTATTGCAAGAGAGAGTTTTACAAAATAGTATGAATGTCTTCAAAATCACACCTTCCATTGTTGTGATTAAATTTTAGATGATTCAGAAAAAAAGTGCACGAAATAGTTGTATTTTGGAAAACACAATGCGAGTTTTCAGTTGTTTGGATCTCCTTGTTTAAATGCAAGGGGTTGTCTCACAACGGGTTGCTTGCCTCTTAACACATACAGTTTTGCAACATGGAATGTCACAAAATAGTATGAATGTCTTCAAAATCACACCTTCCATTGATGTGTTTAAATTTCAAGTATATTACAAATTGCATGCTTTATAACACACTGCATTTGTCAACCTCCATATCACAACATACCCAAGCCCTTTTGGTTTTTAAACCCATATATGTAGGTGTGAATTACACATAGCAATAATTCCAATTTCTTTTCGTTATTGGCAATAATGAATAAACTTGTTGAAAGTGGTGAATGTTGTGTAGTGCATGTTGGAAAACACAATGTGTTTTGAAGCCTACCTTTACTTATACCCAACCTTTTTCTTGAAATACAGATATACAAATGTATAGATGTTGTTCTATTTTATCAAATTCAACATCTCTCGTTTAACGTGGACTCTATTAATCATCAATACAGAGTGTGCTTCATAGTACGCACTTCATTTTGTTTTGTAACAATTCATGTTGGAAAAACCTAGGTGTTAAGAAACAAGCAACCCACGTAGTGTTGTAAAACCCTTTGCAATACTATTGGTTAGTACCCCTCACCTCAATTTGGTTAGTTTTCTCCTCCAACTCCTCCATGTGCACTCCAACCTTCAACTTTCAACATGCAGTCTCCAAACCAAAAATGCACACGTCATTCTGCCTCCAATTTTCCCATGCCAAAAAAGTGGATGAAAGTGAAACTTCACAGGCAAGCTAAGGAACCCGCATTTATCAGTCGGCAGGAGGTGGGAAAACCAACCTAACGATGCCGTTAACTCCTACATACCATTTCCCGAACATTTTCTCTTGTCTGGTGATTTGTCACCTTTTGTTTCCATGTATGTTGTTATGTATGTTTTTATTTATGGTTTTATACATTTTTAGTATGTACATAGGTGCGTCTTTTTAGCATAAGCGTCTGCACAATTGACAACACATTGTGTTTCTAAACCTCCAAAATGAGCAACAAGGAAAACTCATATTTGTAAAGAGGCTTCTACATTGTAAAACACATTGTGTTTAGAGAAATTTTGCATTGTGTTAGACAACAACATTTTCATTACAAAATTTGGGAAGCCTAATGGTCATTTTTGTGTTAGTGTGGCCTTTCCTTTGCAATTTGTATGGTATATTATACTGAGTAAAAACAATTACAATAACAATGTTCCTTATTCATAACCTTATGAAACCCAAATATGCAACAATGCTTCACAACTAAACAAAGGTACATGATTTGAAAGGAGAATTACTCTAATGTAAAATCATAATATTATGTTGTTTTCGAAATATATCTGATCTAATTACCAAGGGTCCAAAGGTTTCTATTCTATTTTGGGAGATAAATGATACCGATGTAGTGTTGTAAAAATCATCCTAAAATTAACACAAATGAATTTTGAGAAGGATAATTAAAAGGATACAGTATCACCCTACACTGATGCTTTAAACGTTTCCCGTGCAACAGTCACACTTCAACAAGGAAACATGATTCATGTAAAATTTTGGGATATAATACACAAACAATAATGTAACATTTATTTTATTTAAATTAAAGTGTAAATTGTTTGCATTCCCCACAATAAGCATCTCATCCATATATAAATCACAACTTCTAAATGTAAAATAAATTTTGGAAATTTAACTATCCAGTACACTTGCAATTCTAGGTATGATAGCTAGAATCACTTGTATTTAGTGCAGAAGCTTCACGTCTCCTGAAGCGTCCTTCTCAATCCACCTACCCTTCTTTTGTTCAATTTTGTTTCCTCGCCTATATCAACCACCTGGAAGAAAGACAAGTGTTATCGATAGATTAAATTGGCAAATTAAAGACATTTGGGGCTACAAAGAATTCACTTCATTCCAAACTTCACCAATATTGGATTATATGTTGTGTTGACTGCAACATGCCAACTTGTACAGACACTAAAAAAACATATTAATCTGTATAATGGGAATTTAATTTCCAATTTAACCTATCGCTAACACTAGTAATATATATCAGCAAATATCTCTGCCATTTTTCCATTCTGCTGGAACTGTGAAGCACTAGATGTTCATTCAAATATATCTCAAACTCATCTCTCCTAGCATATGAAAGACACCATCACTTGCATAATCAATAAGGGTAGACAAGACACACAAGAAAGATACCATGCACCACTATAAACTTGGTGTAAGGGGGAATGGATGGAAAAATCACAATTCCATGCTCCGGGTCTCACCTCAGCAATTCCCTTTGGTGGCTTCCTCCACCATTCAACCTATAGGTCCTGACACAAACTCAGTTACCCCTGGTTCTACTGGCCATCCCCTCTTCCAACCATAATACTCAATTCAATCCAATCTTGGTGCTTTGACTCTGCTTCACCCTTGACCCTTAATCCTCCCTAAAGGCCAAATACCCTCAATACTCAACTAAAAGCTTGCAGGGGTGTAAATATGTGTTGTCCTGCTCCCTAGCATTCCATTTGGTCTCTTGAACAACACTAACTACATTCCATCATCGTTTCTTCCAAACCCTCACTTAGGTTTTCAAAGCAACAAGCCTAGAGTCTCTTTTTAGCCCTCCTAGCCCGAGAAAAATGGAATTTTCACAAAACTTGTCCAAAGAACCCCAAATATTTTTCATGGATTCTTCAACCTGATATCAACCTCTACAATATTTCCAAACCCTTAGGGCTTGCCTTGCCGTACACAAGACTGTCCTCAAACTTTGCAAAATGTAGGGTTTTTAGCTAATTCCTGACCACCCGATTTGGGACTGTCAAAGAGTTTACCACCCAAACGGCCTGTTGGGACCTTCTCCTTGGTACCAGACCTTCATAAGACCCCCTTCCAACTTTCTACCATGGGGATTAGCAAGGTGAGGTCACCCCTGTAAGTTATGTGCTTTTTAGCACTGTCGTTCCTAGCCGGGCAAATTCCTGACCACCCAGTTGGATTGTCAAAGAGTTTGCCTAGCAAACGGACTGTTGGGACCTCCTCCTTGGTACCAGACCACTGTGAGACCCCCTTCCACACTTCTATCATGGGGTTTGTCCTGGAGAAGTCGTCCCTACAAGATATGTGCTTTTTAGCACTGTCCTTCCTAGCCGGGCATTGCCAAGCTCGCCTAGGAAGTGACTTTCCTCATGAACCTTCTACTCCTAAAGAATCCTAAACCTAAGCTATGTACATGCATGGAGCTTAGCCTCATCCCCCCATAGGCTATACACCAGGTATAGTGGAAGATAGAGGTCTAAGTCTCAATGATTAACAGTTTCCTAGACTAATCAACAATGGAAAGAAACTAGTATATCTAAGAAATAACCTAAGAAACGATGAGAAAGATTAACTACTATCCACACAAAGATCTTAAGAACAATTACATCACATTCCAAACATAACAAGATTCCTGGTTAATTCATTAACACACTACCAAGAACACAATACAGGAAATTCAGTTATTCTCTACTGTCCTCGGTTACCATTGATGAAAATTGTCAAATTACAAACTTTTTCCAACATTCACAAAGCCTTCCAACCCTTCAAATAGGTTGAGGAACTCCTTATAAAGTTTCAAAAGGTGGTTATCCTTCCCCTTGGTCGGACATAACCACCACCTTAGGCCAAAATTGCATAAAGCAACATTTTGGGCTTTCTTTCTAAATACTAGAACTTACCAACCTTGAGTGTCTAAACTCACAACTTAAACACTACTGATAGCTCCTGACCAAGGTATTGTGGTGAGTCACACACTCAAATGCAATGGTCAACATGACCTTATCAAATTAAAACAAAACTTCACAAACTTTTCCTATTCCTAGTGTTCCTAGGTGTTTCTCCTGTTTCTCCTAGGTGCTCCTGCACCAAAAATTTTGTTTATATCATTACTTGTACAGATAACTAAAAAAATATAGATTATTGCAAGACACATTGGTTTCAAAGCACAGTGTGCATTAGTTATTCAAGAATAAAGGTTAAGAAGTCAATGAAAACCTTTTTGATTACCTTGATTAACCAAAAAATAGTAGGTGATTGCATTGGTTAAATATGATAATGTACAAAATAATAACATGTTGGACAACACTCTATGTTTCAATCTCCATGGTCAAACCTAAAGGGTGAAGTGAAATACCCCTCTGTTTTTCCTTCTAGTTGGCCAGTGTGTCTTTGTGTGGGTATGTTGCTTTGATGAGTTTCTGGTTATTCAGATGTTATCCTTATTCCACATTTTGGATTAGCATTATGGATATTCGAATTAATGATGTTATGCCTTGGATTATAATAGTATGTTATAATTGTCAGTTAGTTGCATTGTATTAGGGAAGAGGACGGTATCGCATCACTTGCTTGCGAGCACCCTGCGACCCCGTGATTTCCTCTTCATGGTGTGTATTTTATGTTGTTTATACTATATGTTGTTGTTTACTTGATTTACAGGTTGACAGGTACAGGACATCGACTCCACCTGGTTTCACAGGTTGGACCGTGTTCAATACCCAACGGTATTCGATTGTGAGATAGTAGCTAGGTTTTCGTGCCAAGTCGTCACCCTAGTCCTAGTATGTCGTCAGGGGTTTGTCAGGTTGTGTTGCTTTGAATATCGTTCCCTCTCTTCGTTATTTAATTTCAAGTTAGAAAAAGGGTAATTAAATGGCTTAATGCATTTTAGTTGTTGATTAATTTGATCTGGGAATTATGTTGAAATGTAATTTATTTTATTATTAAATTAATTTAATTAATAAATAATTTAATCGTTGATTAAATCTATTTTATTAATTAATTAAATTTATAGGTTGAAATAAGTTAAATTATTCATTTTGGAAATTTATGCATATTGGTTGAAATTCAAAATTAGAAAAATAATTTAAAAGTCAAATTTGGAAGTTTGAATTCAAAATTGAGGAATTGAGATATTTTCTAATTTTCTGTTTTGAAGAATTTATGAAGGTGGTTGTAGGATTTTTTAGGGTTTTATCCTTATGGTTGAATTTCTTTTCTCAAAATTTTGGATTATGAAGTTTTTGGAAAAATTAAAAAAATGGAGGAGAGGAAGATTGTTGCATTTTGTGGGTTTTGAGATTTGAACTATAAAATTTGTGGGACTGGATTTGGAAGCAAGGTGGGAAGCTGAGCACCATTTTGGATCTTCTCAACTCAAAAAAAAAACGAGGTTTATGTTATTAAATTGATTTAGATTTTCAAAAATTGATAGATTTAGATATGTTGTTTACAAATCTCTATTTGGAAATGCATTGCTTCAAGAATAATCTTGGTGTTCTTGGTTGGAAATTGCTATTTCAATTTTATTTCTTCAATTATGTTTGCAAATTTATTTTGGGAAGGTATGTATATACATACATATATATGCATACATGTTTAAATATTTATATAGATTGTTAGAATAATTCGATTGGGGGTTCAAGTTGTTGAAATGCTCCTTTTAAATGTGACAAAATCGATTTTTGGAATGTTAAAAATCCGCAGGTTTGAGAATTTAAAAAATAAATTTAAAAATAAATAAATAAATAAATAAACAACAGTGGAAGGGAGGCGGCGCTGGGGGCTCACCTCCCCACCGTGCCCCCATGGGAGACGCATGGGAAGGGAGCCATGCCCAGCGCGGCTTTCCCAACCCCCGCCGGTCGCTGTGGGGATAGCCCCGCCACCGTTGGCGGCGCTGTTAAACAGCGCCTCCAACGGTAGGGGTAGCTGCTCACACAGTGTAGGCCTCCACCATCTGGCTCCGCCTTCGCCCTACCCTGCGCCCTTCACAGAGCCCTCTATTGCCATGTAAACCGCTAGTGCTACCCCCTGCAAATCGTGGTCGGCGCTCGAAACCTCCGCCATGGCTTTGCACGCGGCCCGAGACCCGCGGCTCAACCCTAAGGGTTGGCGCACGGCCCGAGGCCTTATGAGGGATGTAAAAAAAAAAAATTATTATAAAGTCAAACTTTTATTATTATAATATTTAATATTATATTTATAATATTAATATATTTATATGTATTATATCCAATATAATATTTAGTAAATAATTAATATTACATTATATAGTATTATAATATGATTTATTTAGTTGTGTTTTATTTTAATATATATGTATATATTTTCTAAATATATATATATATTAAAGTATTATTTTTAAATGATGTTGGACTTAAATGTAGTTGAGAAATTTAAATTTAAGTGCAAAGATCCAATTATTGATTTGATTTAAATCTAATTGTAAAACTTTAAAATATTGGGTTTTAGTCAAATTATTGATCTTATTTTAAAACAATAGATTTGAAAAGGGCAAATGTTGGATTTGTGATTAATGTGATCATAACGAAATTAATTGATTTATTTTATAATGATTTAGTATGCAAGGGCGAATGGTTATTTATTTTTAAAATGATATGTTTTGAGTTATAGATGAAAATGCTTATTTTATTATTTAAAGGCATTTAGGAAATTAAATGTTTGGATTAAGGTTCATCCTTGGTCTTGTCAAGGCATTGTTAAATTAAGTTTAATTGAGGCATTATAATACTGAATTTGATTATGAGAAATGGATTTAATATATCCAAAATCAATTTATTTCCTCGCAATTGCCTTATGTGGCTATACTCCTCGGTGTTCATGTTTTGGGGAAACGGGTGAGTACCTTTTAATGGTAAGTCTTCTAGATAAGGATCTTACTTTATGTGGGTTGTCGTATTGTGTTTGGAAACTTATTGTTAGTTCCTTGGGTAGTGCATGGTCGATTCAGTGTTTAACCCGGTTTCCACAAACGGGGATGTTTGTACCTCCTTAGTTTAGGAGTGGATTATGGGATCCGCGTCTCCTTGTAAGGAGTGGTTGTTATTTTTTTGCCTCTAGTGTTGGAGAGAGTTTCTTTTTATGTTGCCTCCTGTGAAATGCATGGTCATGTTATCTTGTGTGTTGTCAAATAGAAGAGTGGCTTCCGTAGGGGCCAAAGCCCGGAAGAGGTAAGATTGGGTAACCTTTGGAAGTGGTTTAATCAAGTGATAACTAAAACAATACTTAGAAGATTAGGACTAACTTCTCACTAATCAAGATAAGTATGCCTCACTCATAGACACAAGGGCTCATTTAGACTTGGGATGGGTGGGAAGGCCGGTAACAGCAAGGTCATCTATCTTGTCAGTACGAAAGGTATTTGATTCTGCATTAGTAAGTATGAGGGTCGGGGATCGGTTGAGGCCACCATCCGATGATCTGCAGTGGGTAACTCATGACGAGTTATGCGATGACACTCTATCTAGGACAATAGTTTGTATTTGATTTTGCATTGGTAGGTATGAGGGCCGAGGATCGGTTGAGGCCACCATCTTGACGATCCGCAGTGGGTAACTCATGATGTGTTGTGTGATGGCACTTTGTGTGACCATAGTTGGTACTTGTTTATTGTGAGTATGGTTTTCGTAACATACCTGATGTGACCACAGTTGGTATTCGATTATGTGTGTGTGGTTCTTGTAACATACTTGTTCTTCTTTATTTTTGGAAGCAATGTGACCTTGTAGAGTTGTACTTGTGTTGTACTTGCATGGTATCTGAGTTGTACTTGCATTATACTTGCATGGTATTTGAGTTGTACCTTGGGATGTACTTGTGAGGTTCATGTGATTGGTTGTTACCGTTTTGGTTCAATTTATGTTAGCCTGTGTCTAGAGGTAGATGGTCTTGGCTAGGATTCCTTGTTACTGTCTCCTAGCATGGGGGGTGGGCCTTTGGGTTCCACTTGGTTGGGTGGCATGCACCTAAATCCGTTGGGGCTTTCTCCTTGATCGTGTGGATGAGACTTCCAGTTGGAGAGCTCGTTGGTTTCAGTTTCAGTTCTTGCTTTATTTCTTTTCAGTTGATCTTGTATTATTTTACCCCTCAGTTGTTATCGAGGTGAAAGTTGTATTTATAAACTTATTTATTGAACTTACCTCATTCGGGGAATGATAATTATAACCTTATTGTTTTAATGGTTTTATGAAATGGAAAGTTATCTTTATGCTTGATGTAAATTATCTTAATTGGAATGTATGGGTTTAATTTATTTAGTAATTAAATGACATGGTTTAATTCATGTTTTTTGTTGAGGTTCTATATAACCTCTATCTCGTAACCTTAGAGGTTGTTGGCATTAGTTAATGAACTTGCATATTAATTGTACTTAAACAGAAAAAAATTAGCCTGTTAAAGTTGTTGTTTGCAACTTCCTCTAGGGTTGCGTGGCAGGGTGTTACATGAAGAGCACATGGAGGAGTTGTATGTGGGGAAACCAAAAAACTTACCAAATTGAGGTGAGGGTGACTAAGCAATTGGGTTACTACTTGTAAAGGGTTTTAGAGAAATATGTGGGTTGCAGCTTGTATAACACCAGGCGCTTCCCAACCTGGAATTTTAGAAAACTATAATAATGTATTCAAAACCTTTTGTGATCAATGTAGTAACAACCCAATTGGTTTGTCACCCCTCAACTCGATTTCATTGCACACCCAGTGTTTTCCAACATACAGTTATATATAGACAGTAAGAACGTAATGAAAAAGTTTTGTTTAATATACAGTAAGAATGTAATGGGACACAACTAATCTCTACACAAAGTGAACCTATGTACATACAAAAATGCATGAAACCATACATAGAAACATACATATGATGAGACGGTGTAGTGGGGGGGCCACAATATGGGGGATAAAAGTGACGAAATTGGCATACGGGAGCAAACATTAGAGAAACAGTAGCAAGGAGATAACGACACCGTCATGTCGGTTTTCCCACCTCCTGTCGGCCGATAAAACTAGGCCCTGAGGCTTGTGCAAGCACGAGGAGGAGATGTAGGTGAGGAATACAAAAAAAATACCAAATTGAAGTGAGGGGTGACTAAGGAATTGGGTTGCTACTTGTAAAGGGTTTTAGAATGGTATGTGGGTTGCAGGTTTTATAACACCTAGTGTTTTCCAACTAGGAATTTTAGAAAACAATAAGAATGTAATCAAAACCTTCTCTGATTAATGCAACAACAACCCAATTGGTTTGGGACCTCTCACCTCAATTTGATTACACACTCGGTGTTTTCCAACATGAAGTTATATATAGACCATATGAACATAATGAAAAAGATTTGTTTAGTACACAATAAGAATGTAATGAACATCACCTTTGAAATTTATGCAAACCACATTGAATGAGATAGATAAAAGATAATGTATTGATTGAAGAGATTCTCCCTACGATTCAAAAATTGAGGAAGGTGCATGTGCAATATGCGCAATTGAAAAATAGCAATGCAAAACTTGACTAGTAGGTAGTAGATAGTATGTAATGGAAAATGAATATGCACTAAAATCACTTGAAAAGAAGCAAACCAAAGTGAATGAGATAGATAATGTATTGACTGAAGAGATTTTTCCTCCTCTTCAGAAGTTGATGAACGAGCATGTGCACTGTGTGAAATGGGAAAATGGCAATACAGAACCGAAGGCAGTAAGTGCTAGAATGCATGGAATGAAAAACAAATCTTCTTTAAAAACACTTGAAAACAAGCAGAGCGGTATGAGTGAGATACATAATGTACTGACTGAAAAGATCCTCCATGCTCTTGAGAAGTCAAGGAAGGTGCATGTGCAGTATAAGCAAAGGGAAAATGGCAATGCACAAGTGAACAAACTAAAGAGGTTTTGTATTGTACAACAATTTGTGCAGGAAAAGAAATTCAAAGATGTTGCTATGGATGGAATTGAACAAGTAAATTCTATCATGAATAACTTCTACAAGACAATATATTTTCCACTATGAACTGTAATAAATATTTTATTTATTAGTTTTGAAGCTTCATAAGTGTCACTTGCTAGACTAATAACTTGTAATTTTCCTATGACACATTGCACAAAATTGTCTTGTCCATCAAAACGTTTTCTTGAACTTCCCTAACTTATTATACTTTTCAAAAACAATACATAGGAATTTGAATATCCCTGCTCTTCAAGCGACTTTTAATGCATTCCACTCAATTATGAACACACATTGGATAACTCCGCTTTTCTAATTTCAATTCATTGAGATAAAAGAGGAGCTAGCCAAACTATGGTCAACATTGATTGGAAGTGCATTAAGAGTTGTGCTTCAAGAGGAAGATTATTCAAATTATTTTTGTACTCTCTCTAAAAAGGACAATAATGTTAGGGAATTTCTTGAAAAATATTTTATGGACAAGACTTGACTTAGGTGATTTGTGTCCTAGGAAAATTACGAGTTATTAGTTTCACATAATTAAATGTAAACAATGTGTGTCTAATGTAAACCTTTAGTTTTGTAGGTAGTAAGAATGTAGTTAAGTCCATTGACCTTCACAATTTAAAGCAACTCTTACTTACACTAAAAGTTGGATTTCAATTTCCTCATATGATTTAAAAATAAATGCATAATATAATTTAGAACAAATAAACTGCTCGCACTACACTAACTGACATGGGACATTGTGTTTTACAACAATGCATACTATATATATGTTACCAACAAATAAAATGCTCGGAAAAAACTAACTGAAATAGGACAGTGAGATTTCTAAATAATATTTTTGACACAGGACAGTGAGTTTTCTAAATAGAATTTTATTTTCCAAAATACTTGAACAAATCTTTTCATAACGAACTAACTAGCATGTGACAACGTATTTTCAACACTCCAAATAATGCGAGCATTTTATTTGTTTCAATCAGATGAAAAAAGGAAAATTCCATATTTACGTCACCAAAGAGATGTTCTAAAATATGAAGGTGGACTTCATTACATTTTTGGAGCGTACGAAACCAAAAAAATTCATGAGGTAATAACTGAGAGGAGATAGTGTGTTTTCCAACACTACAAATAATGCGAGTATTTTATTTGTTCCAATCAAATGAAGAAAGTGAAATGAAATTTGGACTGTAGCAAAGACTTATTCAAAAAATTCAAAGTGGTCTTCATTACATTCTTCAAGCATAACGAAACAAAACTTTTCATAACAAACTAATTGACATGGGACAGTGTGTTTTCCAACACTGCAAATGATGCAAGCATTTTATTTGCTCCAATCAGATAGAAAAGGGAAATGCCATATTAATGTCACCAAAGAATTGTTCTAAAAGATCAACGTGGACTTCATTACATTTTTTGAGCATACAAAACCAACATTTTTCATGAGGGAATAACTAAGACGAGATAGTGTGTTTTCCAACACTACAAATAATGTGAGCATTTTATTTATGTTTATTTTTTCTCTTCTCATTAGTACAATCAAAATGGCATTTCACTTTCCTCATCTAATTCAACCAAATAAAATGCTCACATTATTTGCAGTGTTGGAAAACACACTGTCTCCATAGAAGGTGTTAAGAAACAAGCAACCCAAATAGCGTTGTGAAAGCCTCTGCAACTGAGAGGAGACAGTGTGTTTTCCAACACTGCAAATAATGTGAGCATTTTATTTGTTCCAATTACACAAAGAAAGTGAAATGACATTTGGGCTACAACAAAGAGTTGTGCAAAAATTTGAAAGTGGACTTCATTACATTCTTGGAGCATAACGAAACAAAAATCTTCATAACAAACTAACTAACATGGGACAGTGTGTTTTCCAACACTACAAACAATGTATAACAACACTGTGCATTGCAGGTTTCATAATACCTACTGTTTTCCAATTTCATTACATTCTTGGCACCTCATTTTGCTACTGCAAATAATGGTTTTCAATGCCGTGTTTTCTTGGGTTTTTGTCCATTCCAAAATATGATTTTGAAAACCCGTCGGCGCTGACATGTTTTCCTAACAATGCGACAGGCCACGAAAGGTCGGAGTTAACATCCGACCATCAAGTCTTTCCATTAGTGTGATTTGTCCATCCGGCCTTCTTTTCCATCAAGGCATTTGGTTCCAATCAACTAAAGAAAGTGAAACGACATTTGGATTGTATCGACAAACGGGACCAAACATCCAGAAAATGGTAGGTAGGAGTTAATGGCGCTATCAGGTCAGTTTTACCACCTCCTACTAGCCTATAAATGTGGGTCTCTTTGCATGCTCATGAAGTTTCACTTTCAAAGCTTTTTTTCAGCGTAGGAAAATTGGACGCGGACAGATGTGTGCATTTTTGGTTTGGAGAAAGAATGGTGAAAACACAATGAGTTTCTAGTCTGCACATTGAAAGCTGAAGGTTAGAGTGCATGGGGAGGAGTTGTAAGCTTCATTACATTCTTGGAGCATAACGAAACAAAAATCTTCATAACAAACTAACTGACGTGGGATAGTGTGTTTTCCAACACTGCAAACAATGTATAACAACATTGTGCCTTGCAGGTTTCATAATACGTACTGTTTCCCAATTTCATTACATTCTTACTATCTAATTCACAAAAGGTTCTCAAGACAATCATAAAACATACCAAATAGAGGTCAAGGGTGAGTAACCAATTGGGTTGTTGTAAAGGGTTTTAGAACAGTAAGGGTTTTAGGAGACAGTGTGTTTTCCAAAACAACAATGGGGAAAATGGCAGTAAAAATGGGATCTCGTCTAGGCTTTTTTCTATTTGTAAATTATGATTTTGAATACCACATTTTTTCTTTTTTGTCCATTCCGAATAAAAATGTGAACAATGGCGACGTTCTGGGCTTTATGTGGTTTTCAAAATATATCATTTCATTGCAGAACCCACATTGCATTTTCAAACCTCGTAATATATTCCACATGGTTTCCGGTTTCTATAAACATTATTCAGTTATTTCACTCATATTTCCACAATAGGTTGTCATTTATTTCATTTGGCAATCACAAAATTCCAAAACTAGCATATGCAAGGAAACCAAAATTAAAAAACCGTCGACACAAATAAATATTAACAACCTTTCATTTCAAATAAAAACCCCTTTTCCTAACGAAAACCCTGCAACGTTCAAAATAAGAATGTGAACAATGGCGACGTACTGGTCTTTATGTGGTTTTCAAAACATATCATTTCATTGTAGAACCCACGTTGCGTTCTCCAACGTCGTAATATATTTCACATGGTTTCTGCTTTTTGTAAATGTTCTCCAATTGTTTCACTCAAATTTCCATAATGGGTTGTCAGTTATTTCATTTGGCAATTGCAAATTCTCAAAACCAACGGACGGGAGGAAATGAAAAATTAAAAAACCCTCAACAGAAAAACACATAAACAACTTTGCATTTCAAATGAAAACCCCATTTCCTAAGGAAAACCCTTTGTTTTCACGTCAATGAAAACCCATCTTCGCAACAAATAGCCGTTCATTTCTTCACAGTTCTTAGGCAAAATGGCATATATTTCTGGCGGATATACATACCTACTAGCTAGCTAGCTTCCTGCGCTTGTGAAATGCATTTTCCTATGGAGGGTGGCTACACTGCGTCGACCCCTAAACGCCTGCAACTCCTTCTCGTTGCTCTCCAGCAACCTGCAAAACGTCGTTGTGGAAAATGGCGACGAAAATGGGACCTCGTCTGGGCTTTTTTCTATTTGCAAACAATGGTATGTTTTTTTCAAAATAATGGTTTTGAATGCCACGTTTTTTTTGGTTTTTGTCCATTCAGAAATATGATTTTGAAAACCCGCTGGCACTGACACATTTTCTCAGCGACGGGACAGGCAATGGCAGGTCAGAGTTAACTTCTGACTGCCAAATCTTTTCGTTGGTCCAATTTGTCTGTCCGACCTTCTTTTTCGTCGAGGTCGTTTTGTCTAGAACGTGGGATGGGAGATGGGGGGGTACGATATCATGTTACATACATAGGTGCTTTTTGTCTTGGAGTTAACTTTCTCCATTATTTAACACTTATTATTAATTGTTTAAATTTAATCCAATCACATGCAATTAGAATTTGCACTGCATCCATACACAAACACTTCAAAGTCTCTAACATATTAACATACATATAATTTTCAAATTCACTTATCCTTGAACCTCCTTTAGATACAAGTACTAGTAAATACATCAAACGAGCATTCTCATAGACGTAGCCATGTCCTACCAACTGGAATCCTCTCGCTTTATGAGAACTTTTGGTGGTAGTGCCTTTGGAGTCAGCAATGACGTTTAAATAAGGATTTAAGATTCTTCACTTCTCTTTCACGAAACTGTCAACGTCAATGTCAACTCTGCCGCGACGATTTCACGTACTTTTAACTGTTCAAATATGGTAGGTTTGTGTTTCTGACAAATTCTATAAAAGTTCACAAGAAATTTTTAAGAAATTTCTTAAAACTTCACATCTGGTTTCTAAGAAATTCTCTAAAATTTCACAAGAAAATTCCATTCGACTTTGTTTATCTCACCGACTTTGAACCGTTGGAACTCGGTTGGTCCTCTCCATTTGGTTTCTAAGAAATTCTCTGAAAGTTCACAAGAAACTTCCACTCTCTGTCGTGCACTGCATTCGGCTTTATTTATATACCCCCGATTGCTTTTGCGACTGCATATCCATACTTTCTCTTTTGTGGCACACTTAACATCATCTTGTTAAGCTCTTAAAACTTTTGCAGAACAAGTGATGGAGATAGCTCTTCGAACTCGTGCAGAACAAGTGATGGAGATATCTGTTCAGTATCAGCCTCCCACCACCAAATTCCTCTGCGATGTCAACAACGGCTTTAATGTGTTTCTCAGCTTTCGCGGAAAGGATGTGAGAAAAACTTTTGTCGACCATCTTTACGAATCTCTCTCTGGAGCGGGACTTACGGTTTTCCTGGACAGCGAAGAACTGAAGAAGGGCGGAGACATCGATTTCAGCTTGGAAACAGCCGTTGAAACAAGTGATATTCTGATCCCTATATTTTCCAAACACTATGCAGAATCGACTTGGTGTCTGAAGGAGGCGGCCCAGATGTGTAAATCCAATGGCTTCATCATTCCTCTCTTTTATGATGTGAAGCCCTGTGATGTTCGCTACCCTCAAAGAGAGGGAGGCCCATTTGCCGAGGCATTCCAAAAACATTACACTCATTTAGATCGGCAGAATGAGAGTACGATCGAGGAATGGAAGAATGCTCTTCATCAAATCTCTTCTCGTTCTAGTTGGACAAGGGCGGAAGAATTCAGGTAAGTAATTTGAATGCTTTTTTCAATTAACCCACGGCGAAAACCAAAAGACTTGTTCTTTTAGAGGTGCAGTTATTATATTAGCCATTTGTTTAGGGAACTAACTGTTTGCTTACTTAATTGTTTTCTTCTCTCCATCTATTGTTCTATACCTGTTAACTGTTTGTTAAAGTTGATTATAGCTCACTGAATATATAGAAAAATATAATTAAAGTAGATCAGCGAATGTAACATCCCATCCAAGCTACCAGGAAAAAAGCCCTTTTTCGCCATGATTAATTTATTATCCATTTTGTCTGCAATAAAGGAATGTGGTCTTATAACATCAATATTTTTCCTTGGTGAGCCAACCCTGTATTTCTATAACTTGGATCTGATTTGAGTTAAGGAGCTCAACGATCATGCTCATAGATGGCTATGCCCTCTTGTTCCACCGCTAGGTTTTAACTGGGAGATGGTCTGTCAAATACGTTGAGATCAATCATTAACCATCATCTGAGGAGGAGATAACATAATGCCATTAGGCATTAATTTCTGGGAGAGGAAGGAGGGAAGGATATATACTTCATATCAGATTGTCCAACATTGTAGACTATAAAAAAAAATTATTCCATAGAAACTACTCTTTGATTCAATAATTTTTTACCCTGTTTCTATCATGATACACATATTAGATTATGGACTGTTTTATTAATTTTTTCGAGATTTGCCTCAAATCTCTTTCTATCCCCGAATTATATTCATCCCTCGAATTATCTAGCCATGCAATTTCTGTTTTTTTTTTTTCTTAGTGTTCCTAATTGAGCTGGCAATTTGGTGGTCACTCTAGTGTCCCTCGAGTTTGTAACCCACATGCCCACTTTTTCTCCATTTGCAGGTTCGATTTATGTTTCTCGTGACATTTTATGGGTTCCTCCAATTCCACAAATTATACATGGAAGTCTCATTTAATTTACCCCAGGGTATGTGATTCCTTGATCCAGCTGAATCATGTGAGTCTCATCTATGTTTGATTTGCTAGTTTTCCAATGGTACGATCAAGTGGGTACTCTTTGCTAAAGATGCAAATCTTCATTTGGGAAACCTTGTCCTCATAATTCCTTAAATCAAATTATTCTTGTCGTCTTTTAACTCATGACACTTGGCCTCATTAGTTCGACACGTAGCAACCATGCTTTCCCATCTTCGTACTCAAAAGCGGTATTATGGTGGTTTGTATATTGCAGTGAATAACATTGATGGTATTAGTCTGTGGGAGCATTTTCCTTTCAAAAGCTGATTTCAAATTTTCAACTGGAATTCTTCATTTTGTGCATTATATATCCTTCAAATGAAATGCCAGGCGCTTTAGAGCAATAAAATCTTAAAAGGTATGTTATTAGAAATTAATCAAATTTTTTACTTCCCTGTTCAGAGCTTGTCAAGGCTAAAAGTAAACAGCTAGCACATTGATAATTAGTCTCTGCCAGGGCTTAAATTTGACAGTCAACTCTGTTTAAAGAATTTTTAATGACGGTTATTTATTGTAAGGTTTATATTTCAATAATATAAATAAAATTAATATATTATTATAATTTTATATAGATTTTGATGGTTGATTAAATTTTTTTCTTTCATGTAATACAGTTTTTTAAAATTTGATTGTATTTTATATTAAAAATGTTTAATTATGCTCATATAATGATTGTGAATTTTTTCTTTAAAATTTAAATTAAAGAAGAATTTTAGAAGGTCCATCTTTTAGAAAGACGAAGAGAAACATAGATACTTCAAACAATACTATCAAACAACAACAATAAATATAACTTGCGAAAAGACAACACTACAACAACAGTTCGTAAAATAAGGACAATAGTTGTTTAAAGAGATTTTCATCGGACAATTGTCATGTATATGTGTTCTCGACCCAAACATAACCAATAACTCCTTTAATAGCATTCTCAACTGCTTCAAAACTGATACAGAAGAGTCTATGAAGCTGGATGGATAAAGCTTCATCTCTACATTCACATATACATTCTCAAACAAACAATCTCCCATCTATCTTTTGAAAATGATGCTTTTATCTTCCTCAATTATCACATCTAAAACACTTTCCCTTACCTAAAAATGAGAAAATCTTATGAAGAGATCATGCTTGTGACGTTTCAGAGGTAGGATATAGAGGAAAGATTGCACTTTCCCTAAAGAAAAATCTTCTGAGTATGATTTTTCATTCTCTAATATTGGCCAATCTTCGGATATGGAGCTCCATCCTATCATCAGTTATGATTTGATTGAAGCTCAATACTATTCCAACTATCTTTGTCATTGGAGACAATCACCTTCTCAGCTTGATCACACGCATGATTTTCCAAATGATCTTCTTCACCCTTAGATTCTGTATAGCAATGTCAAATAGACATGTTATCCATACTAACAAAAGATAGGCCATATAATATAATCTTCACCCTAAGATTTTCCAAATGTTATCGAAATAGACATGTTTGCAATCTTCCTCTTATATACTACATTAATACTAATCAATACCATAATCACTACTCACGTACTGTCACCAGTCACCAGTTAAATCTAGTGAAAAAAGCCCCCCGTACTTGTAACTCTTCAACACTATAAATGGGCCGTATTTGTGGAATTTAATGTACCTTATATTTAGTTACAGCTTTAAATTTGAATCGTAATGTGTAATATATGGAAGGTGATTTGCAGGTACGAAGGAAGACTGGTAAAAAGAGTTGTGAAAGACGTGTTGAATACTCTAGAGATTACTCCACTGGATGTCCCTGTGCATCTTGTGGGACTCCAAAAGTATGTGTGTGACCTACGCAGTAGATTAGATCTGAGTTTGCGACTTAGCACAGTGAGAGTGGGAGTCAGCGGTATTGGTGGCATCGGAAAAACCACCTTGGCCAAGGCTGTTTACAATACAATTTATGCTAGGTTTGATGCTTATTGCTTTGCACAGAAAAATACTACACTTTTGGACTTGCAACGGGCAATTCTAAGAAGACTTGTAAATTACCATGGAGAATTTTCGAGTGTTGCTGAGGGAAAAGGTCTAATGAGAAGCAAATTGCGAGGAGTTCGTGCCCTTGTAATATTGGACGATGTGAATGATGGCAGCCACTTGGATGCAGTGAATGGGGATTGGTTTGGGCGTGGTAGTAGAATCATCATTACATCCCGAGACCAACACATACTCAATCTTGCTAAGGTTGATTCAGTTCTTCAAATGAGTGGGCTAGGGGAGAATGAAGCTATTCAGTTGTTTAGCTGGCATGCTTTCTCAAGGGCATTCCCGGAGACCTCCTACCAAGAGCTTTCTACAAGAATTGCACGAGCCTGCCGGGGGCATCCTCTTTCATTACAAGTTATTGGAGCACATTTGTATGATAAGAAGGAGCCCACCGACATCCAATGTTGGGAAGAAGCTCTCCATAACATTGGGGAAAATCAAGAAATATCCAGAGTCCTTTAAATCAGTTATGATGGACTTAGCCATGTTGAGAAGGAAATATTTTTGGATATAGCTTGTTGCTTTGCTGGTGAAAGGAAAAAGGACGTTGTTACGTACTGGGAAGTTTTATACCCCAACAGAGTTAAAACAACCCTCGATATGCATTATCTTTTGCGGGGAACGGGAAGAGGAATTCAAGAGGAGGTTCGTAATAATAGTAGACTGTGCATGTCAATGGGTGCCCGCAGAGATTTGAGCAGAGACAGAGAAGAGGGAGTGAATATGCTTTTTAGCTTGCATAGAATGCCTTCCCTACACTACCTAGTTGTGCAAAATACAAATATAGTGGGCAATAAAAACTTATCTCCGAATTTGTTATGGATAAAAATTAGAAAATGTGAATTAAGTGTGTTGGAATGTATCTAAAAAGTAGTCTTAGTGATAAAGTTAATATTTATCCAATGCTCTAGATTGTGGAAACATCCATATTCTTTTACATTTTCCTTTTTTGAGACTTCTCTTAGTCTTTTTAGGATATTCTAGAGATTTACATGAATCAATAAATATAGCAGCAACACTGCCATTGCAATTATCAAGAAATCATTAAGCTATTTTGTAATCTGGTTATATCATAATATATTGAAGTGTTTCTTATTTATTGCTGTCTTTTTTATTTTATCTTAAATATTTTATTCATTCAATATGGTATCAGAGCCCTTTTAAATCTTGGGCTATAATTTGTGGGTTTTGTAGTGTTGGCTAGACTCTGCAGATTGTGATTGGAGTTTGAACAACATGATTTTTGTGGCAAATGAAGTAAGGAATATTGCAGCAAATAAAATAATCAAATCAATAAAAATTAGTGGGAGATTTCTAAATTAATTCTCATTTCAAAAAGAAAGAATTCCATACAATGGATTCTATTGGTATTCCTTTACCTGGAATTAAATTAAATGGAAAAAATTATTATGATTGGGTGTCTCGTATGGATATTTTTATAACGCTTCAAAAGTGCTATGAAATTGTTAATGGTAGTGAACAAAGACCAGCAAGTATTGGAAAAGAGCAAGAAGATTGGGATAAAAGGGATAAAAAAGGCAACAACATTGATCAAGCTTACACTTTCAGATGAAGTGTTTCTAGAAGTTCGCAATGAGAGAAGTGGAGTTAAAGTATAGGCTATTTTGAAAAGTACATATGGAAATTCAGGTGATGTATGGATTCTAACTCTTACCACAAAATTATACAACATGAAATTATCAAATTCACAAGAGCTAGTCCCTCATTTAAGCAAATTAAAGGAAAAGAAAAATGAGCTTGCTTCTCTTGGAAAGGTTATAGATGATAAAGATTTTGTGCAAATAATTTTACAAAGTCTTGCAGGATCTTATCAATCATTTATAAGAGGGCTAGATACCGTTATTAAAATAAAGAATATAAAATAAGAAGAGTTATGTGCTAAGTTAGTGCAAGAAGAAAAATGTCAAATCAAAGAAAGGGAGTCATTCAATGATGAAGCTTTCATAATGAAAGGGGGAAAAAATTATAAAAATTCAGAAGAAAATCATTCAAGAGAGAAAAATTGAAAGTATGAAAATAAATACACTTCATCCAAAGATTATAATAAAAGAAAATGTAAATGCAATTATTGTGGTAAGTTGGGTCACAAAGAAAATGAATGTTATAAGAGGATTAAAGATATAGAAAGAAAGACAAATAATTTTACAAAAAAAAATGATCCTAAAAGTAATGTAGTTTGTATTGCACTCAAAGAAAATAATTCTTATAAGGAGGATTGGGTTATTGATTCTAGTGCTACACAACATATGCGTTATAATAGGGAACAATTTGAATCGCTAAGAAATGATAGCAATTTATAGAGAAATTATATTTAGGGAATAACGGTGCTTTGGAAGTTAAAGGAACAAGAAATGTTCAAGTTGATATTTGGTGTGTTCAAAAATCTAAAGTTAGTTCTAGAATTGAAGACAAATCTTCTTTTTGTATCTCAAATTGTAAATTAAGGGTATAAGACAGAGTTCTACAATCGTAAATGTTTAATCAAGGATGTGAGTAATAATTACAAAGTGTCTACAATTGGTAAAATGGAGAATGGATTATATAAATTCCAAGAATTTACTTCTAAATATGGAAACAAAAATGTGTGTTATTGTCAAATATGATGATATAAGCAGGTTATGGCATGAGCGTATGGGACATGGAAATTAGCAAAGCCTCAAGCTTATGGAGAAACTATATATGGTGCATGGGCTTTCAAAAATCTCATCAAGTCACAAGGTGTGTGAAGGATGTGCTATGGGAAAGCAACATGTGGAAAGTTTCCCACAAGGTAAATCAACCAAATATGATGATATGAGTGGGTTATGGCATGAGCGTATGCGACATGTCAATTAGCAAAGCCTCAAGCTTATGGAGAAACTATATATGAGAGAATTTGGTACAAATAGTGGTGCAAAAGTTGAGACTACTTTTAAGGCTAGAAAATTAGAGGAGATCAAGGAATCAGATCAGGGGGATCTTGATGCTATAGAATCCAACTTTGTGAGGAGAGTGAAGAAGGGTACTAGTAAATATATTGGTATGTTTCCTTTCAAATGTTTCAGTTGTGTAAAGATAGGTCATTATGCTTCAAGATGTCCAAAGAGTTTTAAATAACAAAATAAGGAGAACAAAGGTAAGATGATTAAGAAAAGTTATTATATTAGAGAAGATGCGATTATTTCTGGATGAGTCTGATTATGGAGATGAAGATGATGAATGCTTGTTCATGGTCCCTTTAAAAGATTAATTTGTTTCTACTAACTCTGAGAGATGTGTGAAGGAAAGCCCTCCGAAGAAAAAAGGATAATACTGAAGGTACTTTGGTATCTTATTTTCATGTTATACAGGAGAAGAATTATTTTATCATTGACAGTTAATGCTCTACTCATATGACCAATGACAATATTAAGCTTGTTAAACTTGAAAATATGATGGAGGATGTGTTAGATTTGGTGATGATACATTTTGCTAAGATATGTGGAAAAGGTTCTATCAGTTTTGATGGCAAGCATAATACTGATGATGTTTACTATGTTAAGGATTTAAGGCATAACCTCTTGAGTGTTGGAAAAATGTGTAGCAAAGGATACAATCTTATGTTTCAGGATGACGGATGTGAGATCAGAAAAGGATCCAAAACTTTGGTTGTTGCTGGAAGGATAGATGGAAATATTTACCAACTTAAGGTTGCTAATGGCCATTTCTTTATGACTCAGATTAATGAAAGTTGGATATGGCATAGAAGAGTGTGTCACATCAATTTTGATAACCTAGTAAGAATTGGTTTAGTTCAAGCTATGAGAGATCTACCAAAGATTACAAAACCTATCAATGTTGTTTGTAAAGAATATCAAATTGGAAAGCAAGCAAGAAGAATCTTTAAATTCAAAGAACAATGTACTACCAGACTATCAGAATTAGTGCATACAGATCTTTGTGGTCCTACAAGATTAAGAAGTCGTCAAGGTGATAGGTATTTCATCCTTTTAATTGATGATTATTTTAGAATGACATGGGTTACTTTTCTCAAAGAAAAAACAGAAGCTCTAGACATGTTTAAAGAATTCAAAGTGATGGTTGAGAATGAAATGGATATCAAAATCAAATGTTTGAGGTTTTGACAGAGGTGGAGAGGCCACCTCTAATGAGTTTAACATATTTTGTGAGAATCATGGCATATAGAGACACTTATTTTCCCCTAGGAATCCTCAGCAAAATGGAGTGGTTGAAAGAAAGAATATGACTATTCAAAAAGTTGCAATAACAATTATGAAAGAGGTAAATCTACCAGAAGTCTATTGGAGAGAATAAATTCATACGGTTGTTTATATACTTAATAGAGTTCAAGCAAGAACAAACAGTACAAAGACTCCCTATGAGCTATGGTATGGAAGGATTCCTATTGTCAAATACTTCAGAGTGTTTGGAATCAAATGTTATATTAGAAGAGATAAATACAACTTAGGAGAGTTTGATGCAAGGTCTGATGAAGGTATCTTCCTTGGATATTCTAATAGAAGAAAATCTTATCGATGCTACAACAAGAGATTGAGAAAGATTGTTGATAGTGCAAGTTTCAAGTTTGATGAAGATTTACGAAAGAATTTGCTGATGATAGATGGATATGAATCAGATGATTCTTCTTGTAGAGAAGAAGAAAAAGAAAGAGAAATGTAGATTGAAGAGGAATAAGCTCTAGAAAAAACTCCAAAAACCCCTAAGTATGTGCAAAAGAATCATTCTAAATATCAGATCATTAGAGATAAGAACAAAGGTGTACTGATAAGAAGGAAATTTGTTGAATAATAAGTAAATCTATGTTTAATTTTTGAAGTTGAACCTAAAACAGTGATTCAGGCATGCAAAGATGAATATTGGATGAAGACTATGAAAGAATAATTATTGCAAATTGAGAAGAATTAGACTTGGGAACTTGTCCCAAGACCTGCAAACAAAAATGTGATTGGAACTAAGTGGGTATTCATAAACAAACTCAATAAGAATATAGAAGTGGTAAGGAACAAGGCAAGGCTTGTGTGTAAAGGCTACTCACAAGTTGAAGGAATAGATTTTGAGGAGACATTTTCTCCGATGGCAAGAATGGAAGCTATTAGGATGTTTTTGGCTTTTGTAGCACATAAGGATTTCAAAGTCTATCAAATGGAAATGAAGTCTACTTAGGTTGTCCTATAGGATTTTTCCCTGTATCTACAGGTTTTGACTTTGGTGTAGCAGTAGAAGGGTAAGAGACTTTCATGGTTACAACGGAGCTAGTATATGTCCTTATTGTAGTTGTTCCAATAAAAACATTTATCTTAGCTTAATTTGCAACTTTCCTAACAACTGGCTCAGAATCTTCCTCAAGAGATGGTTCTTCATCTACCATTTGTCTCAGAAATTCTATTTGTCTCCTTAACTGATCTCTCTGGATCATGGTAGCCTTCATCTTCTTCTCTCTTTCCTTTCCTTGTTTCTTCTTCAATTCAACAAGTCTTAATGCTTCTTCCTAAAGTTGTGTGATATCATTTATCACATCCTCTAGATCTTCAAGGGTAACTTCAGACTCAGACTTCTCAGGGGTGTATTATGTAAGGTTGACTGGCTTCTTTTGTATGGAAGGGTTGTGAGTCCTATCTCTGGATCTCCCTCTAGGATTGAAGTTTTTCTCATTGAAGATAGAAGTATTTTTAGGATTAGCCTTTCTGGTTGACCAATTTGGATCTAATTGTTTGTCCTAAAAATTCCACCAGTGTGCAGGTTCTTTGAAACTTTAGGGGTGGGGGTATTCTGGCTATTAGCAAGAAAATTAGTAGCACGGGTTTTTTCATTATCACTAGCATACCAAATTTATGTACTTCTTTATATTGAACAACATCATTAGAATTTGAATCTTCAAGTATTGGAGGAATAGTAGACTTACTTGTTTGAGAATATTTTTCCTTCCATGATGCATTAGGTTTGCAAGGCAACTCCTCTTCAAGCATCCTTTCTAGATGTTTCTTCATGTTGCTTCTAGTTCCTCTCATTCTTCTCTCTGCGAATTTTTCTTCTTCTCCTCTCGCATTCTTGTAATGAATGCTTGTGCACTGGCATAGAGACTCAGAGTCGCCACCCACAACTTGATGGGAATTTGAAATATTTTATGAATTTTGAATGGATTTGCAAGATTTCACGTATGAAGAGACTCCTAAGAGAGAACTTTGACAACTCAAGGAAAATTTGACAAAGGAAAACATAATTTTCTTGAAGCTTCAACAGAATGACCTCACTTTGACAAATGGCGGGATAATTTAATAGAATTCCTCATGGATAAACACATATTTGCGAGAATTATGACTTTTCACTTTAGATCTCGAACTAGAGATTTTTCCTAAGCTTGTTCCATAGCAGAGTCACCAATATATTGGTGTTTTTCATGAACCAAGTTGATCTCACAATTCAACCTATGGAATTTTCATCTTCAAATGGTTAGCTGATTGGAGGGATTAACCAACAAACTAGTGAAAGCTTTCAAGGCTTTCCTCCTACACTTTTGGCTGTATAAAACCCAGGAGGGTGATACCACAATATATTTTAAGATCCTTTATGCCAATTAATCATATACATTGTAAATAACATATGAGCTCTACTTGAAATTGCTTTGATAATTGAAATACTGCAAAGACCTAGAAAATCCTTACATATTAATTATTTACACAGTAATAGAGCATGGTAGATTTTAACTTGACATACGTTTCACCAAAATTCTAAAGAGTTTAATTATTTAAATGTATTTTCAACATTGCAAAAGATCAAGAACAACTCAACACAATGCGAATCCTAGAATAGTGCCTTAATTCAAGGTACGGGGTCTAATACAAATGTAAATAAACTTTGACAACAAATGAAAACTTAGCATTATTAAACTCACATAATGTTGTATTACAACATCAACTTCAATTACTCAAAACCAGAACTCATTATCATATCCTAATACTCGGGCCATTTAAACCAACGATTTCATCCAAGAAATTTAACAAATTCTTTGAATTTGGACAAAGACAAAACCATACACTCATCAAAACACAACAAGGATCTCTAAAACAACCATTGATTTTTCAATTAATAATTCAAATTCTGAGTACATTAGGAGAGAAATGGCATTGAAGATATGCCATTCTTTGTATTCAATGCTAGTAATGTTATCAAAACTTTCTTATAGACACAAAAGACTCAACCTAAATATAAAATTCTATTTTATTCTCTGTATTTTCTCTTTAAATTTTTTTTTCTCAGATCAAACAACAACCTGTACAATTGGCCCTGAATTCCCTTTTATAAAAACAAGGGAGAAAAACAAGCTTCAGGCCAATGTAGACATGTCACATTTTCATTTGACATTCACAATTACATTCAAAAGTTAGTTATATTTGCCAAAATTATAGGGAGATGCTCACATGAGACAAAAACCATTTCTCATTCATTGATGAAGATTTCTCCTTCCTTCCAAAAGGCTCTTTAGTTGGTGCAAATATTCTTTCCACAAGCTACACACCATTTCCACGTGCTTCCAAAACTTGACGATGAAAAGCATAAAAAGGAGAGAAGAATATACCAAATCATTTCCATGTCTGCAGTCCATGTCATCAATTTTCAATTGGATAAAATACAATAATTGAGTGTTGATATATCAAAGGCCTAATCTATACTGGTTCCAGGACATGTATTGTATTTTTCCTATGGAAACCATCATTGTTGAAGATATCAGACCAAAATTTCACCACCATTTCCCCCACTATAACAACCTATATGCCCAAGAAATGCTTTTGTAAACAAGAATAAGCTTTAAATCTAGATTTTATGGTGAATAAATCCCTCAATTCGGTAGAAAAACATCAAATCTGCCATTATTGCTCTCTCGTGTGAACCAAAACAGCTCCATGATGTCCATTTTAGCAACTTTGAATCTCCACCATATATCTTCTTATGATCTGGATTGATGTGTGGCCAAGATGAGATCAAAGAAGTTTGAACATTTTACCTTTCGCTGACTCAACATCCACTAGGCCAAATTCCCATGAGTACATATTCTTCATTGGCTTCATGGACCCACCATGCTTTACAAGCTATGAGAGATTCCACTTGAAAGCCACCCGCTAGCCCTCTAGAATCTATAAGACTTAGATCTACAGTCGTGGGCTAGCGAGAAACAACCAAGATTAACCCTGCAACCTTGAAGATGTGTTCCCTTTAATTCATAAGCCTACGCCTAGGCCATTAACTTCCTCTCAAGATGAATGGTCGAGATTAAAACATCTTGTTGAGTTTTTATGCACATCTTCTAAAATCCATTTAGTATCTCACTCTTTATCATTTCCATAGCCGCTCGAAATATTTAACCAAATATTTCATGCTTTCCATAGTCTTGCGGACGATGGTGATGATGCCACATGGCGCTTTCCCGCCAGCCCTCCAAGAGGTGAGACCTGTTTGTGGGTCCCCTAAGGGCTGGCAGGGAATGGTCAAGATTGATCCACAAAACAACATCTAAACCATTGATCTTTCTACCCTTTCATCATCAATGCTTTTGAAGATGGTAGGGCCCACTATTAGGAGGACATGTGTCACTCCATCCACTAGCCCACTGAGAATTTTAAAGGATTATTTTATTGTCATGGGCTAGTAGAAAGCAAATAGAAACAAAGTGGTGGGCCATCCCTACCATGCTTTAAGAAATTTAATAAACATGTGCACTTAGTGATGACTTAGAAAGGGGGTTGTTCACTAGGTTCAAAGGTAAAAGGACTTAGGCATATCACGAATTAAGACATGATAAAATGGAAAATATTTAAAATATTTTCCAGCCTACATAACATTCGACATGATTAAAATAATTTAGTGGGTAGCGACCAGTAAGCTATGGAATAGGGGCCGGTAGGTAAATGAATTTGATGGCTCAATTTGTAATTTAGGAAACTAGGAACAAGGTAGCACAAGTCACTGTGCGATTAAAATGTATGCAAAGGGTTTCCAACACAAGATTTTTCAAAGAGTTTAGGCCATAACAAAACCTTATAAAATAGGTAAAACAAACCCTAATACATGAAACATCATTTCAGAACCAATGAAAATCCAAATATGCATCTAATGTCAGTGGAACACAAAACAAATTAGGGGTTCCACCAGGATTCATACCCTCATTTTCTCTCTCCTATTTGGGGGACATCTATTGTACTTTTGTGATAGAAGCAGTCCTTGGGGGGTCATATTGAGTCCTCCTTCTATCCTTCTCTCACTAGTGCATTTTTTGTTTTTCTCTCTTTTGGAGAGGAGTTTTTCCCATGTGGTTTTCTCTTTTTCCCCATTTATGAGAGATTTTTTTTTTTGCATTGCATATGTACATGGGTACCTAACATGGCCTAGTATTTGGGACCTATTCATGCTTTCATGCATCCTTCATCACATTTTAGCTACTCCCTAAGTTCATCTTAAGGGGGGGTGTTGGAGTAATTAGGATAATCACTTAATAATTAATTAATTATTAAGTCCCTTATTACATTATTCACTTAAGATAAAATTAGGATTGCATATTTAATTATTAGATTGGTTAAATAAAGCACATGTTGTCTCATTGTATAGAATAGTGACACTTATCATTGGCTAATTTAATCCTCACCTAGGGTTTAGATCTAGGGTTTCTATCTCCTTTTCATAAGGATTGATTCTACATTGTAATTTTCATTCAGGTATTTTTTCATCAATACAATTCTCAAGCTTATTGAGCACAATCAAGCAGTTTGATCTTTCCATTTGTGATAGGTAATTGCTTGCAGGAGATTTTTGGGTTTTGTGGGTTGAATCAACAACTTCTACATCTTACACCACCATTGTCTTTTATTTATTACTTTGGGCTGCCATATTTGGTTCATGCAACTTCACATTGCCTTAAGACTTGGAAAAAGGTTTAAAGTATCATTCGATTAATAAATTTATGATTCTAACACTCCCTCTCATGCGTTAGATTCTTCTACCACTGATTTTTGTTTCAAGATGACTATGTTGTCATACCTATAGGTTAGTATTCGTACATTTTAAAATAGTATTTATATCATGAATAAACAATCCTCTTACCTACCAATTTATTGTATTACAGTCCTTCAACAAAAATTTAAGGCTACCAATTACTAGTATCTTCATCTACTGTCAATGTATGATATGTATCATTAGTGTAAATTTGAGGGATTTTTATCTTCAATTTGTAGGCTTCAAGGAAGTGAATGGTTTGGAATAGAAAATAATCTATCAAAGTCACTCAAATGTATAATTGGTTTCTTTTTCACTTCACTAGTGGCATTAGAATTTGTATTATTCCAAGCCCCTAGATAGTAAATGCAAAGCACTCAAGAATGTGACAAAATATCTAGGATATCATAGTTGATAGAAAAAATCCTCCAAGAAATAAGATCTCTAGTAATACAACAATAGACTCAACATGTACAACTTCATTACTTTATTTTCAAAAGAAAACCTTGCATAGGAAAGTGCATGAAAAAACTCATGAAATCCAATAGAATGTACAATCCCAATGCACAAGTAGTCAACATCCTTTATAGGAACACTTCATCCATGCATCATAGGAAGAGTTGTATACCATGAATTATTTGATTTTTCCATTAATAAATTTCCTAATGAGAAGTGAAAAACTAGCTTCACTCCCACATAAGAATTTTAAGCACTAATGCCCCATACAGAAATAGTACAAGTCTGTTGGAATTTTTTTAGAACAATAGAACATGATTTATTTATTTTTCATTATTAAACTATATGGAAATTATGCATAATGATAAAATAATCTCATATTCACACAAGTATGATAATTGAGTAAACACACAAGATAACTCATAATATTGGATGATTGGAAAGCACACTGTAATTTGTATCACATAGTTTGGAGTGTTACAAAATGAAATACAAGATTGATATTCATAAAATTAAGTGACATATGTAGTTCTTACAAACTATTATAGATCAAACAAAAAATATACATGGGTTCCACTATTCTTATCAAATAATGGAGACATACGAAATGAGCCAAAATGAGAAATATTTATCTATACATTCATAATGTAATTGTTTTACAAAAAATGGTGTGTCAATTACACTATTTATTATTTGGTATCTGTAATAATTTCCGTTGAAACCTTTTTTTCTTTCCCTCACCATGACATGCAGTGAAGCACTCAATATATTCCACCACCACTTGATTTGTAGGAAAAGGTTTAGTGATAGAATGTATGACATAATTTTCCATCATGATAACTATTGGTTGTTTTTAATTCCCAACCAGATCTCAAAGACAATCTATGGAATAGCCAATTCTAGTGATCAATTTCCTTGATGGATTGGCCAACAAATAGGAAAAAAAATTATTACACTTTTCCTCTACACTTTAGGCTCTACAAGACCTAGGAGGGTGATCCTTTACAATATTTTGTAAGATCCCCTTGTAATTTATCTCAAATACTATCAAAATTAGATATGTTCTCTTTAATTTTCTATAGGATTACAAATAAACTATAATGACATGCTAGATCTTTAATCTTTTATACAATCATTTGCAGGAGAACATGAATAATAATATTAAACAAATAACTTAATGCAAAAATGAGAAATCATTTTGGTTTTCAAATTATATGACCAAGGGGCTATATCAAACACAAATTTAGAGAGATCAATGCCTTAACCTAGGCTACAGAGTCAAGATGGGTATAAATTAAACTCCACATAACAATATTCCCCCTAGCTCATGAAGCACTATAACAATGCATTACACTGTCACATTTCAGAAATTCAAAAATAGTTCTACTTACAAATCCCTACAAACATTCATAATATTCAACATTTTCCTTAAATAATTTTAATTCACTACTTGAGAAAAATACACAAGAAAAACATTCATAAATAAGAAAGACTTCATAGATGAACAAAATGATCCTTGATCATATTTTATTCATAAATGAGATGAAGACTACAACATAGGAGATAATTTAGCTTTGAAATTGACAATATATAAAAAAAAATTGAACTAGTACTATTATACAAAAATTCTCATATACATCATATTCTATTCTCAGACAATAACCTAGACTGAAAAGTACAGACTCTTTTACAGTATTCTCTACAATAAAAAAATACTCCAAGATTAATTACCAAAGGCCTTGAATTCCCTTTTATAGAAATAAGGGAGAAAACAAGCTTCGGACCACCTGCCAAGTGTCACTTTTACATTTGACAACCTTATACATAACAAAATATCAATATAATTTCTTCATGAAGGAATATCTCATATAGGACAAAATATATTGCATGCAATTGTAGAAGATCCCCTTGCTCTACAAAAAGAAGTCGAGGTAGAAAGTGGTTGTACTTGTACTTTCATTCTTCCTTTCTCTTCACTTTCTTTATCATTCCAAAACTTTGGGAAATGCTAATGTAGTGGAAAAAGGAAAAGAACCCCTAGTCCCACCAATAGTAGAAAAGTAGAAAAAGATGCAAAAAACAAGAAAAAGGATCATTCAGTGTATTTCTCGAGCCAAGAATTAAATTCTTCAACAGTAGACCAGCTAAATGCAAGCAACTTCTTCACCTTTCTATTTTGTGTATTATATCTTGCATCTATTATTGCTCTAGCCGCTTTAGAAAATGTGTCCAAATTTGTTTCCAATTTAAACAAATCATCAATAGAATTATTCAACAAGGCCAACTCAAGTTTTCCATACTTATAGATATATGCAGATAATGAAGGAACAATACCCCAAACTTAGCTTTCCAATTACCCAAGGGCTTTATTGTTCCTAAATCATCCAATATCTTGGGCATAAATCCCTTCTCCATTTCTTGAAACAACTTCAATTTACCCTTGAACTGGATGTCCAATTTGGTTTGGAAAGTTGATAGCTCCCCTAATAACTCAATTATTTCAAGAATTTGAGCCAAATTTCTTAGGGCTTCTCGATCTACATCTATTGATTTGATCATCTCCCTAATGGTGTTGTCTCTCAAGCTCCATTTGCTTAAATTTTTTTGAAAATTATCTTAGATCTTTTAGTGCTTTTGATATCATATGTGGCCCAAAATATAATCTATCATATTAGTAACCATCTTGCTAGCCTCCTCCTTTGTCTTCTTTTCTTTTCTTTTTTCGAAAAATTCCTACTAGAGAGGGTAGAACTCTTTCATTACTTCAAAGAATCAAGATTACACAGCAACAAGTTTTACAAAGACCTCACACACAAAGATATTAGACCAACACCCAACTAGGTCGACCTACTTATCTGAGCCTTCGACATGGCACCTTTTTTCTCTATTACATGGTTGAGAAAGATTTGGAGATCCTTGGTAGCTACAACTTCCCTAAACTTCTTGATCTCTTCACTAACATCCTCCTTCTTGTTGGCTTGCTCCACATTGATCACGTCACATACCACTCCCTGTTTGGGTCACTTTTCATAGCATGAAATGGCCTTACAGGCTGCATCTACATAGACCTCTTTCAAGAGCTATACAGCTACTTTTCCAGAGCTCTTCTTTTCGGTAGTGCAAACAACGTTAGAGAGGAAAAACCCCATCAACACTCCATTTGTGAATATGGTCCCCTTTCAATCTATGCTCCCCGATCACTTGATTAACTACATTGATAGTCCCCAGATCCATCTTTAAAGAGGCATTCAATCTGTTCCTCATAAGACTCCATCACAACTTTTGCATTGTACCCATGGCTTGTTGTAACACCCCGCCGTGTGAACCCCAAAGGGAAACAAACACCGCATAATTTTTTTTGAAAGAGAAATATTCATAAGATGAATATGTATATACATTACATGAAAAACCATTGTGCATTTACAGAATCATCTACATCCTCCGAGGTACACATTGTGGCATTACTAACGTAAAACCCATACCAATAATATTGTTAAAGATAATTCCAAGAAGATAACAACAGATACACACAATCACAAGATAAAATAATGGTACATTCAGCCAACCATGAACAATAGGAAGTAAAGGATACATCATTTTATTACAATTCAATTCATAGTTTAATATTACAATTGTGGAGCATTTTCCACAAATACAACATATCATGGATTCAACCATACATTACATGATGCTTCCCTTATATCAATGGGAAGAGTAAATTTAGTACAAGAATGATACATAATGGAGAATAGGGTACAAAATGTGGGATAGTTTTCAACCAAGTGAATCTTTAGAGGCTGCATTCGCTTCTACATCACAAACACAACCTGGGAACCCAATGGGGTGCATAGCACATTCCACCCGACCGCGTGGATCTGAAGACCCGCCCCCTCGTGCTAAGAGTTGACAAGAAAGATCCCCATTCCTCAACCAAAACTGTCAAAACAACCAATAGAAAACCAGACTCCACAACAAGGATAACTACAATATAAGATAACAACCCATAACATTGTCGTCACATAGCCACAACAAAAATAATGGGAAGTCCAACAAAACCAAATGCCAATATTATAGATCAACACTAAATAGCCATAAGAGGTTCCAACAACAATAGCATCCAAAACCTTGAAAAGAAATCACAATATCAACCAACAATAGAGATCATGGGAACCTTTCATTAACATCAATCAAGTTGCCATGAGGCATGTGTGTAACACTAAAAGATAGAACTTGGAGGCTTCAACAACAAACATCGAGAACCAATTGTCTCAACAACATCAACGATTCAAACAACACTCCCAGCGGCAACCAAACAAAGGAAATAAACGGGTACTGTAGGAGAGTGTCATGGCATGGCCTTACATGGATTATCCAGACAACCTATCACGAGGTGCCGCCTCCATCTATGGTTCCCCTGATTGCCTATCTCAAGGCGTCGCTCCATAGGGTGACTCATGCGGAACCACTTACCTTTCGTGAGGACAAGGCAGTGATCTTACCAGCCAAGTCTTCTCATCCCATCCTTAGCCTGTGAAAGCACTAACGGTATGGTGAGGCACATAATTAATCTTGTTTAATGTTTAATTACACAAAACCCACCAGTTCATTAATTAAATTATCACTTGTTAAGGAAACTCTTCCATGGGTTACCCTAACAACCCATTTTTGCGCTGGCCCCCATGAAGAGCCACTCTCCCTATGGGCACCCAAACCAAAAAAACACAAGGGGTGTACCTCATATCACATAAAATCCAAGGATTACATATCACACAACATGCAAGGCAAGAACCATCTCGCAAACCCATTCCATATCACTGAAACAAGAACAAGAAGGTACCACCCACAAGAACTCAAAACCAAAAATAGGATCAATGAAACACAAAGGGTCCAACCATGGAAAATAAATATAATTCAAGTTTCTCCATTGCCTCTAGAAGCCTTAATTACCGAAAATCCACAAATTCCCACTAAAGGTAATTCAACAATTCGGGTTCCCAATCATCTCAAAATATGACTACAAGAAAGTTAGCATATCAAGTCTCCTTATTCAAAATTAACACAAGAGAAAGACTCATAACATGGACCTCAAAGATGGCTATATAAACCCAATCACAAAATGACAAGAGTAGAATAAAAGTAACAACATCATAATGAAATCTTCAATCTTATTCAAGCTAACATAATCAATTCAATACAAAATCAACTGCATTTACCGACGGTAAATTTAGCCAATAGGGCATCCAAGGGAGACTTCAATTTTCTCCACACATGATACCCTTAACAACTAACAATTTGGCTCCTAATCACCCTTTACAAAGTCAACAATTATGACAATGACAACAATCAGCAATACACATTCTCAAATTGAAGATCAACCCACTCAAATAGTTAAATCAATCATGATAATCATCACAGAGAGAAATTGTAAGTCAACTACTAAATGAATCTAACATGGAAATCGTCATTCAAAAGATTATCCAAATCCATTTAGTTACATAGGGCTTCGCTTATCTACAAATGTACATGTAATTATTATCCTAAACCATTCTATTATATTCTATTTTCTAAAAGAACATAACTGCATAACATAATTTATTTTTTCGTACTCATTGAATAACCTTAACTAAACAACCAAATAATACATGATGGAAATTACGTAAAGATAACCATTTATTTGTTCATTATTATGTAATCTCATTTACTTGAAAGCATAACTCTCAAAGCACAATTAACCTAATCTATTAATTTAAACCAACCTGAATACCCAAATACAATTACATCAAATCTTTTCAAAAAGGGTACAAATATACACATGAATTCCTAAGACTCTTTTACTTAATTTACTATCAATCCAACTTATACAATAATTAAGGACGAAGTCCCCATTCTCTAGAATATTGCAAACATTCATAATCAATTATTAAGCAATTAATCCAATAACTAATCTCTTATTTTATTTTTAATAAATGAATCCTGAAATATTCAATATTGAACTATTAACGAAGAAATAATTTAATTCTTTATTTATAACAATCCTATAATTATCGAATTAAAGGTAGGTCAATTCTTTCAAAATATAAGTTAAAGTTAATATATATATAATTTTTTTTAAACTAATTTAATTCAATCACTTAACTAATTTTCTTTCAAATTAATTAATTAAATACTAATATTTCTATTTAAATCCAATTTTCAAGAAATAACATAATAATATTCCTTTGTCATATTGATACTCTATGATTTTCTACAAGTATAATTATAGATATAAGTATATGTAAATATAATTGCATCCACGCTTTTTAATTTAATATTATATATAAATATAATTTTATATAGTTTTTTTTATCATTAAAGCAACGACTCCTGCAAGTTACAAATGCATATTATCTTACAAAACTATCCATATATATAATTAGATATATAGATGCACTAGTGACTTAGGAGAAACTTTAGTTTTCAAATTCAAGCCAACAGGGTCGCAACGTGAAGTTCAGGCCAACATTTAGGAATATTTGATATGCCCTACTCATTTTGAGCCATTTTGACAAGATTGATAAAATCAACATTGACTTTTAATATCAAATTTCGATACGAAAATAACTAAGACCTTTATAATTTGCTCTAAATTTAAAATTTCAATATTTACTTTTAATTACTGTTAATTTATTTAATCACTTAATCTGTTATCAATTATAAATATAAGAATTTTATTGTTTTGTTTAAAAAATATATATGTAAAATTAAAATAACATATACAAATAATCATACATTAATTCTTTACATATAACTTATTATTAGTTTCTTTTAAATAAGGAAGGTTGGGGGCCACGCATAAAGAGGAGTTTGAATTGAAAATATTTTTTACAAAAAGTGGACCTTCTCCTTATATGAATTCTTATTTAATTCAATGGAATCTCTTAAGATGGGAATATATTCCCCTCTTCCTTAAGGAAGGATAAATCTAACTTAGAGTTTTCCATGTTTAGTAAAGAGGCTTCACACATGGGGTCCACGTGGGGCCTTAGGTGGGATCGTTTGATATACCATAACTTTATTTGAAAATTCCTGTCTCGCCCGTGAAAGGGATTCTAGTACTCCACTAAGGATCACCAACTTTTATTTTTCTTCACTGCCACATTTTAGGAATTATTGCCAATGCCTTAAAAAGCTACAGTTACGATTTTCCAAGTCACAATTATGCAAATGTGCGCAAAGACAAGGCACGCAAACTGTTTGACAGATTGCCACAACGAAAGGTGGGTGCATAGACAGGGCAGAGAACTGTTTGACAAAATGACTAAGAAATGTGATCTTATGAAATGTTAAGTTTGCAGATTATGCACAAAACGGATTTGATAAAAAAGGCTTAAGATACTTTCAAGTGAATGCTGCCGGAAGGTGCGATGCCAACAGAAGCAGGCAGGTTATTTAAATTTTTACACCCTTCTATGCTCGAGTGCTGCAACTATAATAGGTTGTCAACAGAGTCAAGGAGGTTATTTAAACTTTTAAACTTCCTATTATGCTCAAGCGTTGCGGCTGAGATAGGTTGACGATGGAATCAGAGAGATTATTTAAGTCTCTACCCCATTCTATTTTCAAGTACTGCAGATGTGACAGGTTGCAAACGGAAGCAGGAAGGCTATTTACACCTCTACAGACTTCTATGTTCAAGTGTTGCTGTTGTGACAGGTTGCAAACGGTATCAGGGACATTATTTATAATTTAAACTGAACACTGCAGCAAGGATAGGTTGCTGATGGTTTCAGGGAGATTAGTTAAATTTATACACCCTCCAAAATCTAAATACTGCAGCAGTCATAGATGGTCGATGGTGTCAGGGAGTTTATTTAAATTTATACCCATTAAAGATTGGAGAATATAATATAAAATACAGTTGAGACGCACTACCATATTGTAGTCAATTTGGGGATTATTCAGGGCAAGCAACAAACAGCTAACAAGACTATTTCATCAAATTTTCTAGCTACTTTACCACTTTATTGAGACCAAAATGAAGTATTCAATACCCAATAAGAAAACTCGAATGGCAAAAGAAACAACTCACGAAAGGAAATGGAAGAGCATCCACTTCACGCTCTGCAAGAATAGGATCACCTATTGTGTGGAGAGTTTTCCCTATGAAGCTGCGACGATAGCAGAGAAGAGGGCACAAAACATTCCCCAGAAGGCCTTAGTAACCTTTTTGTAAAATGCCAAAAAGAACTCCCCCAAATAGGAAATCCTCAAAAGCTTAAGAGACTTTCAGCCAATGCAAATGACAGGTCTGAAAGGGTAAAATGCCCCAGCCCATGCAATGGACAGATGTGAGGGAAATAAAAGCTTTAGAAGCTTTCAAACATTTGGAACTGACAAGTGTAAAGTCAGGTTCCCTCCAGAAAACAGGTGGATTCCATGGAGGAAGATACAAATTTATTCTATTTTCAAAATCAAACAATTCAACTCCACTTATCCTTAATTAATTATTCATAAAATAAAATTCTCTTATTTCTTATAAGCATTTGTTTATCCAATTTATCTTATTTCCATTTTCTTACATATTACACCTGACTCAAGTGAAAACTTGATTTCTCTCCACTATTTACTTGGATGGAGTCTATGAAATAAATAACTTAACTAACCTAAATCTTGAAGGCTTAAAAGAAAGGGCATAAACCCTATTTCCCGGGAAAAAAAACACAAGTAAATTTTTGCATAGGAAATTTCAATGAATTTTAACTAATTAAATATATATATATCTCTCAATACCTGTATATATAAGCTAATTTTTATTTTTATTTTTCAAGCGGTAATAAAGTAATAATGATGAAGATGATTACACTTCCAAGTGAACTAACAAAATAACGGAATAGGTAATATGGATCAACACCACTTAAATTACTCTCACATTAATTAATTAAAAACTAATGATAATAATAATATTTAGCTTTATTTGTTTCTTTATCATTATATATTTTAATCTCGTTGTTTACATTAATAATCAGAATACATATAACATATTTTCATAATTCATTTAATTATTATTTTACCCCCCCAAAATAACTAAGTCACCTTGTAATCACTTTAATTTAATTAAATTGATTAATCAAGATTAGTTATATTATTACTTTATCTTAAAATTTCAAAAGCAATTTTAACAATGTAATACTGAATGCAAATAGACAACGCAATTTAACCAAACAAACTTACTCAAAATCCAAGACGACCGAAATGGAGGGACACTACACTTGTTGTCACCTGAGCACATCTACACAAATCCAAAAATTCCATTGCCATGTTGCCTTTCTTTAAAAATATGAGATGCTACTTTCTCCCCTCTCATGCTTAAATAGAAAGACCAATATCAAAGGAAAGGATTTTTGGTTTTTGTCGCCCTTAGACCCATGTGATTTCCTGATATTTTCCAGAAGGTTTTGGGATACTACTTGCTCTTCATTGATTATTTAGATTTCCTTCGATCACACTCTTTATACCAGGCATACCGATCATGTGGTTACCTTTTCTCTCCACCACACTTTCCCTTGTAGGCTTTAGGGCATGTGATAGCTTAGCTTTGTTTTCTAGGCCATCAAAAGATTTTATCACTTTCATATTAAGTTCTCTTCGTGCCTTGAAAAGACAAAGTTGTGATGGGGGAGGTACCTTACTGCTACTCGTCATTCATACATATCCTTTCAAGCCCAACCAACTTTGTGTTAAAATAGAGATAATCTTATCCTCCACTTGATCAAGGCCACACTTGGAGAGGCAATCTACTGCCTTATTTGATTCCCTATAAACATGATATATTTTGTAATTACTTATACTTCTTAGCACCAAATTTATGTTATCGACCCATATTTTTAGTTTCTAGCTTGGGGCATTGTTGGTTCGTACCACTCTGATTACCACTTCTGAGTCTCCTTTGATATCCATGTTATTCCATCCCTTCATTGAGAAAAATTTGATACCTTCCACGAGAGTTGCACATTCAACTTCATTATTTATACCCCATGGTAGTTTTATCGAAGCAGCCCCTTCGATTTCACCCATCTCATTTCGAATAATAAATCCCATCCTGAGGGTCCAAGGTTTCCTCTTCAGGTTTCGTCAAAATTTACTTTTAATCTGACCCTTAGGGGAAGTGTCCATTTGGACTCACCTCCAGAATATTTGTTTTTCAAGAGGCTTCCTTTAGGGGGATTTACCATACTCTAGTTTTTACGGATTTTATTATCCTAGGCTGAAAAGTATCTGTAGTTTCACTTCTTGAAATTGCAGTTCAAATGTTCACTGATCTTGGCTTCAATCTTAAAAAGGACCCCTTCTATGGGTGTGACCTTTTCCTTAAAGATTCTTGTGTTGCACTCTTTCCATATTTTCCATATAAGCATTGTAAGGATTTCCTTCCAAAGATGACCATAAGCTACCCCTTTATACAAATCTGACCATGACTCAAAAATATGCTTTAAATTGTTTGGAAGTGGGCCCTACCATTCTACCTTTGCACACAAGGTAGCCCAACAAATCTATGTGAACTCACACTACACCAATAAATGTTGAATATCCTCATTATTATTTTTGCAAAGCATGCACCAATGTGGGCCACATATACTAAGCTGACTCAACCTATCCCTAGTGAGTATGCACTCATGTAGGGCTATCCATGCAAAGGAACCCACTTTCGGGAGGACATTCCTACCCCAACATAGACTTTTTGGCCATGAGAGCCTTGGCACTTCCCGTTTTATCACCTTATACCCAATATTGGCTAAATATGACCCATTTTTTGTTGCACACCATACTATAATGTTTGGAGCATAAAAAATGAAGATATGTCTTTTCGATATTTCCCTCATTAAGACCGATTCAGTTTGGCCTTGCAAAGCTTCAAAAAATTTCTAGGCCCAATCACATCGCCTGTTGACTCTCCTTACATTCAAATATCTCCTCAAGCACTCACCATAAGTCATCTTTGGAATGACCATTACTTCCACCAAGTCTGGAAATTCCCTTAAAGCTAGATAGCCATTTTAGGACTCATCCCAAAATGATTTTTTGTCCCATCCCTTATACACCATGAAAGGTGATTTGTGATGACACTCCTGCAGCTTAGTATGAAGTTCCACATTGTCGAGCCTTTTTACGAGTTTTCTACCATTAGAATCCTATCTTCCTCCATTGCATCAATATATTTTGCTCTTAGTACCCTACTCCATGGCACATCTAGCTACTTGAAGATCCACCAAGTGAGTTTGGCCCCTAGCGCTCGATTTTGGATTTTCACGTCCCTGACACCCATCCCCCTTCTTCTTTTGACTTGGTTATAGTCTCCCAACCTAGTAGAGGGATACATTTCTTATCATGGGATCCATCCCATAGTATTTTCCACTCGATACCTTTTAGCCTTCTAAAAACTTTGTTGGGTGCTTCGATGTAAGAAAGCATGCGAATTGGGATGACAACAATGATAAATTTAACCATTAATAGCCTACCCACTAAATATAACCAGTGTCCTTTCCAATTTTCAATTCTTGCACTTCACTTGTTAATCGCGTTTTCTTAGAGATTGTAGTTTGAATACCCCATAAAGAGAGGGACACCTAGATATTTAGCTGGGAGCTAGCCGCCATTGTAACCCATGACATTGAGAATTCTTCGCTAGAGCCCTTTGGGTGTGTTTATGAAGTATATATTTGAATTTTCCTCATTTTCTTGATGCCCCACTTGCGAGCAATATTTATGCACAACCGATTTCATCGCCTCCACTTCTTCCAAAGATGATCTTCTGTACAAAATTGTATCATCAATAAACAACTGATGAGAGATGGTTGGAATATTGTTGGAAACTTCAATGCCTTTCCAAATTCCTCTTGACTTCGCCTTTGAGATATGCTTTCTCAATGCCTCTACCATAATTACATAAAGAAAAGGTGATAGTGGGTCACTTTGGCGAAACCTTTTACCCCACCAAAGAAGCCACAAGGGGGATCCATTTACCATTACCAAATATCTTGGGGTAGATATGTTGGTAGATGGTTAGGGCTCCCCTCAGGATTCATGACAAGGGACTAACCACCTCTCATACGATCCATGTCTCTACCGTTTATATCGTGAATAGCTAGATTGATCTTTTAGTGCAATGGCAAACTGGGGACAATAATTGGTATCAGAGAGTTGGGTCACAAATTTGAATCCTCTCGGGTAACACTGAGGGGGAGATTGTTGGAAAATAGTCAGTGCTCCCCTCAAGATTCGTGACAAGTGACTAATCACCTCCCATATGGTCCATGTCTCTACCATTTGTATTGGGCATTGCTAGGTCGATCTTTTGGTGCAATGAAAAATTGGGGCCAACAAGATATGCAACTAAAAATAAAACTTATCCATTTATCATCGAAACCAAATTTCTTCATCACCTTCATGAGAAAACACCACCTCACCTTGTTGTAAGCCTTGCTCATGTCCAACGTTAGCACCATGCCTCTTCTGTTTAATTTTTTGAGAGAATGGAGGATCTCATGGGCCACTATAATTACATCCAATATAAACCTACCTAGCACAAACCCACTATATTCTTGAGATATTAGATGGGGAAGGATCTTCTTAAGTCGATTGGTCATGACCTTGGATATTATTTTATAAATTGAGTTGCATAGCACTATTGGTCTGTAGTTTGTGAAGGATTCACAATTTTCCTTCTTAGGGACCAAAATGATGTTTGTATTATTTAAGTCTTGGAATATGGTCGTATTTTCCATCATTCCTCTATCACTTCAATAATCTCCTGCCCCATAAACTCCCAAAAAGCTTGATAGAAGAAAGCATTAAAGCCATCAGGGCCTGGTGCCTTGTTAAGTTGTATTTGAAATAAATCCTCCTTTACTTTTTTGTAACTTCTTGATACAAAAACTCATTATCTTCCAGCCTCACTACTTGTTCCACATATTTGATTATATCTATTCCCAATGGTTCTGCTTCCTCTTGACCCCCCAGCAAAGCTGAGAAGAAAGCTACACCGACCTTTTGAATTTTTGATTCATTTGTGACATACCCGCGATCAACCCCTTGAATTTGTGTTATTCTATTCCAGATCCTCTTAACCTTTGTTGAATTGTGGAAGAATTTGGTGTTCCAATTTCCCTCCTCTAGACACATGTCTCTTAATTTTGATCGCCAATAGTACTCTTCTCTGGATAATATCTCATTGTATGTTGGAAATATTAATTGTCCCTGAGCCTGCCGTTGCTTCACCTACCTATCAGGAGTTGTTTTTCTCTTTGCCAATTTTGAGATCTTCATCCCTGCAGCTCCCAACTAATCAAAATTGAATGAGGTAGAAATTTTTGAATTCCCAATTAATGCTAGTAGGTAATTTCGAATTATAGAGGGAATGTTTGTAAAAGACAAAAGGAATGAAGGTAGCTTTGTTCTACTAGTTGAGAAGTTGGAAGAAGTCAGTTTTTTTGTAGAAGCAAGTGATTTGTAGCAAGAAGAAAAGTTACAGCAGCAATAGGGAATGTTCTTAGAACATTTTGTAGAGTGTTTGCAGTGAGCAGGATTGCTCCTAATCACTTCGTGTTTGCCAGGAACAGTAGATAGTTCCACTCAAGTTGTAACAGTGATCTCTAAGTAGCTCCTGATTGTTTACGAATTGGTTGAGCAGTCTTTAATAGCTCCCAGAAAATTGTAATAGGTAGTTGTTTAGTTTTTTTGAAGTTTTATGCTTTATGTATTGTCATTTCCAGCTCAGTTAACAGAAGAAGGAAAATATTGCTAGCCCAGTTTTTTTGTTTGTCTCCATTGAGTTTTAGTTTATTATTTTGCATTTGGGTATTTCCAGTTTTGTTGGAAATCAGAGTAGCAACTCTGTGTTTTGTTTTGTATTTAAAAATATTGTCATGGTATCAGAGTTGTAGGCCCCATTTCCTTGTGAGTTAGGGTAGTTATTTTGTTTGGGTATTTAAGTTTTTTTCTATAGGAGACATGGTTGGAGATGATGGAAAGAGTTGGCAGCAGCCACCGTCCTTTAATGGACAAAACTATGATGTTTAGGCCAAGAAGATGAAGACCATTATGGTTGCAAATGATTTATGGGATTTTCTCATAAATAGGTTCATGGATATCACTAACCAAGCTGCATTTGCAACTCTCACAAATAACTAGAAGACCCAATTGAAGGAGAAGAGAAAAAAGGATGCAAAAGCTTTGAGTTTGATTGAAGCAACCTTGACAGAGGCCATTTTTCCCAAAGTAGCAGTAGCTGAGTATGCAAAAGAAGCTTGGGAAATCCTCCAAACCGGATACAAAGGGACTGATAAAGTCAGAGGTGTGAAGCTCCAGTTTCTTTGAAGAGAGTTCGAAGGTATTGAAATGAAGGAAAGTGAATCTGTTTCATATTTTCACACAAGGTTCCCTAGTTTGTTAAACCACCTGAGAGAAAATGGAGAAATGATAGAGGAGCATAAGATTGTTGAAAAAATCCATAGGTGTCTAGCCACGAGGTATGATGCACTTGTCATTGCTATTGAAGAGGCGAAGGACCTCTCTAATTTGATAATGGATGAGTTAATGGGTTCTCTTCAAACCCATGAGCAGCGCCTAAAGAGGTCTGCTACTTCTTCCCAAGAGCAAGATTTCAAAGCTTAGTCAAATGCAAGAGGTAGGGGGAGAGGTATAAATGGCTCCCGAAGAGGTAGAGGCAGATCCGGACAAGGAAATGTTGGAGGAGAAAGCTCAGGATGAGCAAACAACCAAGAGGGAGCAAGCAAGTCTCAAAACAACTCTCGAAGAGGCACGGAGAACAAAAGTTCGAGTGGGAGAAGTGACAAGATCAACATTGAATACTACTACTGTCATAAGTTTGGCCATTATGCGAGTGAGTGCTAGAAAAAGCACGGTAATCAGCAAAAACAGAATGCTAATGTGGTTGATTCAAATGTAGTTGAAGGCAATCAATCCACAACCTTCATCATGTGCAACGTTGGTGAAGAAGGAAACCCCAAAGTTAGGTATTTGGATAGTAATATCATAATTTGACTCAAAAACTACACGGTTGAATCCTGATAGCAATATCATAATTTGACACGCTGTGGAAGAAACCTCCTACTTATCAATTGATGAGCTAAAGGGGCTCTATAATGAATGGTTCATAAGGCACAACACTTGCTGAAGGTTTTGCAAATGGGGTAGCAAGCTAAGTGGGCTTAACCTTGGGGGAAACTCTGTGGTTAAGCGCGCTTGAGCTGGAGCAGTACTGGGATGGGTGACCTCCCGGGATGGACCAATGCTTCACCTCTGTGAGCATCACCTAGATGCAATGAGTGCTAAGTGGACCATTCATTATCATGAGAGATGGGTTCTTGTGAACCACTACTCATGAATCATGGGTCAATGAGTTTGACTCGAAAACTACATGGTTGAATCCTGATAGCAATATCATAATTTGACACGCTATGGAAGAAACCTCCTACTTATTTGGATAGCGATTGCAGCAACCACATGAGTGGTAATGGAAGTCTTTTTTCTTTCATTGACAAAAATGTAAAGTCTAAAATTATAATAGGGAATAATGGAATAGTTCCAGTCAAAGGCAAAGGATCTATCATGATCCACACCAAGCAAGGTGAGAATAAGGAGGTTCAAAATGTGTTCTTTGCACCAGGGTTAAAGCATAACTTCATGAGTGTTGGACAACTGATCCAAAATGGATACAAAGTGTTGATGGCGAAGGGCCAATGTGTCATTTATGACAAGAATAAGAGGACAAAGGTGTTTGCAGCAATTTCAATGATAAAGCACCGGATGTTTCCGTTGAAGATTGAGACATACTTCTCATCTCAGTCCATTGTTGCACCTCTCATGGATGGAAAATGTACAACAGTACAACAAGAAGCCCTCAAGAGCACCATTGAAGACCCCTCCGAGCTATGGCATCTCAAGTATGGACACTTAGGCTTTGCTAGTTTGAGTCTTTTGTCCAAAAGAAAAATGATTGATGGTTTGCCAAGTATAGTAGAGCCTAATGTTAGATGTGAGGCTTGCATTTTGGGCAAGCAACATAGGCATCCCTTTAAATCGGGCAACTCTACAAGGGCAAGAGAACCATTGGAGTTGGTGCACATGGATTTGGTAAGCCCTATGCAAATCACATCCATTGGTAACAATAGATTTTTTATGACCTTTACTGATGATTTCAGCCATAGGACATGGGTCTATTTTTTGCAGCATAAGTCTGATGCAATTGATAAGTTTTTATTGTTTAAGGCCCAAGCTGAAAAGAAGAGTGGACACTTCATTAAGGTCCTAAGGTCAGATCATGGAGGAGAGTATACCTCCAATCAATTTGTGAATTTTTGCAGGCAAAATTGGATCAACAAGGAGCTTACAGCTAGCTATACTCCACAACAAAATGGAGTGGCTGAAAGGAAGAATAGGACCATCATGGAGATGGCAAGGAGCATGATGAAAGAAAAGGGACTCCCAACTAAATATTGGGGAGAGGTTGTAGCAACAGTTGTTTATTTGATTAATAGAAGTCCAACAAAGGTAGTTCGTGACAAGATACCTCAAGAGGCATGGACAAAACACAGGTGGATAGTTGAGCACTTAAGATTGTTTGGTTGTGTGGCTTATGCACATGTGCCTGAAGAAAAGAGGCAAAAATTGGATGACAAGTGACAGAAGTGCATCTTCACGGGTTACTATTCAGAGTCAAAAGCCTACAAGTTGTATAACCCAATCAACAAGAAAATTTTTATTAGTAGAGATGTGGAGTTTTTAGAAGATCAGTTATGGGATGGAAAAATCGCTCCCGATCACTCCAAACTGCTCCCAATCATTCTCGATGTTGAAGGAAAGGAACAGGAAGTACAAAATGATGATTCAGTGGAGCCAACAGTAGCTCCTGACAGCTCTAGACGAGCTCTTGAAAATTTCATAAATCGCTCCCGATCGATCATAATTGCTCCTGATCCAAACAGACAGAAAGGAAAGCAACCATAGTCAGCTAGAGAATGGGTGGCAGAGAGCTCCCGACCGCTCTCGATCGCTCCCGATCACTCTGAAACCAGCCTATTTAGTAGAATAGTAGCAATAGTGAGAGTTCAGACCCTACTCTCGCCTCCCTAATGCCAAGAAAGACCAAGAGTCTAAGGGAGATCTACCAAGATGAAAGGTATGATGAAGAATTTGATGAGAACATGAATTTTCAATTGTTTTCTCATAGTGATCCGATTTATTTTGAAGAAGATATGAAAGAGGATAAATGGTGTGAGGCAATGGATGAGGAGATAGATGCAATAGAGAGGAACAACACATGGGAGTTAACTGATTTTCCCCCAAACAAGCAAGTTATTGGAGTGAAATGGGTTTACAAGACCAAGTGCAATGTCGAAGGGAGAATAGAGAGGCACAAGACACATTTGGTGGTCAAGGGGTACAAATAGCAGTTTGGGAGAGATTATGATGAGACATATGCCCCTATTGCAAGGATGGAGACCGTGTGGGCAATCATAGAAATTGCAGCCCAACACAAATGGAAGCTATTTCAAATGGATGTGAAGTTCACCTTCTTAAATGGAGTGTTGAAAGAGGAAGTTTATGGTGAGCAGCCATTTGAATATGAAGTTCTAGGTGAATAACACAAGGTGTATAGACTAAAGAAGGCTCTTTATGGGCTGAAGCAAGCTCCACGGGCATGGTACAACATGATTGACTTATATTTGATGAGCAATGGTTTTAGCAAAAGCGATGGTGAGCCCACTCTTTACATGAAGGCAACAAATGGTAATATTTTAATTGTTGTCTTGTATGTAGATGCTCTTGTTTTTAATAGGGATGATGATTTCCTCATTGCTAATTTTAAAGAGGCCATGAATTTTTTTTTTGAAATGATGTATTTAGGTCTTTTGAGTTATTTTCTAGGAATAGAAGTAAAAAAAATGCATGATTGTATTTTTATCTCTCAAGAAATATATGCAAATGAGATCTTGAAGAGATTTAGGATGCTTGAAAGAAATTCTACCCCAACACCAACAGCCATAGGTCTAAAGTTGAATGAGGAAGATTGCAATAGTTATGTGGATCCAATCATATATAAAAGCTTGGTTGGAAGCTTGATGTATTTGACAACAACTAGGCTGGATATAATGCATGGAGTGAGTCTTATTTCCAGATTTATGGAGACTCCAAGAGACACCCATTGGCAAGTGGATAAGAGAATCCTGAGGTGTGTGAATGGTACCAAAGGATATGGCATGTTGTACACAATAACAAAGAAATATGGGTTGGTCTGATACACTGACAGTGATTGGGTAGGAAGTTTGGATGATAGGAAGAGCACTTCGGGCTATGTGTTTCATTTGGGTTTGGGTGCTATCTCTTGGGCTTCCAAGAAGCAACTTGTTGTTTCCCTATCAACAATTGAGGCTGAGTATATAGCAGCATATCAGACTATTTGGCTGAGAAGAATCTTGGCAGTTTTGAGAGAAGAACAAGAGGATGGAACAATGATCTTTTGTGACAATGTTTCAATGATAGCCTTGATGAAAAATCTTGTGTTTCATGGAAGAAGCAAGCACATTGAAATTAGGTATCATTTCATTCGTGAATTGGTTGAAGATGGTGAGATCAAAATGGACTTTTGCAGGTTTGAGCAGCAGCTAGTAGACATATTCACCAAGCCCTTGAGCAAAGATAATTTTGAGCACCTAAGGAGTCGTTTGGGCGTAGTTGACTTGGATCAAGTTTGATCTTGTTTTGTTGGCTCAGGACAAAGGGGGAGTGCTGGAAATATTAATTGTCCTTGAGCCTGCCATTGCTTCACCTACCTGTTAGGAGCTATTTTTCTCTTTGCCAGTTTTGGGATCTTCATCCCTGCAACTCCTGACCGCTCAGAATTGAATGAGGTAGAAATTTTTGAATTCTCAATTAATGCTAGTAGGTAATTTAGAATTTTAGAGGGAATGTTTGTAAAAGACAAAAGGAATGAAGGAAGATTTGTTCTACTAGTTGAGAAGTTGGAAGAAGTCAATTTTTTGCAAAAGCAAGTGATTTGCAGCAAGAAGAAAAGTTGCAGCAGTAATAGGGAATGTTCTTAGAATATTTTGCAGAGTGTTTGCAATGAGCAGGATTGCTCCTAATCACTCCGTGTTTTCTAGGAACAACAGATAGTTCCAGTCAAGTTGTGACAGTGAGCTCTAAGTAGCTCCTGATTGTTTATGAATTGGTTGAGCAGTCTTTGATGGCTCCCAGAAAATTGTAATAGGTAGTTGTTTAGTTTGTTTGAAGTTTTATGCTTTATGTATTGTCATTTCCAACTCAATTAACAAAAGAAGGAAAATATTGTTAGCCCAGTTTTTTTGTTTGTCTCCATTGAGTTTTAGTTTATTATTCCACATTTGGGTATTTCCAGTTTTGCCGGAAATCAGAGCAATAGCTCTATGTTTTGTTTTGTATTTAAAAATCTTGTCATTGTATTCTGCCATTAGTAACTTTTCCCTCTCAAATTCCATGTTTGACATATCTTTTTTTAGAATTTCTTCCCCTTGTGCAACCAACTCTTCCTCAATTTGATTCTTCTCTTCAAATATGTTCTTGAAAGAGGTTTTGTTCCACATTCTCATCTTGTGTTTTAAACTTTGTAGCTTTTGAAATTTGAACATGTTTGAACCCCTAATGTTGATGGGCTTTGAATAGCAAAATTTCAATGTTTATGGGAGATATGTTGAACACATCCACATCTTCTAAAAAAAAACTTATCTTTCGCTATCTTTGAGTCTTCATTTATTAGCAAGGTTACTGGGTAATGATTTTATGTTGTAATTGGATAGATTGTTGATTTTGGCAAAAGGTTACCCTGCAACCAATCTTCAGACACCAGAAACCTATCTATCCTTTTGGCTATATTAGTGAACTCTTTCCTATGGTTATTCCAAGTGTAAATACCATTTGTGGCCTTTATGTTGATCAACTTATTGCTTTCAATGAAATTTACAGTATTTTTGTGATTGCATAATTTTATGGGATCCCCCTCTTTTTTATTTTAAATCCATTATAGCATTGAAGTACCCACCTATAATTGCTTTTACTTTTCCTATTGCATTAGAAACTACCTCCCATAGCATTCTTTTCTCCTTTGTTTTTATCGGACCATACACATTATGAATTTCATAAAATAATTTATTTTTTTAGATTTGTAACCTCTAATTTTATCTAATGTGGATCAGAGTTTGTGATCATAGCTTTGATTTTATTTGGATTTCATAACACCCCAAGCCCACTGACAGAGCCATTCGCATCGATGAATTTTCTTTCCCATCCTTTTGCATGATCTAATGAAAGTGACAACTTCTTAACCTTCGAGTTTCATTTCCTATACCAATATAAGGTCTAAGTTTGGACACTCCAACTGGTGTTTTACCAGTCTTCTTTTGTTAGGGGCATTTGTGAGAACCTTCATCCTCCTCCAAGGGAGGCTCTTTCTCCCTTGGATTGTGTCATATATGATCTTATTGAAGGTTGTTCACTCTTCAAATCTTCTTCTTCTCTCTTTTGCTTGTTTGTCTCCCTTCCCACTTTTGAGACAGGCAATCTTCAATGCTTGGTGAATTCTCCTTGGTTCAGTTATCTCTATTTCTTCCATATATTCTTTTTCAGACATTTGGTCAATAATTTTGGGTTGTTTGTTTGCATACCATTCTAACATTTTTCATGGTGAATTCCCTCTCTTACCTGCACATTCTATTTCACCTTCTTCTTCCTACATTTCATCTTATGTGTCTATCGGACCTGCCAATACCACTTTCCAATTCCTAATGTGGGAGGAAGCTTGCAAACCATTTATTTTAGTTTCTCTTTCTTCCACATTTTGATCTTCCTCCTTCTTTTGTTCTGTAGTTTCTCTCTTATTTTTTCCCCTCCAAACTTCCTTGGTGATTGGGGAATAATGTTTACAATCTCTAGCATTATGATTTCTCTGCTTGAATTTTAAGAAGTAGAATTTAGGTCTTTCAATCTCAATATTTTTCATCCAAACATTTGTACGCAAGTTTAATTTCATTGATTGATGAATTTCCTTTATCGCCAAAATTTGGATTCTTGCATAGATCAGCGATTCCCCTTCTCTTAGATCAACTTCGAGAGTCTAGCCGATTGTATCACTGATTTTGGTCAAGAAACTTTGAGACCAATACTCGAAGGGGAGATTGTAAAGATGAACCCAGATTGGACCGTTTTATGGGTTGAAGATCAAATAATTAAAATTTTGTTTCCAATTTTGCAAAAATAAGTGGGAACTGTCGAATTTCCAAAGCTTCCCTTTTATTCTATCCCTCTCCACTTCGTTCCTAAATACTGCAACAAAGAAACCTTTTGAGAGAAATTTTAGGATTGGTTCTATCGTCCCAATTGTCTATAATCCATTCCCCTATTTCTTTCCTTGTGTAACATTTTCCCAAAAACCTACCTATAACTTCTTTTTTCTCCAAGTGTTTGACATCTCTTTCAACGTATTCTGAAACATCCACTGAACACTCTTCCTTCTACCACTTTGATTTTTTCCTTTCTTTTGCCTCAAAGGTACATTCCTTCCTGTCATCCTAATCTCTCTTCACAGATCTTCCATCTTGATCATTCTTCTTAGACCTTCCACCCTCCATGCCCTTCTTTTAAGGTTATCTTTTCGTGTTCACCTTTGTCTTATTTTCATTTTCCTTACTATGTTTCAATTCCTCCTTCAATCTCTGAATTCTTAGAGACAAAGTCTCCCTATCTTGTGTTGATGACTATTCTGATGAAGGAGGAGGGTATTTACCCTTAGGGATGACTATTTTGATGAAGGAGGAGGGTATTTACCCTTAGGAACAACAAGTTGTGGTGGGGGAAGCCTAGAAACCACTCTTTTGCATTCATCTTGTGATTTATTAAATTTCTTTAACAAAGCATTATATTGATCCTTAGTAATTTTTGTTGTTTCTACACTCAACATTGTAGTGTTCTGTGTTACCAAATTTTTTGAGCTTCTTTGCACAATCACACTTCATGTAAGCTATCTAACTGACTTAACAACTCTTGGATTACTTGTGTTGGGAGCCATTTTACCAAATTTCCAAGGTGTGAATTTTAGGACTAAAACCAAATCCAAAAAGAACATTATCAACGTGTTCTTCAGATGTAAATGGTTCACCATTAGTATTTCTATTTGTATCTAAAGAAATTACTAAATTAAAATCCCATCCAGGCAATAAAAGGATGTCAGTTTGCTTGACCAATCTCCTCCCTTCAATAGGGGAAATGTTGGAGATCAAATTTTCTATATCTTGTGTTACCTTTTACCCAATTTCTTCATATTGAGAGGGATCAACTTGCTCTTTTTCTTTCTCAAGATTCCCCTTAAACTCCATATCCCTCAATTGGAGAAAAAATTCTTTAAACTCCTTTATTTTGATAAACGATTCATCATTCATAAATTCATAACATGCTTTATACCTTATGTCATCATGTACATGTTATTTCATCATAAAAATTAGTTATTAGCCTATCTTCAGGCACATGCTCTTCTTCTTCTCTAACATGTGGTGATGGGAATATTTGGTTCACCTCCTCATTACCAAGAACATGATTTGTAGACTATTCCTCCATTGTTTCCCTATCTCTAGGGTCCTCATAAAACTCAACCAATGGATTGACCACTGGTTGGTCATCAATTTGCATTAGTTGGACGAAAGCAGAAGGAGATGATGATTCTGCTAGTTGATTTTGAAATTGTGCTAGCTCTTCTCTTTTCTTCCTAGCTTATTGTTTTTCCTAAGGTCACCATATTCATAAAAAAATCATCTTCATAGGCAACCAATAGTTTCTTTGCCATCTCCATCAAATTTTTGTAATTAGAAAATGGGCTCACATATTTAGGGTCTACTTTAAACCTTTTCTCTTCCACATGATTCATGTGCATCCAATCTTACTTTCTCTTTCTCACCTCATCATCTATGCATAAATTTTTTATTACATCCTCAAAGACATGAAAGTGGTGATGGTAGGAAGACCTACCCTCTTTTTTCTTTTCTCATTTATAAAACCTTCATGGTCACAATTTGTGACAGGTTGGACCCTCATATTGAGATTTTTCAATATAGTGCAAAAATTCTCTATACCTTCTTTGGTAATAACTATGAAATGGAAAATTTAAAGTAACGAGGGAAAAATGATCCCTTCTTTACCAACCTGAAATTTTCATATAGTAAACCTTATCTAGCTACCACATTATTGCCATGAATGCAAGTCTACCTAACAAATAAATTGGCAAGCAATGAGGTTGCACTAGAGTTCCATAGATCCTGAACATAATATAATTGTTATACAAACACCAATCCCCCCAATTGTGCTTCACCCCAAACTCAGGATCATACTACAGGGGCCTCAATAAATTCATGATCTTCATTGAGATTCTCTTCTCAGGCTTACAACCCAAATTCCCCAATATACCTTGCGCTAAAACATTTTTAAAAGACACAAGGTTTTCCTCACTGCAATGTTGGTCCTAGATATGAACCCACATTTGGACTAGTAACCTTCTATCATTTTTACCATTTTTCCTTAATTTCATCAAAACCTTCCAAGCCTTCTCGCAACTCCGCATAATCATATGTATTAATAAAGAATAATGTGTGAAGTATAGAGGACCATTGGGCTCTCTCAAATTAGTTAGTTTCTTATGAATGTTTTTTCTAAGATATGCAACAAAATCAAAGCTCCTATTTATATCCCTATGTTGTATGTTTGCAACTAACATCATCATATATATTGGTATCCTGAAATCATAATCATTTCCTAGCACTTGAAACAATGCGTAGTATGTGTTTTTGAAGTAATCTTCAAATTCATCATAGATAAATGATTCCACATCTCTAGGAGTGAACCTTAGACCTTTCATTCTTGTATCCTTTCATCTATATTTTGGAAGACAATATACCCTATAACTATATTTGTCCCTTTCATACTCATGGAAAAGTGAACTGAAATTACTTGAAATAGTGACCAAGGGATTCAAGCCAAATCTTTCCTTAATATACCTTCTTGAAATATCCAAAAGGGTCGTTCCCTTCTTTCTTTTAATCACTCTACACTTAGGGTCATAGCACTCTCCAATAGCCTTTACCAAATCCATACCAACAAATACATTCAGTACCACTAGCTTTCCTAAGTCTAAGGTCCATAAGTTATTGGCCGATGGTGGCATTGTTCCCCTTCTAAATGCATAATCAAATAGTTTCCATCCATTTTGAGGGGTTGTAACATCACCAATTGATTTTGCAAAATCTTGCAAACTTTCACTTAGGATTCCAACAACCTGAGTATGTTTACCCCTTTTGTTTCGAAAAGGAAGCTAAGCTACAAGGTCATCCTCCATAAACACTTCCAATTTCTTAGTTTTGGACTTGGATTTGTATTTGGATGTTCCACTTACTTTTCTCATTTTGGAGGGTTTTGAGAAAACTAAGGTTTTACAATTACAATTCAAAAGCTTCTATGGTTTTATAATTGGTTCAAAAACCTAGGGCTTAGCAAATTCTTTTGAAAATTCAAACAAGAAATCCTATCTACCCCAATTACCCTAGAAAATCCTTACAATTATTTTATGTTTTCAATTCAGACAATTTTTAGCTTAGAGAGATAGAATTTATGCACTTACTCAAAAAACCTAGGTTGTCTCCACCTAAATTTGCTTACTGCGAGCTCCTTTCAGTAGATAGTTTGGATGCAATCATGATAATGGGAAAAAATGAGCAATTCATTTTTTCATTTCCTTAGAAAAGTAGCCAATACACCATAAATGTGCTTTGATAGCTTGTGTGTATGGAATAGTTCATCCGCCAACTAGTTCAAATTTGAATGTGGGTTGTCGACTAGATTGCTTTCAAACAAGATCTATGGTTATCGCAAGCTCCTTTCACATCATGAAGTCCATTTTAATGTGCTTTATGAAATTGTGATGCGAATGAACAATGTGCTACATTGTGGAGAAGACACATGTCCTTAGCTTTCTATTGAGCTTGATCACATTTTTTTTATGCATTGAGAAGAAACGATTGTGATGCAATCGAATATTGCCACCTATTTCTTTCATGTGTCATCCACACATCTCCATTATTACTTAATGCATAATACATTTTACTTTTGCACTCTTGAGGAAAAACTATGCTACAAAGAACTCATGCAATGAACTAAAGAGCCGACACCTATATAGGAATATTCTCACTTGATACCCCTTATATGTCCTAATACCATACAAAGAAATTTACATTTGCACTCCCATCTTGAAGTTACGATGTGAAGAGATTGTGCACTACAATAGGATGTATCCATGTGTTTAAATCTTAGCTTCCTATCACTCAGTGTGATTTCCTTTTGCACAGAGGACTATAGATTGTGATGTATTACTTTTTTGCAATGGAATGATCCTTTGACATCTGTCCTAGCACATTCCTCTAGTATGCCTCCTATATTACTTTATATAACCCATCCCAATTAGCATTTGTGTTATAAACTAAAAACTATGATGTATAAAACATATGCACTAAAACAAGATGGAACCACATGACATAATCTTAATGGTCCTTCTATCAACGTGGTTTCACTTTGCACTAAAGACTATAATATGTAATGCACTGACTTTTTACGATGCAGTGCCTTAATGACACTTGTTTAGGATCTGGAGGAATATTCTTAACGCAATTTACATTGCTCTTTTCTTTATAAACTGGTGGTAGAAGTCATTAAATGGTAAAAAAACTACTATTCCTATCAAAAAATAGAAATTCAATCTAGTTTTGTCACAGTCACTCATATTAATATTTCATCTCCTCACACCCATCCATAGTTGGTTTGTATGACATATCAGATTATGTATTGGCATTCCTATTCATGCTATTATCATTTGAGAATTGAAACATGTCATAGAGAGGAGTTTGATTGTCTAAGAGTTATGCAGTAGGCTTCCTATGATGTATTTCATGTCAAGTATGAACCCTGGTAGCACTAAACTATGGACACATGTGAATAGTGCTAGTTTCTACTACAATGAAATGTTTAATAAAATCAAATGGAAATGCATTTTATTGTTGTAGATCCATTATAAACCTCTCCACATGATGTGCATACGGTTGTACTTGTTCGAGAGACTGTTGTGGTGTACGCATCACTTTCTTCAAGATTTGATTTGAATCATTTCAAATATATAATTTTTGCATATTTATGGCATGCTCATCACTAATAGGAGGACCTTGTATAGTGGTGATAACATTACTTGTGTTTTATTGGACCCCCCATTTGAAAGTTTCTCATTCAATACTGTCACACTATCAATGGGTACATATCTATCATCTACATCACAACACATGTGAAGCTTGTATAAGGAAATTGACATAGGAAAACATTAAAGTCTCACATAATTTGAAGCACTTAAAAATGAAATTCACTTACCAAGGACCACTACTACATCGTCAAATAATATTTTTATTAGTTCACCAACCTTAATGGCATGCATACAAGTGTTCCCTTATAGACTCCATGAGAAATCATAAACATATATGTGGTAAGCAAATGTTCTAACCATGTACCAATTGCATGGACTTTAACTTTTGACCCAATTCCATCCAATTTGTGTGTCATATAGAATGTAATTATAACTATGAATTTCCTTTGTCTTCTCCACACTAGACTGAGCATGTCGCATCTTATAGTTAGTCAAAAACCAAAATATTGCAAATTTTTCTTTTTCCTATACAATGGTTCCATTATATATACAAGTTTATAATATAAATGGTCCATTCACCTTGTGCATATCCTTTTTCAATCACATAAGTATCAATTTTTGAGGTGCAATGGTATGAATCGATGTTAGCATTTTTATCTTGGTTAGTATGTGGGAATTGTCTAAAGTTTTTCACCCACATGGCTACAAATTTGAAGGACAAAAAAGTAAAACATGATGTATTAGAGGCAACCTCACAATATGTCAATACTGGCAATCAAATGAAGTGATAAAAAATTTCAATGCATCAGTATGAACATGTCCATTATACTAGGTCTTCTTGAAGTACTCTAAAAATCAAGATTGATCCTTGAACTCATCAAAGAAAATTTGTAAGAGCTAGGTATGTGCAGGATCATGATGGGCCAAAAAGTGGCAATATGATGGGTATGTTGCTGATGACCTTTTTTTAACCCAAAATTGATGAAATGAAAAGGGTTTTTAAAGGATATTCTCAATTTTACACCAATATAAATTATGCTTTACTTTGAATTTAATAAATTATTATTATTCATTTTCTATTGAATTATGAGTAAAGTCTCGATTTTTAGGCTGATTGAAAAACATCTATAGCTTTCAAACAGTGTCATATTTTTTGAATCCAAAACATGTGTCACATTCTATGCTTCACATACTATAAAATAAAAAAATAAAAAAATGAATTTCATGAATTTTTGACCAAGTTAAGGTGGTTAGACATATGAGTTTTTATATTTTTTTAAAGTTGTCATAAAAAAATTATAATTAATTATTTACTTGGAAATAAATTACAAATAAATATGCATCACATTGGGACATGAGTCATATACTTATATCTAAAATCTTATAAAAAAAATTATCATTTTAATGTGGTTAGGGTGGTCAGACAAACACCTACTTCTTATTTTTTCCCTAAAATTTAAGTACTACTGTATTGAAATTTCTAATTTTCACCAAATAGATTTTATTTTTTTGTAAATAAACCTAGTAATTTAGAAACTAAATTCAATTTTCTAAAATTTTTATTCTTACATATTTTTTAAATAATATACATAACTTATTCAAATTTTTATGTCAAGTTGCCTAACTCTGATTTTTTTGAATTTTTTGCCACTTAAGGGCCTATTTTTTCCATGATGATCCTGCACATACCCAGCTAAAAAGTGTTATCATCCATGGCCATCATGATCATCCCAATTCTATAAAATATGGGAATTCCCTCTCCTTTGTTGCATACTTATGTACATTCTTCAACCAAGTCCTCCAAACATGCCAAATGCATAGGAGAAAATGATATTGAAAAACAATCCTGATACACAATACGTAGGAAATTGTTGAATGGTAATATGGATGAAAAAGTGGAATTAAAAAAATAAGAGAGAGGGATAGTAATCAACCAAAACATGCACTTACTGTATAGCTTGAATTTCTTCACTAGCATCATCAATCAAAAAAGCATTGGTTCTCCAATATTTTTTGGATTCTTTTCCACATCTATGCACCTTTGCTAGCCAACCATAAATCTGCTCAATCTTTTTCCATGAGGACACAACCCATGCAATGTGCATACCACTCTATTGCTCTTCGATAATGAGAAAAGTATACAATTGGTACTATGGACATAACAAGTTAAAATAATCACTATTGCGCATATAGCCAAAAAGATGATTAAAAATACAAAGAAAGTTTTTTGGTCTTTGTAATGTCTCCCCCCATATTTTTTGTAACTCTATTTTTGTGTCCTCCATTCCATGAAAAAACTTAGCATTCACATTGACATAAAAATTTAATTATAAATCAAATATGCTACATATGGTCTAGCACACATAACCTTTACAAAGAAGTGGCATTGAAAACCTCTCTTTCCTTGAAAATATCGTACCATTTTCTTTGTTGAAGGCTTGTGCATGTGGTCATCACACCAGCAGCTACAAAAAAATTATTATCTTATTAGATTTAAGCAACAAAAAATTAAATATCTTATTAGCATACACATGAATTTTGAAAGCTACAAATCACGAATACATAATTATGGTTTGATATTTGTACTTGTCTATCTCATTTACTCTATAGCTCATGTGAACAAATGAAGGTTTTACACATTCAAGAAATGATTCCCCTAGAACGAAAGCATCAAGTCTACGAAGAGGAATTTCTACAACAAGATCATTGTCTATGTCATCTTCCATGTCAATTGGAGTCCACTCCAAACCATGAGAGGAAAAATGATATAGTCCATCCCCACATATTGAACTTCTAGGTCCTTTAGCATTTTCTATTTCTATTTTCTTCCCATCCTAGATAAGGTAGGAATTAAGAATAGATTGTGTAAAATAGAAGAAATTATTCCTCAAAATTCAAAAAATGTTCTTACATTACTACCACCAACCTCAAACAAATAGTAGGTTGTTTGCATCTATTGAAAAAAAAAATGAATCAGTAATTGATTGAATTAAGATAGGCATAACTATGAAACAAATCCTAGGAACTAGAGTTTTCTAGTGGACGATGTCGCCTAAGAAAACATGGCGCCCCAACGGGAAAAAAAATCAAAATGGCTATGGCAGATATGCAGTAGATTTTCACAGACAACCTCACCATACTAGTGTTGATCATAGAAGACAATACGATTCTAATAATAGGCCTTTTAAGGAAGTCATCCGTGCAGATGGAAATCGGCCCCTATATTCTGATTAGAAAAGATAAAATATTAGACAAGACGGTTTTACTAAAAGATTCCAGTCTACAAAAATAAGACCTACTAAGGGCTATTCAAGTCAAAATAGGTATCAAGGACCACAAGCATATGGACAATATTATTATTGTAGACCCCAACAATCTGCATTTCATGAGAACCAAAGATTTTGGGCCCCCAAAAGACCCAATAGGCGTCTTTTTCATGATATGCAGGAACCTTTTGACCTATGGGAAGATGATAGAGGAGATCATAAAGAGAATGAGAGAAACCCTACTTTGGCTAAACAAAACTTTAGGGTTTCCACAAAGGATCAACAAGATGGTATACAAAGCCCTATACAAAATACTCATTAAAAACCTGGTGCTCCCTTCAATCCAACTACTTAGAATCATTTTTTAATGTTACAAGATTTAGATCGAGAAAAGAATGCAAGGATAAATGCCACAATCAGTCCCAAAAGCACGGGCAAGTTATCTTGTCTTCAAAAGGGTCTACATACATTAAATCTTGATCAAAGAAAGGCTTTAAAGAGAATTGATAGGCTAGAAATTTTGGATAAATTGAAAGATACTCAACATGTGGGAGCAAAAGGTTTGAAATCGGCCTCTAGTGATCCTCTGTCTCTACATCCAAAAAGTTGGGAAAACCTTCTTCTTCCTAGAATAAGCAACATGCTCAACCGATTCGACATACAGAGGCACGAGAGATTAAGAAAGATCAAAATAAATAGGGTATTTTGAAGAAAAAGAAGCATGCAAACACAAACAGGAAAAAGAAGAAACATTTTGCATCTAAGGAGAAGACATTGGAAGCAAATAATGGGTGCAAAATGCAATGGAGACGTGTTTCGAAGATTTAACAAACATGCAACTCAAATGTTGTGGATAAAATGGCAAACACAGATCAATCTTTAGGGGATAAAGCGATTGAATCATCTACAAAGGTTACTGTATCAATTACCCTATCTGAGAATTAGCTAGATCCATAGGTTTCTTATCTTTGTCAGTGAGCATTAATTTGTAAGTTCTGGTGCCTAAATCTTGATATTGCTCTTCTTAAAGATTTGATTTTTGAGGAATGGAAAGGGGCTATCAAAGTTTTTTATTTAGATCAAGAGAAAGGAATTTTCCTAGTGCTTTTTGAGTCCAAAGGGCAAAGAGATGTAATTTTTAAGGTAAAATCATGGGTCTTCCAAGGTTTGGGTTTGTTCATGAAACCCTAGTATCCTAATTTTAGGGCTCAAGATTTTATAGTTAAATTTACTCCTTTCTCGATGCAATTTCCTTCTCTACCTCTGGAATATAGGGAGCTTAATCTGATTCATTTTTTTTCAAATCAAGTTGGAATCTTTCTTAAGCATGACATAATCTCTTTTAGAGATCCCTCCAAACCAATTAGATGTTGTGCTTTATTGGATTCCTCGAAGAAATTTCCAGAGCAAATTCTTATAAAATCTAAATATGGGTTGTGGAGACAAGATATTCTCCTTGAAAATCTAGAAGTTGTGTGTTATAAGTGCCATATGATTGGTCATTCAGGGAACTTCTATTTAGAAAAGGATAGTATATCAGATGTTCTTCAGAATAAGCAAGATCACTCCATTTAAAGGTATCCCTCCTCACAGGTGATTTTAACTAAGGAAAAACCCCTTATATTGCCACATCAGTCAGTTTCCAACGTCCTAACACAAAAGGTAGTAAAGAAGGATGATTTCATGGAGCTAGAAAATCTGGGCTTAGTCAGTAATAGGAACATTACATTAATCTTGCCAGAGTTTTTACAACATTGTCAATCAATTTGTTGGTACTCCCCTGCATTTTCTTGTGCTTTTGCTCAACAACTTGATAGTATAGTTAAAGCTCTTATGTTTGATAAAATTTTGATATCTTTTAATCAAAAATATCAACTTTGCAAATTGTATCATAAATATCAGGACTCAAGCTACAAAGGACCTAAGATTTTAGATATTGATGAGGAAGAGGTCTCAAATATAGACTCCTTTGATAATTTGTTTTATGAAGGCCATTTGGAGGAGCTGGAAGATAAAATTATAGTTTCAAAAGGCTCTAAAATGATTGAATGGATTTCTAATGAAGTCCTTAAAGAAGATCATGATGCTAGAAATATCTCTCCCAATTCTTTCCTTTTCTCTCCTCTTAATGGTATAGATAGTATTCTTGATTTGGAAGAAGTTGATGAAGTAGATATGATGTTCTCTTTAGATCCTCCTGAGAAGGTTACACCTCAAGAATTTCCTAATAGGAAGTTGCCCCAGATTCTCCTTCTCACTTCAACTTAAGAGCCTAAATCTATACAATAAGTAATAGTGAAGGCTGATAAGTTATTGGAGGCCCTAGAGAAGATAGATGGAAATTTTGACTACTCTCAAACATTGGGAATTTCTCAAAATCCAAACACCTAACCAATTATTACTAAGACTCCAGGTAAAAGGGGGAGAAAATCACACATTACAAAATTGAAAGAAGAAATAGCATGAGGAGTTCAGTCAACTTCGGATAGCACAGTGGCCTTTTCTGCAAATAAACGACCGAGGAGAGCATGTTGCTCTCCTCGATACCAATGAATATTTTGTCATGGAATATCAGTGGCATTAATTCCCTTGACAAGAGAGCTCTAATCAAGCAACAACTAGAAGCTTGTGGAGCATATATAATCATGTTACAAGAGACCAAAACTTTAGACCAAACTTTTCAATTGACAGTGCAAAAATGGAGGAAATGGAAATATTTTCATATCCTTGCCTAGGGAGCTTCAGGGGGAACGATTGTTTTATGGGATTCCAAACTACTTCAAATTGAACTTCAAAAAGTGACAAGCATTGGAAACTACTCAAAGTATCTCAGTTCGAATTTCAATTTTGGTTGTTGAATGTTTATGCCCCAACGGCCACAACAGACAAAAAGCATCTTTGGGATTCTTTAACGAAAGTTATGGATGAAATAAGAATGGATAAAATAATTGTTGCAGGAGATTTTAATGCTATAGCTAGCATGTAGGAGAAGAAAGGTAGAATTATCCCTCCTCAAAAAGTTATAGATGATTTTGTGGCTTTCATTTCTGATAATGCCTTGTCTAATATTATACCTATAAAGGGTCAATTCACATGGATGAATCGAAGAAAGGGTTTTTTGCAGATAGTAGAGAGATTAGATATATTTCTTGCTTCTGCAAATTGGTATGGCACTAGAAAAACCTTGATATCTGAAATCATGCCTGTATCTCATTCTGATCACTTTTCCATCTCTTTGTCCATTAAAACAATCAATCAGGTAAAAAATCATGGGGCTTCCTTTAAGTTTCAAAGAATTTGGTTTCACCATCCTCTTTGCATGCCTTTATTAAACCAATGGTGGAATTTTTCTCCTTTTTTTATGCGATCAAGGATGTTTTAGTTAGCTCATAAGCTGAAATATGTTAAAAAATAGATCAAGTTTTGGAATGTGAACGTTTTCAAAAATATTTTTGAACAAAAAGAAAGTGTGTTTAAGGAATTATCAGATATAAATGATAAAGTAATTAGTCAAGGGCTAGATGTAGATCTATATGAGAAACAAAAAAAATTGCAAGAAGAATGGGTAGAGCTAGTGGCAAGGGAGGAAAAATATTAGAAGCAGAAGTCTCGAGAATTGTGGTTGAAGGAGGGTGACAAAAATACAAAGTTTTTTCATGCATCTGCATAGATAAAAAAGTCACATAATTCTATTTTCAAAATTCAAGATGTCGTATCAGCTCAAGAATTAGTAAAAGAGGAAGAAAAACAACAAGAAGCTATAAGGTTCTTTTCTTCTCTTCTGTCAGCACCAAACAATAAATCTCCACCATCTTCTATTGATACAAATGACTTATTGGACTCTATTCCTGCTTTGATCACTAGGGAGGATAATGGAAATATTTTGAAACATTTCTCTTTGGATGAAGTAAGAAGTGTAGTGTTTTCTATGCAACTAGACAAAGCTCTTGGCTCATATGGGTTTACAACTCTGTTCTTCCAAAATGCCGAGATTTTGTTGGTATTGATGTTCTCCTCGCACTAGAAGAATCAAGGAGGACAGGGAAAGTTCTAAAATAGTTTAATACAACTCACATTTACTTAATCCCAAAAGTAAAGGATCCAAAGTCTTTTGTTGAGTTTAGACCAATCTCCTTATGCAATACAATGTATAAAGTTTTCACTAAAGCTATTTATCTAAGGGTTCAACCAATCATCTCCAAATTATTGTCACCAGAACAAGGTGGCTTTGTGCCTGGAAGGGAAACAACATAAGGTGATATAGTAGCCCTTGAAGTACTACATTCTATTAAAACTTCCATCATTTTGTCTTTCATTGATCATTAAATTGGACATGTTGAAAGCATACAATAGAATGTGTTGGGAATTTTTTATTCAGGTGCTTAAAAAAATTGGCTTTATTAATAAATGGTGCAAGTGGATTCTTTCTCGTCTTTCAAGAAAAAAATTCTCAGTGATTATCAATGGCTCTCCTATTGGATTTTTTGGATCCTCTCAAGGAGTGATACAAGGGGATCCATTGTCCCCTGTGTTATTCATTCTGATGGTAGAAGCACTAAGAAGATCAATTCAGAAAGCTCATTTGCAAGGTTTATGGCAGGGGGTTTCTATACCTAATACAAACATTACAACTAATCACTCCCTTTTTGTAGATGAAACATTGATGATTGGTAAGGCATCTTTGAAAGAAGCAAATAGGTTAAATCATTGTTAGAAAAGTACTCATCGGCATTAGGATAGAGAATTAATGCAGCTAAGTCAAAGGTATATGTTTTTAATACCAAAGCATCTATAGCAAGAAAGTTGGTTACAATTCTAGGCTTTCAAAAAGTAGAACTTCCTTGTTCCTGTCTGGGCATACTATTTTTTATGGGTTCCAATAAGTCTTTATTTTGGAATAAATTTTTAGAAAGAATAAGAGCAAGAATACTTGCTTGGAAAGCAAGATGGCTTACATTATCTGGTAGAATTTTGTTGGTTAAGTCTATCCTAGCATCTATTCCAAATTATTTTTTGGCTATGTTGCAAGCCCCAAAGGCTGTTATTCATCAAATTGAAAAGCTCATAAAATAATTTCTATGGAAAGGAAATTTAGATGATAAAAGGAAGCTTCCTCTAGTTTCTTTGGAAAATATGTGTTCTGACAAGTCAAGTGGTGGAGTGGGCTTTCATAATTTATCTGCAAGGAATATGGCCTTAGGGGGCTAAATTGGCTTGGAGAATGTATTCTAGGGCAGATATTAAATGGTGTAAGTTGATGTAGAGAAAATATTTGGATAATGATAACCCATCTAGTATATTTACAATTTTGAATCCCACAAGAGGCTCAGTTATGTGGAACTTCATTTTGGCTTGTCAAAATTTTATTAGCCCTTTTCTTTCATGGGAGGTTAATAGTGGTGATCAAGTATTGTTTTGGAGAGACTCTTGGAATGGTCTTCCACCACTTAATTCAAATCAAGATTTGCAGTTAGTTGAAGACACTCTTTCACAATCTTGGGGAGAGTCCTTAAAGGATTATGTTTCTTCTTCTGACCCTATGACATGCCTTGTTAAGTGGACGAATTTAATATCCATTCCTATACCAAATACTCAGAAGAACATACTGACAAATATTTTCAAGAATAGGACTGTCTACCTTTCCCACTCTTTGAATAAGCTGTTTTGGGTGCCCTCCAAGAATGGTTTTTACACAATTAAACAAGGATATAAGTCAATCATTGCTCAGGCATCTCAATTTCAGTCTCAAAGAGCTTTTTCCTTTTGTTGGAATTCAATACAGTTGCCAAAGGTGGGCAATTTTGCTTGGTTGGCCTTGAAGAAAAGGATTCTCACAAGTGACTGTTTGGAAAAATTTGGAATAACAAGAGCTTTCAAATGTGTTTTGTGTAAAGAGGCAGATGAAATGGTTGACCATATTTTTGTTTCTTTCCCAATGGAATATGAGGTATGGACTTTCATTATGGGGAAGCTGAATTTTTTTTTCCAATTGCCTAATTCTCTTTGGAACATGTTTACTAGCTAGCCAATTCTTCATAAATCTGCTCTGTTTACATGTATCTGGTTAGTTACTGCTTCTTTGGTAATTTGGTCAATTTGGTTTGAAAGAAACAGATGTATTTTCAAAAACCAGATTGTCTCAGTTCAAAGAATTAGAGAGAAGCTAGAGAAGGAAATCTCAAAAGTTTGTAATTCTTATGTTGGCAACTTCAAGTCAGTTTCCTCCTTATACTCCAATTGGGGTAATTTTATTTTAAACCATTGGAAACATATCATTTTGCCACTTCAGGGGACTTTAATGCATCCAAATGTTGTAAAAGTGGATAAAAATAAGGTGAAGTGGATACCTCAAAGTCCATCTTTCTTTAAACTTAATTTTGAAGGAACTTCACGAGGAAATCCTAGTGCATCAGGTGTTGGTTGTTGTATTTGGGATTGAAGGGGTTCTTTAATTGTAGCCAAAGCAGCTCAATTAAATTCTTGCACAAATAACATGGTAGAATTCCGAGCACTATTAGCAGGTGTATCTTTGGCAAAGGAGTTCAACATCAATAGACTTCATGTGGAGGGTGATTCACTTTTGATAGTCAATGCATGCAAATCTAAGAGTATCTATAATTGGAAAATAAGATATGTTCTTAAAAAAAAATTGAATTTTCTATCTTCTTTTAAAGACATCCACCTTTCCCATACATATCGAGAGGGTAAAAAATTAGCAAATGGTCTTTCCAATTTGGCTTGTGATCAACAAGAATTGATAGTCATAAAAAATAGTGAAGATTTGTCAAGGTTTCCTTACCTCCAAGAGATAGTTTTGGCAGAACAATCTCTATCGACTTAGCAATTATTTTATTGGCCCAAATGTGGTGCATAGAAATTTTTTTCAAAATATATGTTATCCACCAAAGTCTCATTTAAAGTATTATCCGATTTGAAATGGTTGGTGGTGTTTGCTGAGTAATTATTGAAATTGTAATAGGAATTGTATATGGCCTTTTGAAACATCATATTTCCTTCCAAGTATTGGTTCTAAGTTGGTGACTAGTTGTCTAGGTGGAAATTATCTGACATGGCAGTAGTCATCTGTGGGTTTTTAACACATGGTTGAAAGGCTTTGATCCAGATGGATGACGGTGTTTTGTTAAATAATGATGGCATATCATGGTGGGAATTATGCTTTGTTTTTCTTGAGATGTCTTAAATCACCTTTCCTATATAATGAAGAAATTCATCCTGGCTGCAAAGATTAATGTGTAATGATGATTATCATTTAAAACTCCCAGATTGTGCTATCTTATTTAGATGGAGGATGGGATTTTCTATCACCATGAATTACCTCAGCGGGACACTTGTTCAAATTTCCTTTTTCTCCTAATGTGTTTCATATTTTGCAAGTACCTTATAATATTTTCAATGTATTTCACATTAATTAGCTCTGTGTAGGAAGTGGTTTTTCTATCCAGATAAAAATGTGGTTGGTTCTTCAGTTGGTGAACAACATCCTACCATAGCGAGGGCACGTATTGTTCAAGTAGACTTTAAAGGAAAGGAACCATTAGTTGATTTCAACTTTTTTTCTCATGAAATGCATTTGCAGGAGGCATCTGAAGGCCAAGATGAGAACTCAGTACATGGGGGTGATCGTATGGAGGAGTAGCCATTCAGTTATCTCAGTTATCAGTTTTGTTCATAATGACTATTTTTGCTTTGTTTTCTTCAGTAAGTTTTCTCATTAGTTATGATAGTTCAAGAATCTTGTAGTTGTTATATGCAAGGGAAACTATACAGATTTAGTAATATGCAGATATAAATATTGTATATTTCATATTTAGTTAGTTTGGAACTATCAACAACTAGTAGAAAGGATAGTTTAAGATAGCAGATAGTTTGGAAACTTTTCTAGCACTTTTTTCGATATTTTGCAGATACATATGTAATCTTCTTATTTCATAATATATAATATATATATAGGCCCTCGTGCCCTTTATCTAAAAAGAAAAAGAAATCCTAGGAACTACAATATAAGACAATGCATGTTGAAAAGAAGAGTGTCTAGTTCAAACTAAAATTAGAAATACCTCTTTTACCTAAGGAGGAAGGTTGTGAAATCCATATTGAAAGCAAAATTATAGCCCTACATGGATATTCAATTAAGATTTTAATTTACATGGGTGCACATACCTCTTTGATGTGAGAAGGAAGGTTGTGAATTCTAACCATCCATTTGGGGTAATTTGAAATGAGCAGGAAAATCACATCTTAGAAAGAATGAAGTAAATTTGTGTAGGTTGAGAAACATGATGTTTAGTTCAACTTGGAACTTTCTATATAGCCTAAAATTGTAACATGCATAAACATATGTAACTACTTATACATATTCATCAAAAAAATATAGAAAATTGCAAGGCATGTTGATTTTGGTGCATGTGTGTATCTAGTACATGTTGTTTTTATCTATTGATAAACGAATCGGTGACTAATTGAGTGAATCAAGATAAGCATAAATTTGAAACAAATCCTAGGAACCATGATGTAATAAAATGTAGGTAAAAAAGAATAGTGTGTAGTTCAACTTGCAAGTGGACATACAAAATGAAAGAAAAATCATAGCCTTGCATGGACAGAAAATGAAAAGTTCAAATTATTTGGGGTGCACATACCTATTTTACCAAAGGATGAAGGTTGTGATATCCAACCACCCATTTCATGGGGTGACTTGAAATGAGTAATAAAAGTGCATCTTAGAATGCATGAACTAAAGTTGTGTAGGTTGAACAACACAATGGGTAGTTCAACATGCAAATTTCTATATAGCCTATAACTGTGTGTTGCCTTAGTTTTAAGTTTGGCCATAAATACTAAAATTTTTAGGTATTCTTCAAATTTTTAAGCGTCTACCATTTGTTTTCCTTTGGTAAGTTTTCAGAGCTTGTGGGATGCCAAGTAATTTTTCATAGCTCACCTTTTTCCCAACTTGGTCTTATCTTTAAGTCTTCTTCATTAAGTGTCATAATTAAATTGGTTTTCAAACTATTTTAGCATTTGCTCAGGTTTTATAAGCTCTCTATTTTGTGGAGTATTGTTTCTAAGAAGGTTATCACAAAACAAGCATGTTTGAGTTGTTTTCTTGAACTTCCATCGGGGCCGATGTTTCTTTTCTAACTAAGCTTTATCCTAGCTTAAAGGCATAAACATCACTTAAGGTGGAAAATAAAGGACTTGTCAGGGCGGGTTTCTATTTTCGAACCTTATCAGCCACCGACTATACTCTCAAAAGTTGTTTTAATACTCGATCTTATTTAAGTGTACAAAGGTCACCTAATATTTTCACTAAGTGGAATGTGTGTCAGGCATTAAAGGTTGCCAGTACTAGAGTAGATGAAATAAATGCTTGATCATTTGAGATTGAACCACCATTTCAAACATAATCATTCTTCTTGGGGAAGCGTGACTCCAAAAGTTGAGAAGAATAGACATATGAATGACTTTCAAATAAACTATTTGAGCAAGAAAGGGTGATATTTTCTCAGGTAAGGGGGTTTCCCTAAATTATCTTGGTAATTTTTTCCTACACTTTAACATGGTTTAATTTCTTGATACAATGAAATAAAAGTATTTGGATCACGAACATTTAGCTAGTCTTGATAGTTCCTTGCTTGAAATTGGTGAAACAAGGTTAGGGCATATCAATTTAGATGCATTGTGGGAAAGAATTCGTAGGCCAAATAGGAACCCAATCACTCAAAGGGTGATAGAAAGTGTTCTCCTTGAGGTTGCTTCATTCCCCATAGCAATACAATGCACTGAATCAGTATTGGAATGCATAGCTCATTACAATTTAGTGACAAGGGAAATTTGAGCAGAAGACAACAATCTATTGACAACCTTAGAAAAAGCCACAATAAGTGGGTGTTTTAGGTTGCCAAAAAGGGAATTTTATTCACATTTCAATTTTACCTTATCTCAAGGTTCTTTTTTAGAGAAGAAGAGGTATTACCAAAATTGCATTGCTAGGGAATGGTTTGATCCACCTAAAAAGGGAAAATCATAGCTTCTTAAGAAAATGCATGTGTCACATTTCAGAGAAGAGATCTCTGACATTATTGTGTTGCTACATCGAGTAAGGGGAAATATGAATGCACATGACTTTGAAGAGTGGATGTATTTCTTTGTATAGGTAATTTGTTGAGGCACGCAGTACTTAGATTGGGCCACTATAATTAGTGATCGGTTAGATGATATGATAATAGGTATTTCTATGAACAGATCATTTTATATGTCCTCTTACCTCTTCTATGTGTTGGCCTATACAAGACTATGGATTGGTTTAAACCCTATGGAGGATTTTGATGAAAATATATAAATTTATGATTATTATCCTGACTTTCAACTCAAGAAGGGTTATAAGAATTATTGTAGGATAAATGATGTATTCAACACGAAATTAGTTAGAGAATTGCAAGGTGACCTAGGCTAGAGAATATCTCATGAGGATTTCCAATTGGTCACTGTTGTGTGGTCTCACAACATGCCCCATTTTTCCCCCTAGAAAAATGTGGACACCCTTTTCTTCTTTTCCTCTCATTTTTGTTTTCCTTGACATTGTTTTGGGAGTTGGTGGAATTGCAGGCTTCATTTTCAATTTGCTTGGTCTTTGCTCGATTCCTTGTTCTATCTCGGATTTGGTTTCTCAATCATTTTGTAAAATTCCTATGAGTTCACTAGAAACTAGAATCCTAGAGTTGTTGCAATTGTATCAAAGATGTTGTATCTTTGATTGGTCTTGGTTCCACCTGTTAAGTTATCACCTAGAGGTTTTTCCTAGTGATCGTGCCTTCCTACATCGGATAGTCCGATGTCTACTTTTATTTTTCTCAGCCAGAGGTCAGAAACTAGAGGTTCAATTATGAAATGTTTGAATCACTTTTGATCTTCCTGATCCTAGTTCCCAGTTCCTCTCTTTGCTCCTGATTTTCTCTGAAGCTTGGAGGTAAGTGTCCCGATCTCCGGCAATCTTTCAAAGATTTAATACTAAAGTTGTCAATCCTGATGATTGTAAATGATCACATATCCTAAAGGCCTTTGCCTCGTAAAATTCAAAATGACATGATAGTGCCACGTATGCTTTCCATGTTGTCTTTTCCTCGAGTAGTGAGCCCACATAGAAACCTAGGTGTTCATAATTTGAACCCTAATTCACCATGATTAAACCTTTATTCAAGAAATTAATGCATTGTAACAGATAATTAATGAAGGTGGTGAACTACACGTACTTGATATCACCTCAAGCATGCAGTTGCTTCTATAACACTCTACTTCATGTCATACTGCAAACTTGCAAAGGACATTGAATGCATAAAATTCATATTATGGCATGCAATAAAAGGTAATTTTCAAGAAACTGAAACACAACTTCCAAGTGTTTCAAGGCTTCATTTTGAAAAGATCACTATCAATAGCAAAACAATGTATGTCTCGAATAACATAATTTCTATCAATCATTTTTATGCATTAAAGCCTCGAGAAAATGGTATTTTCTTGGAAAATTTGAAATGTCTATTATTTTGATTTGAATTTAACTGAAGGATGAATTGAAAATTTTATGAACTGTTAAAATTTGGTTAAGTTTAACCCTAACTCGCACATAAAGCACATATTTGAAAATGCAGAGAACACTAATGAAAATGAGTACTTCTGAAGCAAAACTAGAAGATGAATTCAAATACTGCAATTCACAAGCTATACCAATTAATGTTATAGCTAATGATACTCATATGGGATGGTATTTTGATGTTGAATTCCTCGCAAGGGAACGACAATAAAATGCTTCTCGGTGTATAAGGAATGTTATAATGAGTGGGTTACTTTTAGCAGGAGGGTTTTCGCCAGCAATGGAAGCCCCTAAATTGGTCATTGAGTGTTTGAACCACTACGACCCAGACAAAAGAATCATTAAGAAGGAGGGAAGGGTTTATGTAGATCTCTCTAAGAAAGGAATTATATACACATTTGGTCTTCCTACATTTACTCAAATGTATCACATTGATATGAAGGTGAAAGCCAAAACTTACCTAACTGCCGAAGAACACAACAGAGAAATTATGAGCACACAGTGGTGCCAGGAGAAGATTACAAAATAGACAAAACCGATTCTAAGGTCTATGTTCAACCTAGATGTTCAAAATATTATAACTATGCTAAGAAGGATAGATGGATTGCGAGATGCTAGTAAATTTGAAGCATGGATGTTTGTAATTATATCTAAAATGATGGGAAGTCCTATACCAATGCATTGGGGAAGGTTTATCAGCAACAAACTACATGAATAGATAAGGGAATTTCCCAAGTCCAGATGTTTTTATATGTCTTCATATGTGATTTACTCCTACGCCTTAAGGGAAAATAAGCAAAGGTTGACGGGTATGTGCAGGATCATGATGGGCCAAAAAGTGGTGATATGTAAGTGATATGATGGCCCATGTGGCTAACATCTTTTTTTTAACACAAAATTGATGAAACGAAAAGGGTTTTTAAAGGAGATTCTCATCTTTCCATCAATATAAATTATTCTTTACTTTGAATTTAATAAATTATTATTATTCATTTTCTATTTGAATTATGACTAAAGTCTTGATTGATAGGCTAATGGAAAAACATCTATAGCTTTCAAACTGTATCACTTTTTTTGAATCCAAAACATGTGTCACATTCTATGATTCACATACTATAGGATTTTAAAAAAAAATGAATTTCATGAAGTTTTGACCAAGTTAAGGTTGTCAGACATATGAGATTTTATATTTTTTTAAAGTTGTAATAAAAAATTCATAATTAATTATTTACTTGGAAAAAAATTACAAAAAAATATGCATCACATTGGGACATGAGTCCTTTATTTATATCTAAAATCTTTTAAAAAATATTATAATTTTATTGTGGTTAGGGTGGTCAGACAGACACCTACTTCTTATTTTTTCCCTGAAATTTAAGTACTACTGCATTGAAATTTCAAATTTTCACCCAATAGATTTTTAGTTTTTTTAAAATAAACCTAGTATTTTAGAAACTACATTCAAATTTCTACAGATTCTATTCTTATATATTTTTGAAATAATATAGATAACTTATTCAAATTTTTACGTCAAGTTTCCTAACTCTGATTTTCTGAATTTTCATTGCCACTTAAGGGCATGTTTTTTCCATGATGATCCTACACATACCCTGAAAAGAGTTGGTACTTTGGGAAGAGAAGTAGGAAACACTTTAATATATGCTCATTTACCTCAAATTACTATCCATGGGTACAAAGAGCATTATAGGAGAGTTAATGATGTGTTTTCAATGAAGCTGGTCAGAATGATGGGAGGTAAGAAAAGCTTAAAGATAATCTTTGTAAGCACAAAGTGCTATTAAACCTTTTGGGGACTGGTACATTCAACTTCCAACTTTCACCTACATTAGGGTGGAAGGGTTTGATGGATATCCTTTCATGTTTCCCAGGTACCCTACAGACAAAATTGTGTTGTTAGAATTGGTAAGACAGCTAAAGCCGTCTCAAGGTCTTTATAGTTCTGCTCATAAAAAGGCTTCTTTCAAATTTCCTATTTTAATAGGGAACTACAAGTGCAGTGCAATTAGAGTAGCCAATTTGTGTGAAGAAGAGTTGAAAATGCATAATTTAGAGTACTTTCTGCTCCAAAGACAATATTATGACCTAGAGGGGAATATTGCCAAGAATATTGCTGGTTATCATGCTCATGTACGACATCTTGAAGATTATTGGTTAAATTGTGAAGATGAGTACAAATTAAGAAGAAAATATGAAAGATTGTCATTAGAGTCTACGATAATCCTCAAGATTTATGATATTCCATATTAGATGGAGGATGATGGTGAAGTGCTGAATAAGGCTTATGATGAATGTAGAGTCTATGATGAACCTATTCCAGACCCTGATTATGACAATGAAGAAATAATATCAGTGGAGGAATTATCTACACTAGTTCTATTGCAAACTCAATAATGGATAAATGATTTTTGTAAAGTTTTAAAGGAGAAAGGTATAAGAACCACATACTCACAAGATAAAAGAAAGAAACAAAGAGAAGTAAAAGAACCCAATGGTGGGGGACCTGCTAAGAAAAAGAGGAAAGATGGTAAAATAGTTGTTGGTATATGTATTGAAGAAAGAACCCTTGAGGCTCCAACCCAAGGAATTTCATTAAAACTAGCTGATAAACAAAGAGATGTTGAATCAGTCAAAGTTCAATCAAAATTAAAGCCTAAAGTAGCATCCTCTTCCATAGAAAAACCAAGGACCAAGCCTGTTACTGATGAAGGGATAGGGATAACATAAATCATTGGTGCATAGACAAGGTCTGCATCCTAGAGAGTTGCAACACTATTTACTTCCCCCCCTTCAGTTAATATGGCTACTGTAAAACAAGCATTAGGGAAAACTCTTGTGGTTTTGGATGAAGCTTTTGGAGCTGACGAAGGTAAAATTAAAGAATAAATGGATAAATGGGGTGCCATGTGGGAAAGATTAAAACAAAAGAAGTCTAAAGATAAACCCATGGTACAAAAAATAGTGGAATAAATTCCAAATACAAGGTCAATTCCTATAAACATTGAAGAAGAAGAATTTATAACGGGAACACTCACTTTTGAAGCGGGAAACCCTGATGTTCTTGAAATGGAAACATTGGAGACTATAGGACATAATCCTACTGAAGAAATGGTTATTGAAGATATCCTTGATTCCAAGCAATCACTTGGGAATGATCAAAATGATGATGAACAACCACAAGTCACTGAAAAGTCAAAGAATGACCAGGTTGAGTTTGAAAATGAAGAACCTTCACAAATTTTAGGTGATAAGGTTAGAGACAGAGAAAATCCTAATGTGACAGGATATGAAGAAAGTGATGTCCTGGGAATAGATGTTGAAAACTTGGCTAGACAGGAAAATATATGTCTTGGAAATGAAGAGACAGTGTCTAATCTTGGTAATACGAAATATGTGCCAAGGAATAATGAGGATGTTCCTATTCCGGAGTACATGACAAATGAAGCTAAAGATGTAAAAGAAGAAGTTCCTAAAATTATTGAAGAGAAAGAATGAAGAAATGTTACAAAGTTAGAGAAAGACGAGGATGCACTTGATTGGTTAATCAGATAACTGATTTCCCCATTGGAAGTAGAATTGGTACCTCTGGATCTTAAAAGTTTTATGCAAGAAGTGGAAACTCCTAAACCTAGGTGAAGGGCTAAAATGAAACATGTCATATAGAAGAATGCAAATGAAGGTATAAAACTCCATATTGCTACCCCGATAGCTGACAAAAATAGACATGAGATAACACCTAAGGAGTATAAAATAACAAGTATTGTTGTTGGACATTCATCTTGGACACAAGAATTAGAAGAAATAAAGATGAATTTAGATACAACTGTGGCCAAGGTACAAAAAAGTAAACAAAAGAAAAGAGAGTTGAAAGAATGGATTGCTATCCTAGATAATTTTGTAAAATCATTAACCCAATATAGTCAAGCTCAAACTGAATTTCCTCATAATCTAGTGCTTATGTCAAAAGAATAGGTGGATGCAATTACAATGATTCACCATAGAATGAATGTATTTAAAGAATGGATCAAGTATTGGGTAAGGAAAGGAGAATAACTCATTATAGATGCAATTGGGAAGTATAAAGAGGCTCACAATTGGTTTGAAAAATCCAAAAGATTGGAAGGAGCATGTAGATTTCTCCAGGAGCAAGTTGATGCTGAGAAATGAAATGTTGAAACTCTCATACAAATGGATGTCCAAGAATTGATAAGAGAAAATATAATTTCAGAGCAAGAAGTTCCATTATGTGAAAACTAGAAGAAATAGTTATGTTGGGAAGGTGATACTTTAGTGCAATGCATAGAAGGATTTGAGAAGGTCACCAAGAAATGCAGTAAGATGATTGATAAAGATCAAGATTTTATTGAATTGTTAGCACATCAAGATTGTGATCCCCAAACACTTGGACAAGAGGGTAAAGAAGAAAAAGCTTTCAAGGAATGGATTGAGAGAATAAATAAAGACCTTGTTCAGTTATTAACCCGAGAAGTTATTGATGAAATTATACATTGCAGAAACACTATAGTTAGATATGAAACAAAAAAAGGTGCAAAGGAATGCTAATATACTCCAGATATCAGAGGATTACACTAGGATTAAGTTTAGTTGGAAATCAATACAGGGAATTCCAAAGGAGCGAATGTATCAAATATTAGGTGATTTACAATAATTTCAGTCAAGAAAAGTGAAGAAAGGTTCCCAGAATTAGAGCTCTAAAAGATATAAGGAGGTACCGGATATCAGACACTGGAGGAGTCAGAATGATGTTTTGTTGAGGTTTATTTTGTAGGTTGTTCCCAGTCCCAAAAAAATTTCCCTTATGGTATTTTGAAAATTGTGATATCTTTGTTTTATGTGGAGTATTGCGTACAAAAATTTGAAGTTGAAAAGTGTTGTTGTTGAGAAATTCAAAACTTTGACTTCATCTAGAAGATTCTGATGATAACTAGCATATGCCACATGCTAAATTTTGATTTTCTATTTCTCATTCTCTTGATAGACTTTAAGTTTGAACTCTTGGGGCCTTGTTCCTATAAAAGGGCGTTTATTGTTTTAGTTTTATTTTAAGCTCAAAATTTGTGGTTGTCGGAAGAGCCAAAACTTCTATAAGTTTTTTTCTTTTTTCCTGTTTTCTGAATCATTCAAGACTAAAAAATTGTATTCACATATACTTTAATCAATATCGAAGACAATTTGATAGTTACCTATCTCATGAATCTTTGTAGCTAGTTTTGTTCATTCAGCTGAAAAAGATTGTATGTTGCGCCATTTAAGGGTGCATACGGAACCTACTCGGTGTCCAAACTAAAACCCCCTTCTTTAAAGGCTTGCACCATTTTATGCCTGGCTATGAAGCAATCTGGTGAAGTATAAAGTGGTTTTCTTTGATTTGTTTACATCTTGGGGCATGTGTGGAGAATAACCGAGAGAAATTTTAATTTTTAGTATTTTTGATGCTTTATTTTAGATGAGATATTTAAATTTCTAAAAATGTTCCAACAAATAGATGAATGGATGGAAATTTATTGAAATTTTTTGAATGTTTAAAGCTAAATCTACTTAAGTGATAGCAAAATTGATCGATGTTCATGCACTTTTATTGCAAATCTTTTGATTTCATGATATTATTTTATGATCGAACTGGAAATCTTATACCTAATTTTCATGATTCTTAATGAAACTAGAAATAATAGTGAGACTGAAAACAACTGTATTCCCTTTTAGATTAACAACATTATCCCATCATACCCTGAAGTAAACATAGTATGGTCAAGACTTGACTACTAGAGACTTGGGATTGAGCTAAGTCAACCTTTTTTCCAATTACATAGACAAGCCCTGAGGTTGCTCTGGTTAAGTCTTTCAAGAATATAGGTTCTTTGCAGTTTTCCTATGAAGAATTTATCTCCACTATTGGTGCAAGTAATATCGTCATCAATAGTCAATATGTATGGGAACCCATTTATACAGTTTCAGACTTTTACTTACTTACAGGTGGGTGGATTTGGTGATTTTCCTTTAAAACTACCTACATACATAAAATAAGTTTATTCAGATGGAAGTTTGCTACCAAGTCTCGGATGTAAATAAGAGATGTGCATATATAAAAAAGGTTGGGATGTTGAATGAACAAGACAATTGAGAGGGGGGTGAATTAGTTGTATCTAATCAAAACATCAAAAACCCTCAACAATAATCAGATTCACATGCATTTAGTAAACCCTTATTTTGTTAATGTGATTAATCATGAAATGTAGATAACATAATCTGAAATAACAACACCATACACAAGAGAAAACCATGTTTATGTGGAAAACCCAATGAGGGAAAAATCAAGGTGAGGATTAGCTCACAATATAAGATTACAAAACTGATACAAAGGGGCTCACTGCTAGAATAGGACACACTCTCCAAAAAGGCTCATAGCCAAGGCTCACTACCATAGAAAGAACAAGAAGATGGAAGAGAAATTTTACACAAAGAACACTTTCTCAATGCAACAAAGAGTCCAACACAATGCCCCAACACTTTCATAGTCTTGTTTGAAAGATTTCAGACACCTCCAGCTCACTACATACATGAATCCAATACTTTGAAGTTCACAATGCTCTGCTCAAATTATCATCACACACATCACTTGCATTGGTCTTGCATATATATTTATTCTCTCTTCATTATTTTCTCTCTTTCTTCCAACTATCAACCACTAAGCCACTCTTATTTATATCAACCTCAATCTTAAACATCTTCTCCAAGGTCAACATTCTATCCATTATATTTAAAAATTCAAATTAGGTCGACCCCTAAACATTCCTATGGTGGATAGGAATGAAAGGGGACCAAAAAAAAACTTAGCCAAGTCCCAAAATTAAGTCTCACATGCCATGTTACATATCCATTAATACTTGAACATTTTTCGAATGTAGTATAGACACCAGGTTGACTGTTACCCGTGAAAACACATTAAACATTAAGTACATGCTTCTGATACTTCCAATACACCTAGCCATGAATCCTTTTAACACAAAAAAGAGAAAAACGCCATTAACCCTCCTTCAAAACCACAGTACCTCAAAAAGAAACTATGAAGAAATGTGGAGCATATACAATTATCCCTGACACCCCTATATAACACTGCGCAAAACAACTTCTCATTTTGGTAAACACAACTTCCTCTCACAACAATCCAGCACCCAAGATTTTGAATATAGCAACTTTCGATAACCTCAAACAACATACAAAATCCGCATAGGCATAGAATCAATACAAAAGAAACATGAAACACAATCTGGAGCACATTCTAAACACTTGCACAACACTATTTTATCTGTTTATCAATTTTTCTCAAAAGAACTTGGAAATGAAGTACCAGAGACACCATCTCAGCTCATTAATTCATTCCAATTCATCTCCAAACACTAAAACAAAATATAGCTCCATGTTCTCACAACAATTCCTCAATATATCAACTACACATGCACAACCTACAATAACTTGTTTTCCTCTTTTCCAAAATTTTCTCAATATCCTTGATATTTTCATCATGCAACAACTTCATTAACGCATATTTGACATCAATAAAAACACCAATTAGTATAAATCCTATTGACATCAATGACAACACCTCCATACTTGCAACAATCTCCCCCTTTGTCATTGATGGCAACACATGATGTGAAAAACCATCAAAGACAACACAACAATTTTGAACACACTTTCTTTTGTCCCCCTAAATGATTTGACAATATGCATAACTTTCTCCACTGATACCTTACAGTTTTTCACATGACACTTTCTCCCCCTTTGACATCAATGGCAAAGGATAAAGGTTTTGCATTATTCTCCCCCTTTGACACTGAACCAACATACCTGCTCTGAACACTCCCCCTTAGGAGTGTACCCAATCAAATCAACAACTCAATGACAACACATGAAACTACCTACTCCCCTTGAGAGGTAGCCACCAGCATCAATCCAGACAAGGAATGAATCCATAGATCCACTAGAATTTAAATGCATACCCATACACATCTAGTTCAACAAAGGATGGGTAATAACCCCCAAAATCTTAGAAAGATACTCGAAAGTATCCTTAGGAAGAGCCTTAGTAAATATATTAGCAATTTGATCCTTTGTAGGTACATACTCAAGTTTCACCTCATTCTCCATAACCTTCTCTCTCAAAAAGTGATACCTAATTGATATATGATTTTTCCTTGAATACATCATTGGATTCTTTTAAATGATAATTGCACTTGTATTGTTAGAAAAGATAGATATAGGCTCATCATATATAACTCTGATATCCTTCAATCTCTATGTCATCCACAACACATGTGTATAAAAAGATGCTACTGCAATACACTCATCCTCTGTATTAGACAAAGAAACTGAATCCTTCTTCTTACTCAACCATGACACCAATCTACATCTAAGAAAGAATGCACCACCACTTGTACTTTTCCTGTCATCAACACAACAAACCCTATCTCCATTTGTATAAGCACTTAATGTGAAATTAGTATCCTTAGGATACCACAAGCCATAATCTGGAGTGCCTCTTAAATATTTAAATATCCTCTTCACTGCTGCAACATGTGTCTCTTTAGGTTCTTCTTGAAATCTATCCACAAGACAAAGTACATGCATGATATTCGGTCTAGTATTAGTTAGGTATAGTAGTCCACCAATCATCCTTAGAAGAATCATCATCTTTTCTCAATTTATAACCAGTCACCATAGGAGTGCATACCAATTTGGATTCATCCATTCCAAACTTCTTCAACATCTCTTTGACATACTTAGACTGTGAAATGAAAATCCCTTTATTTTTTTGATTAATTTGTAGCCCAAGGAAGAAATTCATCTCCCCAAACATTGAAATTTCAAACTCTTTCTACATTTCTTCAAAAAAATTCTTACACATAGCTTCATTTCCACCAAAGATAATATCATCCACATACACAACCATTATCAAGATCTTGTCTTCCTCAATTTTGAAGTAAAGATTACTATTTTTGGTGCCTTTAGTGAATCCTTGTTGTACTAAATATCTATCCAATATTGCATACCAAGCTCTGGGAGCTTGATTCAACCCATATAGTGACATCTTCAATTTACATACCATATCCAATTAATCTAATAACTCAAATCATTCCAGTTGTTCCATGTAAACCTCTTCTTCCAATTCTCCATTTAGAAAAGAAGACTTCACATTCATCTAATAAACTTTTAAGTTCTTGTATGCTGAAAATGTCAAAAACATTCTAATAGATTCCATCCTAGCCATAGGAGAAAATGTCTCCTCAAAGTCTATTCCTTCCACTTGTGAGTAACCCTTACACACAAGTCTCGCCTTATTGCTTACCACTTCTCCATTCTCATTCAACTTTTTTCTGAACACCAACTTAGGTCCAATTATATTCTTGTTTTCCAGTCTAGGAACCAATTCCCAAGTTTGATTTTTCTCAATTTGCATAAGTTCTTCTTTCATTTCCTTCATCCAATGCTCATCCTTGCATGCTTCACTCATTGTTTTAGGTTCAACTTTAGAATCTTTTCTTCTTGTCACTACACCTTTCCTTTTGTCTCCAATGATTTTTTCTTCAAAATGATTCTCTTGCACATACTTATGGGTCTTCTTCGGAGCTTCTTCCTCTTCATTGTGTATTTCTTCTTCATCAACTTTTTCTTCTCGTTATCTCCAATCAATTTTATCTCAAACATATCCATCCATTGTAATTGAATTCTGCAACTTTTTATCAACCTTAACATTTTCACTTTCAACTATTTTTCTCATCCTTTTATTGTAACATCTATAAGCTTTACTTTTAGTATAATATCCAAGGAATATACCTTCATCGGACCTTGCATCAAACTTTCCTAAGTTTTCTTTTTCTCTTTTGATATAACATTTGCTTCCAAATACTCTAAATTACTTCACCATAGGAATCCTTCCATACCATAACTCATAGGGAGTCTTTGTGCCATTAGCTTTGGCTTGTACTCTATTAAGTATGTAAATAGTAGTATGAATTGCTTCTCTCTAGTAGACTTCAAGTAGATTTTCCTCTTTCATCATAGTCCTAGAAGCTTCTTGAATCATCCAACTTTTCCTCTCAACCACTCCATTCTACTAAGGAGTTCTAGGGGTAGACAGATGCCTCTTTATTCCATTAGATTCACAAAACATAAACTCATTGGAGGTGAATTGACCACCTTTTTCAGAACTCAAATATTTAATTTTTATATCCATTTCATTTAGAACCATAGCTTTATATGCCTTGAATTTATCTAGTGCATCATATTTTTCTCTAAGAAAGGTAACCCATGTCATTCTAGAATAATCATCAATAAAAATCATAAAGTACCTATCACCTTGTAGACTTCTCACTCTTGTAGGACCACAAATATCTATATGAATTAATTCCAGTAGTCCGATAGAAGATTATTCCTTTCCCTTGAAACTACCTCTTGCTTGCTTTCAAAACTGACAATCCCTATAGACATCATTGATAGGCTTTGTGATTCTAGGTAAGTCTCTCACTACATTAACTAAACTAATTCTTGCCAAATTATCAAAATTCATATGACACATCCTCCGATTCCACAACCAATTGTCACTAATCTGTGACATAAAGAAATGACCATCAACACCCTTAAGCTAATAAATGTTTTTATTTGTTCTCTTGCCAACATCAATCACAGTTTCAATTCCTTTTTTGATCTCACATGTTTCATCCCTAAACACTAGATTATATCCCTTGCTACACATTTTTCCAACACTCAGAAGGTTATGCCTTAAACTCTTAATATAGTAAACATTGCCAGTATTATTCTTGCCATCAAAACTGATTGACCCTATTCCACAAATCTTAGCTCCTGAATCATCTCCAAATTTAACTAGTCCTCCATCATATTTTTCAAGTTTAAAAAACTTACTCTTGTCTCCAGTGATGTGATTAGAGTAGCCATTATCAACAACCTAGTAATTCTTATCCTCTTTAACATGAAAAGAAGATACCAAAGTACCTTCAACCTTATCCTTCTTCTCTGAAACACTTTCCTTCACACAAATTTCAGAGTTAGTAAGACCAAATTCTTCTTTTATACCTAGGAAAAAACATTCATTTTCATTGAAGTCTCCATAATTAGATTCATCATTAGAAATACAAACATCTTCTCTAACATAGTAATTTTTCTTAATCATCTTTCCTTTATTCTCCTTACTGTTATTGTTTACAACTCTTTTCGAACATCTAGAAGCATAATGACCTATATCACCACAACTAAAACGTTTGAAAGGTAATTTACCTTTGTACTTACCGGTTCCATTCTTCATTCTTCTTGCAAAATTAGCTTCCACATCATCAAGATCTTCCTTATTTGAATCCTCAACCTTTTCTAATACTCCAACCTTGAAAGTGGTCTCTACAACTATACCATTTTTCAAACCCTTTTTCCTCATTTCAAAAGAAGTTAATGTACCAATCATCTGATATCTAGAATAAGTATGAAGATTTCCAATTTCCACAATAGCATAAACCTTTTCACTATAATAATCAAGAAGATATCTAAGAACTTTCTTTACCACTTTAGATTCTTTGACATATGCACCAAACCTCTCATTGCGCTCACCAGCTCATCAACTCTTTGCATGTATATTTTGATTGTTTCATCTTCAGACATATGCAGGGTCTCAAATTGTGCCTTCAAATTCTACAACTTTGCTTGTTTTAATTTTTCATCTCCTTCATAAATTATTTCTAGCTTATCCCAAACCTCTTTAGCAGTCTTCAAACTCATAAGTTTTACTAATTTAGTATTTGAAAGGCTATTGACAATAATAAATCTTGCCTTAGCATTGATCTCATCCACCTTGATCTCTACACTTGTACTTGGACCATTTCTAGGTGGAGTATATGTGGTCTAATAAGCCTTTTCTACCTCAAATCCTTGAGTTGCCAGATACCCTTTTATCTTTGTCTTCTAGAATGCATAATCTGTGCAATCGAATCTAGGGAATTCCAAAGCAACCTTGTTCACCATCCTAGATCTACCTCAAGTGATTAAGCTCTTCTCCAAGGAACCTTGCTCTGATACCAATTTTTGAATGAACAAGACAACTGAGAGGGGGGTGAATCAGTTGTATATAATTAAAAAATCAAAATCCCTCAATAGTAATCATATTCATATGCATTCAATAAACCCTTATTCTGTTAATGTGATTAATCATGAAATGTAGATAATATAAATTGAAATAACAAAACCATACACAAGAAAACACCAAATTTATGTGAAAAACCTAATGAGGGAAAAACCATAGTGAGGATTAGCTCACAATATAATTTATTGCAAAACCGGTATAAAGGGGCTCACTGCTAGAATATGACACATTGTCCAAAAAGGCTCACAACTAGGGCCCACTACCACAGAAAGAACAAGAAGATAGAAGACAAATGTTACATATAGAAAACTTTCTCAATGTAACAAGGAGTCCACCACAATGCTCCAACACTTTCTTAGTCTTGTTTGAAAGATTTTAGACACCTCTAGCTCACTGCACACAAGAATCCAATAATTTTAATTTCACATTGCTTTGCTCAATTCACATCACACACATGACTTGCATTGGTCTCACATATATCTTGCTTCTCTCTTCATTCTTTTCTCTCTTTCTTCCAACTCTCAACAACTTCACTCTTATTTATATCAACCTCAACTTTAAACATCTTCTCCAAGGTTGGAATTCTATTAGTTATATTTGCAAATTCAAATTAGGCTAGCACCTAAACTGTAACACCCCTCCGTTTTGATTCTTGTTCAAATTGTTTTATGCTATGTTTGGTTGCAGTTACTTTGATATTGGATACATTTTGTTATGATGTTTTGATCACTACTATTGAGCGACAATTATTATTGTGGGATGTAGTTATCTGATTATTGTTTCACATGCTTTATGGATTAATGATGTTGTAGAGTTAACATGAGATATTATTATGAGATTACTGGATTATGATGGAAGTGTCAGTTTCAATGAGTGTATTGGTGAAAAGGACAAATTCACATCACTCGCTTGCGAGCGCCCTGCGAATCCGTAATTCCTTCTTCACGGTGTGTATTATATGTTGGATATATTGTATGATATTGTTTACTTGGTTGTAGGATCGCAGGTACATGACATCGACTCCACCTGGTTTCACAAGTTTGAGCGTGTCGATCCAACGGTTAAGTTGAACGGGAGATAGTAGCTAGGTAACATGTGTCAAGTTTACACCCTAGCCTTAGTGTGTCGTTAGTTGTGTGTGTCGAGTCTTTATTTGTCTTGCTTTGATGTTATTTAATCCTGAAAAATTCTTGATTTGGAAATAGATATTTAGAATAATTGCATTTAAATCATGTTGATGGTTATTTAATTTAAATAATGCAATGTGGATAAAAGTTTATATTTAAATTAATTAATTATATTTAAATTATTTAATTAATTAAATTTAATCCAAGGGGGTTGAGTTTAGTTATTAAATAATTAAATTAATTAATTAAACGTGATGCAAGAGAATGAAAGGAAATAAAAGAATTAGAATTAATTTTGGAATTTAATTCCAACGTGTGGGAATTAAATTAGAAATTGTAATTAAATGTTTATTTGGAAAATTGGTTGCAACTTTGGAAATTAATTTATTATTTGAAATTGCATTTTAAATTGAAAGTGGGTTTTTGAAAAGTGAAATTGAAATTGAAATTGAAATATCTAATTTGCATATAATGTGAATTAGGGTTGTAAATATTGAAATTGAAATTGAAATTGAAATATCTAATTTGCATGTAATGTGAATTAGGGTTGAATTAGGTATTTTTGATTTATAAGGATATATGTTTTAATTTTTTTTTAAAAAAAAAAATCTTTGAGAAGGAAAAAATATATTTTTACAGCAGGGAAGAAATTTTGGAAAATTTGCACAAGGGTTTGAATAAAGTTTAATTGTAGAATTGATTGAAGGAAAGAATGTTTGCATTTGTTGGATTTTGGATTGGATTCATTGGAGGATTGAATATAATTCAAGAAATCTTTGGAGGAGGCTTGCATCAGAAATTCATCTCTTCCTGTAGCTTCTTGTACCAGGTTTTCCTCTTTGTGTTTTATTGTTCTTGATTGTTTTCTTTAAAATAGTAATGATTAAAGATTTGTTTGTTAAATCTGTTTTAGAAAATAAATTTGATATTAGAAGAAAGGAATTAAATAAATTTACAACCTTTGCTTGTGAAAATTCTTGAGTGAAAATTGTGAAAACTTTAGTTGAATTTAAATTATTTGGGGAAATAGATTTTGTTGTTATTGGAAATCAAACATAGAGATTGAACAATGCATTTAGAATGTTTTTAGAAAATGAAACCTTCTATTTATTATTAAAAAACGGATTTTAAAATCTGCAGTATAGTTATATTTTCATGGTAAAATGGTCTGATTGCGTCACCTATAACTTCACTTTCACAAACTGGGTTTTCTGGAAATTTAAAGGGATTTTGCATTTTGCAATTTTCTAACCCTTGTCCAAAAATTAGAAATACCCAGATCGTATTTTTTGAGTTATGATTGAAACATGAGACTACTGTTAAATTATTTTATCATGGCTGTTCTGAAAATAAAATAATAATAAATTGATATTTATAAATATTAATATTTTATGTATTGTTATTATAATATTAAAATATTATTTAATAATATTTTATATTATAATTTATAATACTAAAGTATTATATTTATTTATATTATTTTAAATAAAATTTGTATATTAGATTAGTGGAATTAAAATTATAAACATTTGGAGAAATTATTGTTTATTTTAAAATGGCATGTTAAAGTTTAATTGAAGGAGTTAAATATTTGATTTAAAGAATGCATAATTTAAAATTGAATTGTGAAATTTAAATCCATATGTAAAAGGTCCAATTATTAATTTGATTTAATTGGAAAAATATATTTATATTTTAAAATATTGATGATAAAGGATATTTTATTTTGAATTAATCAATTTGATATTCTGCAAAGGATAGAAGATATATTAATGATTAAATATATTTAAATATATTAATTTATATTTAGTATATATATAGTGAAGGTATATATCCATTTGAGAGAATAAATAATATTTCATCTTATTTTATTCTGTTGTTTGCAAATTGGGTATTATTAGTGTTTTAAAAAAGATAATTGGTATGTGTAGAAAATGTATAGAGAAAGATATTTTTTTTAATAGAAATAATTACTTGATTTAAAAAGGAAATGATTATTTTGTTAATATGGTTGAAAAAAATATATTGTGATGTATATATATATATCCATGAGTATTTTCAACTAGTATTTATCTTGTTTTATTTAAGTGTGTGTAATTTAACTTTGCATGAAGAGTTTAAAAGATAAGTTTTGAATGTATGGTCAAAATTGATAAGGAAAAAGATATTTAAATATATTGAAGAATTATAGAAATATTTATATTTAAATGTTTGTTTTAATTAATGAGATTTAATTAGAAACAATATGAATGTGTGGTCAAATAAATAAGCCAAAAGATATTTTTTATACATTGATGAAATTTCATGTTTTTAAATGGATAGAGAAACAATATGTTATTATATTAAAATGATTGAATGTTTTAAATAGAAAAGTGAATGAGATGTAAGATTTGGTTAGGAAATGGAAAGAGTGTACTTGCATGGATTTGTGTCGATTTAAAAGTAAATTAAGAAGTTGTTTTATTGATGAGGCAATCAATTATGTTATTTATTAATTTTTATTTAGATTAATTAAATCATTGTGATTAGATTATGAAAGAGATATGGATTTAGTATATCCAAAAGTAGTATCTTCCTCATGACTTTCTTAAAGGATTTAATTCTCTGTATTCAGTAAAGGGAAGTAAGTTTAATTGGTTTAGATTTTCAATAATGAAAAGGGAAATAGGGGTTATGATTATTTTAGATGATCTACTTATCATGTCTTTGACTTTGTCAACACTACTTATTGAATGAGTATGGATTTAGGAAATCCAAATATTAGATTTGATTGATGACTTTAATGCTTTTGTTGCTATGTCGTCAAGTTGCATTGTTGGTTTTGGGATTTAGTGTTAGTCCTAAATTATAAGTCTTCCAGAAGAACTTAGATGATAAGGGTTGTTGAATCTTTATGCCATCCAGTTGTTTTCCCTTGGGTAGTGCATGGCGTCTTTTCAGTTTTACCCAATTTTTATGAACGGAGATGTTTGCACCTCCTTGGTTTAGGAGCGGATTATGGGATCCGTGTCTCCTTGTATGGAGTGACCTTGTGATGTGGTTTCATCTTGTTGCCTCCTGTGAAAGGAGTGGACTATGTGATTGTTTCCTCCAAGATGTTTGGAGTGAGTTTCTATTATTTGTATCCTCCTTGTGTTGGAGTGGATTATGATGCCTAGTTGGTATGCACTTGTGGTTCCCTTGGTGAATTGTTTGGGTATGTGTTGTCGAATAGAAGAGTGGCTTCTGTTAGGCACCAGAGCCCAAAGAGGTAAACTAGATAACCTTCAGGAGTGATTTAAACAAGTGATAATTAAAATAATGTACTTAGAAGCTTAGGACTAACTTCTCACTAATCAAGATAATTTTACCTCACTCATAGACACAAGGGTTTGTTTAGACTTGGGATGAGTGGGAAGACTTGGAATGGCAAGATCAACTATCTAGTTCTTGCGAGAGGTAGTTGATTCCGCATGAGTGAGTATGAGTGCAGGGATTCGGTTGAGGCCACCACGATTACTTGTGCCGGAGCCTATGAAGAATGCCCAGAGGAGATCTCATGACAAACCTTGCGATGACACTCTATCTATGACAACTGTTGTTAATTATTTTATGTGTATGGTTATTTGAACATACTTGATCTACTTTATATCTGGAAGTAATGTGATCTATGTTAGTGATGTTGGAGTTGTACTTGTATTGTACTTGATTTGTACATGTATTGTATTTGATTTGTACTTATGTTGTACTTGATTCGTAGTTGTATGGTGAATGAGTTGTACTTGTTGATGGCATTTATTTGGTTATGTCAGTTTGAGTTAGTATGAGTCTGCCTTTGGTTAGAGGTAGTAGAATCTTTGTCCATGTTACTTTGTTACTATCTCCTAGCATGGGGGTGGGCCTTTGGGTACCACATTGGTAGGGTGGAACATGCACCAAAACCGTTGGGTCCCCATCTATCTTCAGTACTTGGTGGCGAGACATCCAGATGGACAACTCGCGGTTCTTGTTGTAATTACTTGTATTGTAATATTTTAACATGTATAAGTTATTTTATCCCTCTTATGTTTATGAGGTGGAATTTTGTAATTGTAATCTTTTGTACTATTGCCTCATTCTGGGAATGAGTGATGTATCTATTGGATTAAGATAATGTTTATGAGATTGTATCTTGGTTGATTATCTTATTATGTTATGTTGTATTCTTATGATGTATGATGTTTATATCATAAGGTTCATAATGCTATGGTTATATGTAATATGTATGTGTGGGTTTAAGTAATCTTAACCTTGTAGCCTTAGAGGTTGTTAACTAGTAAGTGAATGTGTATGTTAAATGCACTTTATAAAAAAAATTGGTTCGCTTATGATGTTAATTGCAACTTCCTTTTAAGGTTACTTGGCGAGGCATTACATAAACATTCTCATGGTGGGTAGGAATGAAAGGGGACCAAAAGAATATTAACCAAGACCCAAAATTAATTCTCACATTCCATGCTACACATCCATTAATACTTGAACATTTCCTAATGTAGTGTAGGCACCAGGTCAGACATTACCCGTGAAAACACATTAAAAATTAAGTACATGCTTCCAATACTTATGATACACCTAACCATGAATCATTTTGACACAAGCAATAGAACAACAACATTAACTCTCCTTCAAAACTAGAAGACCTAAAAAATTAATTGTAGAGAAATGTGGAGCATATACATTTCTCCCCAACACCTCTATACAACATTGCAAAACTAGTTCTCATACTAGTAAACACAACTTCCTCTCACCAACGATCCAATACCCAAGATTTTGAATATAGAAACTTTTGACTACCTCAAACAATATACGAAATATGCACATGCATAGCATCAATACAGAAGAAATATAGAGTATGATCTAGAGCACATTCTAAACACTTGCACACCATTATTTTATTTTTTTTTATCAAATTTTCTCAAAAGAACTTGGAAATCAAGTACCAGAGACATCATCCCAGCTCATTAATTCATTCCAACTCATGTACATACACTACAAAAAATGATAGCTCCATGTGCTCACAACACTTCCTCAATATCTCAACTACACATGCACAACCTGCAATAGGCAGTTTTCCTCTTTTCCACAATTTTCTCAATATCCTCCACATTTTCATCATGCAACAACTTCCTTAACACATAGTTGACATCAATGACAACACCAATCAATAGACATCTTATTGACATCAGTGAAAATACCTTCATAATTGTAACATGGGATTTCATTTCCAATTAGTCTAGGTTATTATGAACGTAAGTCACAATCAAATGCTCTTAATCTAGGAAGACAGATTGCAAAATTTTCTTTTGATACATATGAGAGGACGTTTCCATTTGATAGTAAGAATTATGTAAGGGATAATATCTAGCTTGGTGTTGGCTATTATCGTATGCCTCATCTTGAAGAATTTTGGGTTGATTATGTATATGATTATGAAGTAAGAAGAAAAAATTGGATGAGACTCACTGTGTCACAAATCTTCAATTTCAAATTAGGTTGGAATATAAGAGGAGTACAAGACAAAGACTCAAATTTAGTTGATCAAACATATTCTCAGCAGATACAAAAGCTTTCCTTTATCACCAGTGGATTAGAATAGTGAGGAAAATGAGGACATTCAAGTAAGAACCTCAACAGTTTTGAGGAGAACACAAGTTTGGTTGGCTAAGAAGAAAGGGGAAACTGTTAAGGACCCACCAAAGGAAAATAAGGAAGTTCATGGACAAGCAAGTACTAGTCATATAAGTATAAGGTCTTCTACACCAATATCATTAATACAAGTTACATCACTATCAGTTGGTAGTGGAAATGGTGATGATCCTCCTGAAAAAGGGAAAGGACTTTCGCGAACTTGTGGTAGAGGTCCCCTTCCTAATGTTGTAGCTGGAGAATAGAGAAGTGATGATGTTGAAAGACAATCGGGGGAAGATAACCAAGGAAACAAAGCTATCATGTAATCCTTGGAAATCCATACCCAGTGGGGTAATTGCATGGATCTGTGACACAATTTTGGTGTCAAATTGCAAGAAAAACTCATAACAAGCCATATTTCGCTCGCCAAATGGCTTGAATTTTGCAATGAATGTTTGTGAACTCTTTCTTCTTCTCATTCTCTACTAGGGAGACAATATACATGAAACAAACATTTAAGTATAAGTTAACATTTACATATGGAAATTTACTTTCTCATACTTTAAGTTATATTTCATGTATATAGTTTTATGATGTTTGAGAGTAGTTTTGGATCTCTAGGAGTTATAATTAAAATTCTATTTTTTGGAAGATCTTCAAAATTTCAAATAGTCAAATTTCAATAATCAGGAGGTCAAATTTTAGTATTCAGCAAGTTGTATCATATTTCTCTCTCACTCTCTCCTTCTCTCTACTCTCTATCTCTCCACTCACTCACTTTCTCTCCCTTCCTCCCTCTCTCCCCTCTCTCTCTCTCACACACCCCTCTATCTCCTCCCTACATGTACCTCCCTCCCTCCCTTCTCTACTTCTCTCTATCTCTTCTCTCTCTAGATCTCTTTCCCTCTCTACTTATCTTTATCTCCCCTCTCTCTCTCTTGACCTACCTCTCCCTCCATCACTTTGTATCTCACCTATGTCTCCCTCCCTACCTCTTTCCCTCTTTCTCTCTCTACTCTATCTCTCCTCTCCCTCCCTCTACCTACATCTATCTCACACTCTCTATCTCTCTCTCTCTCTATCCCTCTCTTCCCCCTCTTTCTCTCTAACTCTCTCCTCTCTATCTCATAATTCTCTCTCCCTCCCTCTCACTCTATCCTCTCTATCTCACCACTCTATCTCTCTCTCTCTCACACAAACACACAAAAACCTCTCTATCCCTCCCTAACACTCCCTCCCTCCCTCCTTCCCTCTCTACTTCTCTCTATATCTCCTCTCCTTCACTCTCTCGACCTCACCCTCCCTCCCCTTATTTTGTCTCTTCTCCCAATCTCTCTCACTATTGCTCCCCCCTCTCTCCCCCCTCTTTCTCTATCAATTGTTTATTTTCTTTATCTCACCATTCTCTCTCTCACTCACACACACACCTCTATCTCCCTCCCTACCTATCCCTCCCTCCTTCCCCTCTCTACTCTCTATCTCTCCTCTCTCTTTCCCTCTCTACACCTACCTCTCCCTCCATCACTCTCTCTCTCCATCCCTCTCTATCTCACAGATGTCTCCTTCCCTACCTCTTTCCCTTTCTACTCTCTATCTCTCCTCTCCCTTCTTCTACCTACCTCTCTCTTTGTCTCTCCATCCCTCTCTTTCTTTCTCACTTTATCCTCTTTATCTCACCATTATCTCTATCCCTACTTATCACTCCCTCTCTAAATCACCATTCTCTCTCTCCCACTTTCCATCCTTCCCTCTCACTCCCTCCTCTCTAAATCAAAATTCTCTCTCTATCGCACTTTCCCTCCTCCCCTCTCTCTGTCTCACCTATCCCTTTCTACCTCTCACTCCCTCCAACCTTCCTCTCTCTCTTTATCTCTCTTTCTCATTCTATCCTTAGCTCTCTACTCTCTATCTCACAACTCTCTCCATCTCACTCTCCCTCCTTCGCTCTCTCCCTCATATCCCTCCCTCTTTCCTTCCCTCTCTACCTACCTCTCCCTCCACTACCTACCACTTTATTTACCTCTCTCTCTCCATCGCCCCTCTTTCTCTCTTACTCTCTCCTTCCCTCTCTACTCTCTATCTCTCCCCCCTTCCCTCTCTAATCTCTTTCTCTATCTCCCCCTTCCTCTCTCCCCTCAGTTTCTCTGCTCTTACTCTCTCTGTCACACACACACACTCACTTCTATCTTCTCCTATCCTCTCCCTCCATCCCTCAACTCTATACTTCTCTATATCTATCATCTCTCTCTACATCTCCATCCATCTCTATTTATCTTTATCTCCCCTCTCCCTCCATCACTCTATATCTCAATTGTGTCTCCTCCCTACCTCTTTCCCTCTCTACTCTCTATCTCTCCTCTCCCTCCCTCTACCTCTCTCTCTACCCCCTCTCTCTCTCTCTACCTCTCTCTCCTCTCTCTCTCTCTCTCTCTCTCTCTCTCTCTCTCTCTCTCTCTCTCTCTCTCTCTCTCTCTCTCTCTCTCTCTTGCACACACACAAACTCACCTCTATCTCCTCCCTACCTGTCCCTCCCTCCCCTCTCTATTTCTATCTCTCATATCTTTACATCTCCTTCCCCCTCTACCTATATTTATCTCCCCTCTCCCTCTATTTACCTACCTCTCCCTTTATCACTCTATATCTCACCTATGTTTCCCTACCTACCTAGGGTTGAGGGATTAAGGGTTGAGGGTTGATAATTGAGGGTTGAGGGTTTAATGTATAGGGTATAGGGTAGAGGGTTTAAGGGTTTAGGGTTTAAGTGTTGAGGGTTTAGGGTTTAAGGTTGAGGGTAGAGGGTTGATGGTATAGGGTTGATGGATTAGGGTTGAGGGTCTAATGTATAGGGTGGAGGGTATAGGGGTTGAGGGATTAGGGTTTAATGGTTGAGGGTAGAGGGTAGAGGGTAGAGGGTAGAGGGTTTAAGGGTTGAGGGATTAAGGGTTGAGGGTTGATGGATTAGGGTAGAGAGTTTACTTGGGTTTTAAGGGTTGAGGGATTAGGGTTGATGGTAGAGGGTATTGGGTTGAGGGTTGAGAGTATAGGGTTTAAGGGTTGAGGGTTGAGGGTTTAGGGTTGAGTTTTTAAGGGTTTAACGATTGAGGGTATAGGGTTGAGGGATTAGGGTAGAGAGGGAGCGAAGGATGGAGGGAGAGATCGAGAGAGAAGTGAGATAGAGAGGAGAGAAGAGGAGGGAGGGACAAAGATATATGAGGGTTGGTGATCCAATGTATAGGGTAGAGGGTTGAGAATTGAGGGTATAGTGTTGAGGACATATAGGGTTGATGGTTTAGGGTATTGGGTTGAGGGTATAGGGTTGATGGATTAGGGTTGAGGGTAGAGGGTAGAAGGTTTAAGGGTTTAGGGTTGAGGGTTTAGGGTTGAAGGTAGAGGGTTTAGGGTATAGTTTTGAGAGTATATGGTTGAAGGATTAGGGCTGAGGGTCCAATGTATAGGGTAGAGGGTAAAAGGTTTGAGGGTTTAGGGTTTAAGGGTTGAGTGTTGAGGGTTGAGGGATTAAGGGTTGAGGGTTTAATGTATAGGGTAGAGGGTAGAGGGTGTAAGGGTTTAGGGTTTAAGGGTTGAGGGTTAAGAGTTTAAGGTTGATGGTAGAGGGTTGAGGGTCCAACATATAGGGTAGAGGGTATAGGGGTTGAGCGTTTAGGGTTTAAGGGTTTAGGGTTGAAGGTACAGGGTTGAGGGTTTAAGGGTTGAGGGATTAGGGTTGAGGGTAGAGGGTAGAGGGTAGAGGGTAGAGGGTTTAAGGGTTTAGGATTTAAGGGTTGAGGGTTGAGGGTTTAGGGTTTAAGTTTGATTGTTTAAGGGTTGAGAGATTAGGGTAGAGAGGGATGTATGGATGGAGGGAGAGATGGAGGGAGAAGTGAGATAGAGAGAAGGAGAGAAGAAGAAGGAGGGACAAAGATAGATGAGAGTTTAGGATCCAATGTATAGGGTAGAGGGTTGAGAATTTAGGGTATAGGGTTGAGGACCTATAGGGTTGATGGTTTAGGGTATTGGGTTGAGGGTAGATGGTATTGGGTTTAGGGTAGAGGGTAGAATTTTTAAGGGTTTAGGGTTTAAAAGTTTATGGTTGAGGGTTTAGGGTAGAGGGTAGAGGGTTTAGGGTTTAGGGTATAGGTTTGAGGGATTAGGGTTGAGGGATTAGGGTTTAGGGTATAGGTTAAGGTTTTAAGGGTTAAGGGTAGAGGGTAGAGGGTTAAGGGTATAGGGGAGAGAGAGAGACCTAAGAGAGGGAGAGACTTGAGAGAGCGAGAGGGAGGGAGTGGGAGAGAGATAGAGGGGGGGAGGGTTAAGGATAGAGGGTAGAGGGTTTAAGGGTTTAGGGTTAAAGGTAGAGGGGAGAGAGATAGAGGAAGTGACTGAAAGAGAGAGAGACCTGAGAGAGGGAGAGGGGTTAGGATGGAGAGACTTGAGAGAGAGGGAGGGAGTGGGAGAGAGATAGAGGGTTTAAAGGTTTAGGGTTTAAGGGTTACGGGTTACGGGTTTAGGGTTAAGGGTAGAGGTGAGAGAGACAGAGGGAGTGACTAAGAGAGAGAGAGAGAGAAAGACCTGAGAGAGGGAGAGGGGGTAGGAGGGATAGGGTTGAGAGAGAGAGGGGGAGGGAGTGG
>CM021104.1:212395731-212681989 GCA_007115665.2 Sequoiadendron giganteum
AGAGGTAGGTAGAGAGAGGGAAGGAGAGATGGATGGAGAGGTAGGGATAGAGGGAGAGATAATGATTTAGAGAGAGAGGTGGGTAAGGAGAGGGATGGGGAGATAGAGAGAAGTAGAGAGGGGAGGACAAAGGGAAGAAGAGGTAGGAAGGGAGGGAGAGAGACATGAGATAGAGAGAGGAGAAAGTGAGGGATATTTGGGATAGAGAGAAAGAAAGAAAAGAGGGAAGGGAGAGAGAGAGGTGATAGAGAGAAGTCGAGACATAAGGAGGAAGGTAGAGAGATTGAGAGAGAGAAAGAGAAAGAGATATATAGGGGTAAGTTAGATAGAGAGATGTAGAGTGAAGTTTGGTGGAAGAGAGAGATGAGGGAGGGATAGGTGAAAGGTGGAAAATTGGTGGCCTTTTTACCTTTAGGGTTTAGGACCAAAAGGGGAAACTTTCCCTTTCACTCAAGAAAAAACCCTTTGAGATCTGAAAAGAGAAAGAGATCTTGCAAGAGGGTTGTCCTAGGGGCTGAATATGATCTAATGAGGGGTTCACCACCAAGTCTAAACTTGGAAAATACAATGAAATGAAAGATGTAAGACAAAAACCTAATCCAATGCAATGACCTATGAAATGGCTTAGAAATGCAAACAAACAAAAAAGAAAATAAGAAGGATGAATAATGCGCACCTGTGAATCTGGAAGTGACTAATTACAGCTCTGAAACATTGGAATTTTTGACTTTTTGGCCAACTGGGACTCATTCACCAACCTGGGTGAATCAGTCACAGATTTGAGTTTTTGTTTGAAAGTCTATTTTGGGAAAAAGGGTATCAAAATCTACAAATAGATTTGAAAAACACCTACAGTGGAATTCATTCGCCACTTGAGGCGAATCAGTCCCATTGCACTTTTTTCAGGAATTGAAAACTCTGATCTGCACTTCAACACCTGCTCTTTCCTTCCAACTTGAGTTCCAAATCAGAGTTTGTGAAAATACTTGAAAAATACAATATAACTCGATTTTATAATGGCGGGTTTGCCTTGGTCAAACCCCTAGTTTGGTAATTAAACCTTGATAGAAATAATGAAATGTGCATGAAAACCCTAGCCTTACATGTATCTAAGACTAAGAAATATGAAACATGATGCAATCCTATTCTAATGTGCAAGAACAAGATGCATGAATGAAGCATGAATGGTGTAAGACTCACTTTAGGAGATCTCTAATCACCTCAAATGAATCTCAATGATGCATAAACCTTCCTTAGGCTGAAAGTAGAGTGATAATGGAAGATGGAATCACTTAGAAAATAAGTCCTTAGGCTTGGCTTGATGGCTAGTTGCATCTCCCCAACCTAGAATTCTTCATGATTCACCATAGACAACCATGATCAACCCTTGACAATGCTAGATCTTGAATGAAAGTGAGCTTGAAGACCTGCAAAAATACTTTATATGCTTCTCCAAGACTTCAAATTTGCTTGCTTTGAATCTTGAATGCTCTTGTGAAAGATTGCTTGAATATTCTTGATGCTTTCCTTTTGAAAATGCTTGCTCAAAGTTCTTAGAGATTTAAAAAAATCACTTATAAGCTTCCTTATATAGGCATCAACACCTAATTGATTGTTATTTAGATCTCAAAGGTCGACATCCACCAAAAATTTGAGTTAAAATGGTGAATTTCTTGCTAAAAATTGAACAAGACCCCAAATGGGACTCATAAATCCACCCTTGGTGAATGGATCCTACCTCAGGGGATGCATTCACCGAAGGTGGTGAATGAGTTGCACCTTAGATTTTTGAGGTGGGCTTTCAGGAATTTTGAGGTTTTAAATGATTTTATAAGATTTTTAGGTGAAATGAGCCTCAAGATTCAAAATAATGGATCTTAGGGGCCTATAAATGATGAATTAAAGGGGTAATTAATGGAAGGGTGCCAAAATAGGTCCAAATTAAGTGTGAAATTGCCTCGCTTTCAAGGGCTCATAATTTTCTACACTATAATAGGTAAAGATGGATTGTTCAGATAGATAGGAGAGAGAGAGCTAGGTAGAGAGAGGGCGATGAGAGATAGAGAGAGGTGATAGAGAGAGAATTAGAGAGGGAAGAAGGTGGATGTATTGAGAGAGAGGAGGCAAGGAGGGAGAGAGAAATAGTTATAGAGGGACAGCTAGGTAGAGAGAAGTAGATATGAAAGGAGAGATAGAGGGAGAGGTAGGGATGGAGAGAGAGGTGAGACAAAAATAGAGAGAGGTAGGTAGATAGAGGGAGGAGGAGATAAAGAGAAGTATAAAGGGAAGGAGAGAGGGAGGATGAGGTAGGGAGGGAGAGAGAGATGAGAGAGATAAGAGAGAGGAGGGAGGGATAGATAGGGAGAGAGAGGCGAGATAGAGAGAAAGAGAGTAGAGAGGGAAGGGGAGAGAGAGAAGTAGAGAGGTAAGGAGGAAGGTGGAGAGATTAAGAGGGAAGGAGGGGGAGAGAGAAAGAGGTATACATGGATAGGTTAGATAGTGAGAAGTAGAGAGAAAAGGTGGTTGAAAGGAAGAGAGAGAGGGAGAGAGAGGGGGGGAGAAAGAGAGGTGAGATAGAGAGAAGTAGAAAGGGAAGGAGAGAGAGGGGGAGATAGAGAAAATTAGAGAGGGAGGGAGGGAAGGAGAGAGATGAGATAGAGAGAACTAGAGAGGGAAGGTGAGAGAGAATGGCGAGATAGAGAGTAGAGAGGGAAGGAGAGAGATAGGGAAGCAAAGAGTGAGAGAGAAAGAGGGGAGAGAGAGTGAGGGAGGGATAGGTAGGGATAGAGAGAGGTGATATAGAGAGTAGATAGAGATATATATAGAGATAGAAGGAGAGGAAGGGGAGATAGAGAAATGTAGAGAGGGAAGGAAATAGATATTAGAGAGGGAAGGAGAGAGAGAGATGGACATGTAGAGACGTAGTTCTTGAACTCAAGGGAGATAGTGTTAGATAAAGGGATAGAGATAGTGAGAGAGATAGAGGTCTAGAGAATAAGAGATGAAAATGAGTGAAGTAGAGAGAGAAAGATGAAATTTGACCTCCTAATTATTGAAATTTGACCTCTTGATTACTAAAATTTGGCATGCTGATTACTTAAATTTGACTAAGTCTATTTTTTTTTTAAATCTTCCAAAACCTAGAATTTGCATTATAACTCTTAGAGATCTGAAACCACTCTCAAACATCCTGAAACTATATAAATTAAATATAACTTAAAGTATAAGAAAGTAAATTTCCATATGTAAATGTCAACTTATACTTAAATGTTTATTTCATGTTTATAGTTTCCCTAGCAAAGAAAGAGAAAATGAAAGAGTTTAGAAAATGCATTCAAAAAGTCATGAATGACATTTGGTGAGCGACAATTTTGGTGAGCACCAATTTTGGCGAGCCATTTGGCGCTCACCAAATGGGTTGCATTGGGAAATACCAATCCAATCGGTTGGATTTTGCATTGGGTATCCGACCCAAAGGTTTGGACAACCATTTCATGCAAAATACGTGATTTTTTGAAAGGGTAACAAAATTTCACACTTTTTTGGATGTACTAACCATCATGTTTGCACGTCTTTTAATGCAAGTTTATAAAAAAAATTGTGATGGCATTAACCTCTCTCTTAGCTATCTCAATATATAATTATTTTTTCATTTTGATTCAGTTAAGGTTTTGATCCATACTTCTCTTGTGAATGCCTTCATTTTTGGTCAAAAACCAACATGTGCTAGTTTTAGGATAGATTTTTAATCATTCTTCGAAACGTGACCAGATTACATTTTTTTAAACCAGACTCCATTCTACACGTGATGAAAAAAATCATTTTTCAATTAGTTTTCCAAAAAATTAGGGGAGAGCACGCTCAAATTTCAACTTTTCAAGATGTGTCCACTTTGAAAATTCATAAAATATATTCATTAAAAAAATTATCCAAAAGAACGAAGATAAACTACATGGTGTTATCTAATTTCTCACCATTTGGATTTTTGAAATTCTAAAAAAAAGTTAATCAAAAAGGGGGGACTTTAGACGCTATGCTATTTTTTTGATAAAAACATGACCTATTTTGTCCCCCCCCCCCCTTTTGAGACCCTTCATCTTCATTAATTTCAAAAAGAATTAGTAGCTTAGAAACTAGACTCAGAGCACTTCAACTCTTGTTCTTGCTGCATCTTGAAATTTTGAGCGTAATCTTCATTTTTTCGTGCAAATCAGATTTTGTTGATTTCAGAAAAAAAAAGTGGCATCTTAAGAGCCAAAATTGTGTCATAGATCCATGCACTTACCTAGTTATCTCATGGTGAAATAGGGGTAAGTGTACAATGTTACAAAGTCTCTGTTGGAAGTTTGGAAGTCTGTCACTGTTGATATAGTTTGGAAACATGAGCATGAAGTGTACATACATCGGTTGATTCGGTTGATCCAGTGTTGTCATTGATGTCAACATTGTGGAGAAGTAATTTATGTGTCATTTGTATATTACTAACTAAACCGGAAATTTTATCTGGAACTTGGCTAAGTGCTTTCTTTTGATAGTATTGTGGTTCAGTGCATCAGTTTTTGGGTTCACATTTCACCGCAAGAAGAGGTATAACTCTGAGCTTTTAACCATATCATGAAGATTGGCTTATACAACTATATTCAAGATCTCATGAAGTTTTGTGAAGTAGACTGGAAGATATCAATGATAGAGTTTAACTTTGTATATCACTATCATCTCTATGTTTAGTGTATTAGTGTGGGAGATTCTGCATTTTCTTGAGAAGAATTATTTTGTGTTGTGGTTCTAATGATAGACTTACTGATGTCAGCTAAGTATGAATCTAAAGAAAAATTAAATCTTGAAGTCACCTATATAGAGAATGGTATGTATGATTGAAATTTTTGTGATTAGGTCCAATCCTTGGCCGACTTAATACATGGTATGTGTTGAGAAGATTAAATACATAATGTAGATGTTCATAGGATCTATTTTAGGTTGATGCTTACCTGAATTATGTATTACACATTTGATTTAAGTGCAAGGATGACTGTTGAATCGAGTATGAAGCTGACAAAGCTTCTTTGAATTATTTTTTATCACATCTATTTATACCGGCCTAATTGATGCATGCAGATGTAATTGGGTATATATATTGAGACATTTTTTTTTTATGAATAGGCAGATATCTATATTAATATAAAGATATAATTACAAATTCACAAAAAAGGGGTGGGTGGTGGAAAAGCACGCCAAGAATGTCACATGGATAGAGCCCAGAAAAGCCAAAATATCAATCACATGGGCCTAGCCCAGAAGTCCAATAACAAAAAATAAAATTAAGCGGCCAAGGTAGTGCCAGTAGATCTTGGGGGATCCCTATCATCCAAATTTTTCCCCCATACATCAGCAGCCTTTGGAGTGACGTCAGGAGGAGCACTCCAACCATCATCAACTTTATCTTCATCTTTTTCTTTTTCTTTTTCCTCACGCTGAGGCAAGATTGCAAGAGCCAGCCGTGGAAAACTTTTTCCATTGGTAGGCTAGCCAGAGCCAAAAGTAGGCAGAGCATCAGAGGGCCACTAGAACCACCACCACCACTCCCCATAGCACCACTAGAGTGCCAGCCCTGACCAAGACACGGCGGAGGAGAATGAGCCCACCTGGGAAGTCGAGAATCCTGCCGAGCAGGAGGCTGGGAGTGGGATCGCGCAGAGTCACTCCACTTCTGGCCTCGAGAAGGCGACCGAATACGGGAGGAGGAGGGCGAATTAGGGATCTGAGCCATAGTACAAGGGGCATTTCCCTAGTGGTCCAGGAGAACATGTAGGTGAGCCACTTCCAGTGAAACCTTGTTGGCTTGCACTTGAATCTGTAAGAGAACATTAGAACATATAAATGCTTTAGCATAAAGAGACCCATTAACATCTAAATGAGAATGAGAAAATATACAAGTATTTCTGTCCTTCCAGATATTGAAGAGGATTTCCACCTTGAAAGTGTGCCAAAGTTGGGTGAACTTAGCCAGGGTTCCAGGCGGGTCCCACAGCCAAACCATATGCTAAGAGAAGGGTTTCAGCCTAAAAGACCGAAAGAAATCATGAATCCAAGTCCATAGCTACTGAGCTCTAGGACAAAACCAAAAAAGATGCTTAAAGCTTTCAGACTGCCCACAAAAAGGGTAGCGAGGGTCAAGAACCCCCAAATGAACAGGCCAAGAACCCATAGGCAAGCCTTGGAAAAGAATACACCAAGCAAAGTGGGCCAGCTTCATATTAATAGACCAAGTGGCATCAAACCTCTTACGCCAAGTATGGGTAGAGGGATTAAGAAGCCACCTCTAGTTCAAGGAACTGATCATAGGAAAATGTGGTGAAAGCCACCTGTAACCAAGCCGCAGTTTGTAGCTCCTGAGAGGAGTGTCTAGAAACCATTTCCAGTCTTTCCACCAAGGTTTGTGCCCATGAATGCCAACTTTGTGAAGCATTTTCATTGGAATGGCACTCACTGGCCTGTCAAAAGTAAGATAGTCCTATTTTTGAAGAATGTATTGAGCTTTAAAAGAATCCCACTACAAGAGATGCATGGTAGGCCAATGAAAGAGTTGATGCAATGTTTGAATGCCCTTTTTATGAAATCTGAGGGCCTTGAGCCAAGGCGACTTGGCCAGGGGTTGACCATTCTAAGCCAGGGGGGAGACCACCGTAAGTTATGTTGGTTGATGGAAAGCCCATCACGAAATCCAACCCCAGCCTAATGGAGCTAAGGCTTAACAGTTTCCCAAGAGCGCTAGATGCTCTTGGCCATAAGGGAGCCAACAATTTGAACCGACTCCCTCATAACCGGGAGGGTTTGGAGACTGAGTCCTTTCCAGGTGGGCCTGTGAATAGGAAAACCAGACTGAATACAATGCCTGAGGAGAATCTTCCAGGGTTCATCCCCAGTGGGAGCTCAGATAATCCATTTAACACAAAGAGCAGTCCCTTGTCGTTGATTGGAGAGCAATCCAAGCCCTTCAGAGTCCTTGGGGAGACAACAAAATTCCCAAGCAACCCGATGAAAACCCTTGTGGGTTTCAGAAGAGGCGCATAAAAAATCATGAAGCAACTTTTCAAGCCTACTATAGGCAGTTTTAGAAGGAGCCCAATAGGAAGAATAATAGACGTGAGTGGCAACCAAAATTTTAGTGCACACTTGGAATTTACCAGCCAATGAAAGAGGCTTAGTAATCCAATAGGCCAACTTTTGTTCAACCCTGGAGAGCGCGGCTTGCCAAAGCTCCCGAGGGGAAGCCTGAAAGGCGAAGGGGATGCCCAGAAATCAAAATATTTCTCCCTGTCCTATCCACTTCCAGTTATAAGTTTGGAGCCACACAAGAGAGGGGAGCGCCGATTGCCTGTAGCACAAGGTCTTGTGCCATTGAATTGCAGACTCAGAGGCAAGACAAAAGGTATTAAGGCAATCAAGGGCAGTAGTGATAGAACCTTAATCCTCTAAGAGAGTGAGAAAGGAATCATCCACGAAGTGGTCATTGACAAGTTGTTCTTGAGAGTCCGTGAGAGAGATCCCTTTAACACGTTGCTGGGAGATAGCATTGGCCAGGAGATATCCAAAGCCCTCAACAGCTAGAACATACAAAGTAGGGGCAAGAGGGCATCCCTAGCGAATGGAACGAAAAAGACCAAAAGCAGAAGACTGGCGGCTATTAATGGAAATGCAAGCCAAGACATCAGAAAAAAGCATACGAACAGACTGTATAAAGTTGGGCCCAAAGCCCAAGGCTTGCAACATCGCAAGAATGAAAGGCCATTCAATGTGGTCATAAGCTTTGGTAAAATCAATTTTAATGAACACCACTTTCTAGTTCGACTGCTAGGCCCACTCCATGCCTTCCCAAACTGCAATAATGTTATCAAGAATAAACCTGGATTTAATTAAACCAGTCTACTCAAGATGCACAACCTAAGGCAAGAGGTGAAAAATTTTTAGAGCCAGGGGTTTGGCAATGATTTTGTAATAAACATTGAGAAGCGTGATCCTACGGATCCCTAGGCTTAGGTATGAATTTAATATTTCCTTTATTTATTAAATTGCCTAGAGAATTGGTTTGAAAGGATTCAAGATAAACATGATGCAAGTCGCTCCCAACATAGTCCCAAAGAGATTTGTAAAATTCACAAGGAAAGACATCAATCCCAGGAGCCTTATCATCGGCCATGGAAGAAATGACTTCCTTGAGCAATTGATCATAAAAATTAATCTGGGCTGAAGAAAGCCTATGTGGCACAACAACAAGATAGTCCTGAAGGGCTTGCTGGCGCATAGGCGTGGGGTTCTTAGTAGTGAAAACCTGTTCATAGTGACGCATAAAATCCTGGAGAATGTCAGGTAGCTCAGAGAGCACCTGGTTACCATCTTTGATTGCTTTAATGCCTGGGGATGAGTGCCTGGCACGAAGAGCCAAAAAAAACTCTTTGGAGGCACAATCACCAATTTTGAGCCAGTGAAGCTGAGCCTTGATTTGAGTGCCTCTGGCAGAATAATTATCTGCCACTTGCTTTTGATGTCTTAAATCCGCCACCCTGACTTGATGTGACAAGGAGAAAGGACTGGCCGCTAAAGCCTCCATAGTCGTACGCAAGTCGGCAATGGTGGCCTCATAAGAATGCTGATGAAAGATAGCAAGCTGGCACCCATAAATGCACAAGAAACATGTAGTACGAATGATGGCATCATTCCACCAAGCAAATTTAGCCCGTACGGCCAGGTGGCCTGCACTCTAAATTCCACACCCGGTGAATGTGGGCCAGGGTGGGCTTGTGATAGAGCAAGGATGTGTTAAAGAAGAATTGAGTCTTACACGTGCGAAGTTGACAAGACGCCCATTCAATGCAAAAATGAATTGGGAAGTGATCAGAAAGAGTCACATCCACTAACGGCTTAACAGGCAAGGTAGAACTATTGAAGGAAAAAAAAGATTGAGCCGAGATCATAGCATGATCAAGGAGTTTAAAAACTCTATGAGAACCATCCCTATAATTTCACCAAGTGTGCCAGAGAGAATGAGAATGGTGGTACCCCATATTGGGATCAAAAAGCCCCAATTTATTGTGCATATAAAACCACGCCTCCCTTTCATCCACTGCTCAACGAAAAGGAAAGGTGTCATTCTTGTTGTACGCCACCACTACCATGTTGAAATCCCCATAGAGCAACCAGGTGGCAATTGGAAAAGAATCAGTAATCCAACGCCAAAGCAAGCAGCGCTCCATGGCATCATTAGAGGCATAAACATTAATAATCCTGAAGGAATGATTCTCAATATTGAGAAGAACCCAGACAACCCATTGGGAGGGGTCAACCCCATGGTCCACCACACAAGAATGTAGTCATGGGGCCAAAAGAGTACTAGCTCCACCATGACCAGCCTCATGTAGAGTGCACAACATAGTACTGGTTGGCGAAATAGAGCAACAAGCCGAAGCAAGCAAGAAACCTAAAATTTTAACTTCCTGGAGACAAAGCACTTCAATCCCTGGGTAATTCTTCAAAGTATTCCTAATAGAATACTTCCTGGAGAGGTCAGTTAGATCTCAAACATTCCATGAGATAAAATTCATTGAAAATCTTCCATACTTGCAAAATCCCAGTCCTCTTCACCCAGTGAAGAGAAGTTATTCTTCAAAAACTCTTGCGAAACGGAACCAATCTGAATAGAAGGAGAGAATCTCTATTTTTCAAGCACATATTCATCTTCTTCCGATGGAGAAGATGGGCTGTGAGATCACCACTGAGTCCCCACTGTGGAGGACAAAATCGGTTGAGCACACAAAACAGCCGCGGGCTGAGGCATGGCCTTTGACCTGGGTTGTAAAACAACAGAAGTAACTCCCGAGGGAGTAGCTATCCCCTTCTCTGAAGGGTTTGAAACCAATTTGGTTGGTTCAGGGGCCTTGGGAGCCGACCCAGAACCAGACCACTTATTTTTTCGGTTTGAAACTATAGTCCACTTTGTTTCAGCTTTAGCAGAAGGCTCTATTGGATGAGGCTTTTCAACATCCTGTGACTGAGATGATGTACGAGGAACTATCAAAGGGCAGTCCTTGATTTTGTGGTCAGCTGACTGGCACCGATAGCACGTGCTGGGCAGATTGAAATATGTGACTTTCTGGGTGTGTCTAATATCACCAATTTGAATGTCTATGGACTCTTTCAAATCCTTGGATAAATCAACTTCCACACAAACCCTCTTTTGAGGACGGGCTTGAAAGAACCTATCAAACTTGATACAAACAACCCTTCCCAAAGAGGAAGCAATATGGTTCAAGAAGGGCATGCAAGGCAAAGGTAACCGGGAAACTTAATCCAAACCGGGACATGCATTTTGGAGTCTTCTGAGACAGCAAAATCTCGGGTCCATGCCTGGAAAACCAACAAGGAAGACCGAACATACTAGGGCCCATGACCCAAAATAGCTTGGACATGACTAACTTCTACAAAGCGGAACAAAAAAAAACCCTTGGTCAAATTTTGGACCATATCAAGGCAGACCCCATGAGGGACCCAGGCCTTGCTGACCTAGTCTTTCAACACACTTTCGGGGGGAGTCCTCCCAACAAAATAACCCACAAGGGTGTGTTGTTCAAGCCATTGGCATGCATAATCAAAATCAGGTAGATGTAAAACTACATCAGCAGGGGCGTCAAAATGCTTACCTCGTGAAAGACTTTTGGAACAAATTTTCAAGGGCATTTGTTCAGTGGGGGAGCCATTAAACTGCGCCAACGAACTGCTAACACCAGAAAAAATTGTTGGGTTAGAACCAGTTGAAGGAATAATAAACCCCTAAAACCGCAGTAAATGCGATCATACTCAATAAAGGAAACAATTTCCTATGCAAGAAGCATAGTATGACACAGGAGGGGCCATGAATGACCTCAAAAAGCACAAAACCCTAGTAGAGCTCATGCTCCGCTATCTTCTAAAAGATTGACAAAAAAAGTTCATGTGAGACAATTTTGGAATTGAGATGAGAAGTGGAGTAAGTAGAAGTGGCACACTAGGTGCGAGTGGTCTCATATGGTGCGGACATGTGAATTTAGAGGTGATAGATCATAATCGGAGAAGAGTTGTTAAGTGATTGCTAAGAAGAGTATTACTTTTGTATTCAAAGCTTCAAAGGAACTAAAATTCAGAACAAAGAAGGTGTACTTCTATCAATTCACATTTTAGCTAAGTAGCCACCCTTTTTTTATATCTAACTCTAGTTGTGAGCCTTATAAGTGCAGTGTGTCCTAGCAGTGAGCCCCTGTAATATACTATATCTAGATATAATATATTGTGAGATAATCCTCACTATGGTTTTTCCCTTTTTGGGTTTTCCACGAAAAAATTTTGTTGTTCATGTGTCATGTGATCTTGTGGATATTTTATGCTTTCATTCCTTGATTCTATTAACATGTTTTGGTGATCGGATAAGTTGTGTTTAAATTTCAATAGAATATTGATTCACCCCCCCCCTCTCAGTATTCTGGGTTTTCAACAATTGGTATCAAATCTTGGTTCCTCTAGAAAATCCTAATAGTTTGAGGAAGATTTTGGAGATTGAACACATGGCTGACAAAAAGTATCATATCCCTTTGGAAGAAATTCCTACAACTAAATACATAGAAGATGACTGTTGGATTGACAAAGAAGAACTTAAAGTAGCCCTTGAAGATCTTGACAAGGTTGAAAGTGAAAATAAGGGTTTGAAAGAAAATCTTCAGGAAGAAAATGAATGCATCAAAAAATTGAAAGATCAAATCAAGAAGTTCAGATAAATACATAGAGAAGCCAATGCATAGTTGAATAAAGGAAAGGAACACATCACCAAACTGAAAGTGGAAAAGGAAGAAAAAGGAAGGATTGAAGAAAGTCTGAATACATTGGTACTAAGAAAGACTGAAGAATGCTCAAGGCTTGAACAAGAAGTGGTAAAAATTAGATTAGATTTAGAAAACGAAAGAATACACATGAGGAAAAATTCAAAACAAGTTCTACTATGCATGATGAATTGATTAAAAATTCAGAAACCTTCTAAGGATAAAGGTGTTTCAGGACTTGAAGAAGGACAAAGTTCAAAAGAAAATCAGACATCTAACAAGGTTGACAATCAAAGGAAGACTCAAGGCAATGGAAGACAATTTAGAAATCAAAGGAGCAATGTTGGAAGACCTCCCATCAGACAACCAAATTCTCAAAGCTACCCATTTTTCAATGGTATTTGTTTTTCATGCAATAAATTTGGACATAAGGCAATAGAATGAAGAAGTAGAATGAATCAAAATGTTGGATCCTTCTCCAGACAATGTTTTTCATGCAAGAAATTTGGACATAGAGAAACTGAATGCAGAAGTCAGATGATGAGTAGATATAATACTGGGAGAATGGCTCAATCTTTCAATGGTTACTGCTATACATGCAATATGTTTGGACACAAAGCTAACCACTGCAGATCAAGGATGAATTGAAGTCAGAGAAGTGTTGTATGCTACTTTTTGTAATAAACCTGGACACATTTCAAGAGTTTGCAGAATTAAAAATAGAAGATAGTCTAATTTGGTAAAGAGGAATGAACCTATGAAGAAATTTGATCCTACTGAGGTTAAAAAGGGAATGGAGAAGATATAGAGAAAGAAAGAGGAATCTAAGAACAAAGGTGAATCAAGAACTTCAAATACATTTGTACCACCCTCTGATGTAGATGTTTCCTCTAGTAACTAAGCCCAGTTATGGCTTAGGGGGAGTTTCACTAAAAATCATATAGCCCCCTACCGACATGTTGTGTCATGGCTTGAAATGTAGAGAAAATATGGAAAGGAACATTGTGGATCTATTGGTGAAAATCGCAAGAGAAAATGTTTTAATGCAAAATTTTGTGGAGCTTCTGTAAATTAACTATGGATACAAGGTTTCGAAGTTTATCAGTTTTTTTGAAGCATTTATTGATATGGGTCAAATTATTGAGTTAAAAATGTATTTGAGAAGAAAAATTTAGTTGATGTGAAGTAGAAGTAATTTGAAGAAGAAGAGGTGGATTCGAGGTGACTCTTAGAAGCAGACCATCAAAACCCTAATTTTTGCTGAGAAAATTCAATAGGTATTATGCTACTCAATTCTTCTCTAAAATTTTTAATTTAGATGTAATGGAAGGATCAAAGGTAGTAAATGTCTCAGAGAGACCGCAACCTGAATTAAAGAGGTATTCTTGGAAATTTCTATTGGAAGACCCGAAGGGTTCATTTTCTTGCACTCCCTTTGGAGTTTCACCTATTGAGAATATTTGTGCATACATTCATGGGAAAATAGAAGAAATTTCCACTAATGAATTATGTGTTTTATAGAATAGTGAATTGGAAGAAAATGATGATGCCATAAAAACCAGAATATAAAACCCTAATTGAAAATAAATTGGATGTGTGGTAGAAGTTTCCACTTTTTGAAGGTAATAAGAGGTACATTAGAATGGTATTGAGCAAGATTCATGATGAATCTATCTGGATTGATGGTGCATATTCAATAACCATGGAAGCAATAAGGGATGTGATTGGTTTATGGTCCTCTAGACCAGTTCCAGAGCAGAATTTTTTCAAGGTCAAGGAATTAATTGAAAAAGCCAGTGCAACTCTTGAAGGAAAGGAACTCACTTTGAAAAATTTTGGGAATCCAACTATCCAGGATGTTGCAATGCTTGTTGGACACAAAATCTTCCTACCAAATAATGGCTATACAATCTCTAATACTACTGCTCACATTGCACTTAACATGATTCAAAATAATGTTGATTATGGCCTTTGTGAGCTACTCTGACAGCATTTGATGAAGAATCTGAAGGAAATCAAAAAGAGAAAAAATCACATATTCAAGTATAGTACTTTGATAATCTTATTAATTTTCTAATTCATGAAGGAATTACTGGTAATTGAAAAAGTAGAGTGGTCAAATATAGAACCAATTGCACATCAAATAAGAAAGCTTATGATAAATCTTGGTGGATTGAATGCTCAAGATGATTCTCTTGCTGAATTCTTTAGACAGTTTCAAATGAGAATGAATGAAAGAATAAGAATACCCAAGACTGTGGTGAACAAGTACTCCGAAGACATCAATTTCCTTGTCTCCATTGACGTTTGCTTCATAGAAGAAATTGAGCCTAGACTTGTTTGGATTTTAGAGTTGAATTATGAAGTGACTGAGGAGGAAGTTGTTCATTATATGTAGAAGTGCTTCTAGGAAGCCCTAAGGACTCTAACAGATCAAGCTTAGAGGATAGGTCTAGAAATGAAGCCTTCAAAAACTCTAGGAGGTCAAGTAAGAAAAGGAAAAGCATTGTTATTCCTCAGGTTGAGATTAAGCAAGATGTTATAGAATAAGAAGGAAGATTGCAAACTGATGTAGACCAGCATGACCATGAAAATAGAAGTGCACAATACATGGATGAAGAAATAAAAGTTTTACAAGAGGTAATCCCCAGTGCAAGCATTAATACATCAGTGTCTACTATAGAAAATCTCAAAAATATAGTTGATTTTTTGAAAGCATACATCTCTGAACTAAAAGAACAAATTGGAAATGGGTCAGAAGCAAGGATTGCAAAGGAGACTTTAGAAGATATCAAAAAGAAATGTGCAGATGCACATCATAGAACATTGAATGGGTTGAAGGATGTTCAAAGTTGTGAATAAGAAGCACAAAACTTAATATCATATTGCTTGAAGTGGTCAAACTGCACACAAAGTACAAAGGATGCAATGAACCAGACTGAAATTTAAATAGGTAGTCAAGCATATGTTTATGATTTAGCAAGTGACACAAACAATCAGAAGTGGTCTCACATTATGCAACTGCATGACAACTTCTTTTCTTTACAGAATTAGAGGATAGAGAATCAAACAATATGTGGCATTATGGGACTTAGTAAAGATAAAGCATACCCCTATATCTAGTGCCCTTTCTAGTGTTGATAAACTCTCATAAATAAATCCCAACCCTGACACTGTGGAAGAAGGAAAAGAGTCTCTAACGAAGCTTGAAATACTATGAAAGACTCTTGTAGATGCAAAAAGTTCTTGGGAAGAAAGAAAATCCACTTGGCAGGATACTTTGAAGAAACAAAAGATCTACATCTTTAGGTTGACAAGTCTTTCCTTTATGCTTAAAATTTATTTTTGAAGAAAATGCATATTTATATACTAGGCCCCTACATGACCTTTTCCATTCATGTCAAATGGGGAGAGATAGTCGAAAAACATGTTTGTCAATACACTTGAAAAGTGATAATTACATTTTGGAATGGTTGCAAAACCTTTGGAGAGTCAAGTTCAAATTATGAAAATGGAAAATAAGTTTAGGGGTAGACAAGTTTTGATTCATGTCATAGAAAATGGTTTTTTTGATAGATACATTTCCATCAATGACAAAGGGGGAGATTGTTGGAAGTTTAGAAGTCTATCATTGTTGATACAATTTTTCCATCATGAGCATGAAGTGTATATACATCGGTTGATTTGGTTGATCTAGTGTTGTCATTGATGTCAAAATTGTGGGGAAGCATTTTTGGTGTCATTTGTACAATACTAACTAGACCAAAAATTTAATCTATCAGGAACTTGGCTAAGTGTTTTCTTTTGACAATATTATGGTTTTGTGCATCAATATTTGGGTCTACACTTCACCACAAGAATAGGTATAACTCTAAGCTTTTAACCATATCATGTTGACTGCTTTATATAGCTATATTCAAGATCTCATGAAGTTTTGTGAAGTAGACTAGAAGATATCAATGACAGAGTTCAACTCTGTATAACACTATCATATCTCTATTCAGTGTATCAGTGTTAGAGATTCTGCATTTCCTTGAGAAAAATTATTTTTCTCTACAGTTCTAATGATAGATTTACTAATGCTGGTTAAGTATGAATTTGAAGAAAAATCGAATCTTGAAGCCGCCTATATAGAGTAGGGTATGTATGATTGAAAATTTTGTGATTAGGTCCAATCCCTGGCTGACCTAATACATGATATGTGTTGAGAATATTAAATATATAATGCGGATGTTTGTAGGATCTATTTTAGGTCAATTCTAACCTAAATTATGTATTACACATTTGATTTAAGCGCAAGGATGATTGTTGAATCGAGTATGAATCCAAAAATGATACTTTGGATTATTTTTTTATCACATCTATTTAGATCGACCTAATTGATGCATGCGGATGTAATTGGGTATATATGTGAGAAAATTTTGCAATTGAGATGAGAAGTGGAGTGAGTAGAAGTGGCACACCAGGTGCAAGTGGTCTCATATGGTGTGAACATACGAATTAAAAGCTGAGAGATCACAATCAGAGGAGAATTGTTAAGTGACTGCTAAGAAGATAAGTACTTTTCTATTCAAAGCTTCAAAGGAACTGAAATTTGGCACAAGGAAGGTGTAGTTCTATCAGTTCAAATTTTGGCTAAGTAGCCACCTTTGTTTTGTATCTCTCTGGCTATGAGCCTTATAAGGGTAGTGTGTCCTAGCAGTGAGCCCCTAGAATATACTATATCTGAATATAATATATTGTGAGCTAATCCTCACTGTGGTTTTTCCCTTTTTGGGTTTTCCATGTAAAAATCTTGGTGTTCATGTGTCATGTAATCTTGTGGATATTTTAGGCTTTCATTCCTTCTTTTTGTTAACATGTTTTGGTGATTGGATAAGTTGTATTTTAAAGTTCAATAGAATACTGATTTATCCCCCTCTCAATATTTTGGGTGTTCAACAGTCACGATTCCCTCTCCTTCCAATCTTTGCAATGTGGTGAAATCCCCTTTGATTAACAAAACTCTCAGTTTCTCTACACTTGAGGCTTCCTAAAATCCTAATACATCTAAATCTTCACAATCCTAGCTAGATATTTCTCTCTCTCCAAGAAAAGAAAAATAGTTCCTATTGTGCTATCGTGGGAGGACATTATGGGGAAACTTCTATAGAGAACTCCCAAAGTAAAGAAATTGAAAACTACTGCTAGGTTGCTTGAAGATGAATATTTTGGGCATTTGGTTATGGAATTTTCCCAACCTTTTGTGTAGAAAGACCTTAATCAAGTCAATGTAGAAAATTACAACGTAACCAAAGTGGATTTAGGTCCTCCGAGCAAAGATGGTGATGTTCATAATTTCCAAGTTACTACCTCTAGGATGGTGGAAAGAATGGGAAAGGGTAAGAAAGATAAAGATGAATTGAAAAGACTTGTGGAACTCCTTTTAAATTTTCTCAAGACCTTAACAAATCCTATGCCTCAATCCTTGAGTCGAGCCAGTACTACCTTTGATCCCAACTCATTTTCTGGGAAGGCTATGATAATTAGAATCTAGAAGGATAGTTATTATGGTAAGGTTGTGCTAAGTTGGATTCTTGAAATTAAAGAGAAGGGAGCTCCCATAATTAAGAAATTAAGGAAAGCTTATGATGAGTTTGTTGTCTTGAGAAATACAATCAAGTTCGAATTGGTCATCTGGAAGCAGGAAGAGACACACTGGCTACAGATTGATCACAAACTTACCAATCTTATTGCCATGGGTTTAGAAAAGTTTGTTGCTAAGAAGATTATTCCTTCAAAGGAAGATAATCGGGCTCTTGTGTGGAAAACTAGTATAGCTTGGAAGCTATAATTCATTAAATTGAACTTCATAGAGCACAAAAAGTTGTTAAGGGAATGTGGTACCTTGAATAATAACTTCATCAAGAACTTTGCTGATTTTGAGTGCCCAATAATGAAAGGAGATAATCAAGGGCTTGCCATATTTGAGGAATTAAGATACGCCTTCTTTTGAGCGATCGACACATATGCAGGAGAATAATCATTCAACAAGGAGGCACTAAAGAAGCTAGCTAGGATTGACTTGGAATTATCATGGTATGAAGGTTCTCCCACACTTATCACACGAAAGATGGAACCAATTTGAATTACCAAAGTGAACTTGAAGTTAAGGATGAGAAATGTAACCATCTCATAGTAGACAAAAAATTTTGAAGTCATGTTAGCCTTGAATGATTATTAGATACATGTGGCAATTGCACATCAAAGGTCATTTTAGGAAGAAGAACCCATCTCTTCACATGCCTAGCCATCTTAGCATTAGGATAATTTAAGTTTCTTGTATTTTACCTTTAAACATTATGAACATCATTATTTTGATTCTTTCTAAGAATCATTTTTTTCAGTTGTTTTGCAGGACTTTGGTGATAGTTATATTTTGCAAAATATAGATATGTTGTATTTTGACATTGCAAGGGTCTGATATTTTGATCCCCCTTGTAATGCCCAATCTAAAACAAGCTAATAATTCACATCTACTTAGCTAAATTATAAGTAGAAATTAATAAAATAAATAAAGATAAAAAACCACACTTAAGTAAGAATAATGTTGTTATAAAGAATAAATGTAATTCAATAATGAATACCTCCATATTCCACTAAAACTATTTCTTTGTAATAGGAATTTGAATGACTAAACTCAATGGTACATTGCAAACTAAATACATTAATTTAAATTCTTTCATTGTCACATAAAATTAGTATAGTAATTGTGTAATCATTTCACAATTTAATACATGAAATATAATGAATAATATTCATTTGAATCTAGAATTTACTAAGATTCAATAGGGACACTTTCCAAACTATGATTCTGAATGTATCAACAATTCAATAAGGAACTCATAAAGTAAACCTTCTTGAGCAAACCCAGATGATGCTTAATGAACCTACAAACACTGAATAAAGCAGCCCAAACCTACTCAGCTCCCAGCCATAGGACTAATGAAATCAAGTCCACCCCTAAGTAGAAGAAAAAATCCAAATGTTCAACTCAAATAATAAAATATGAACACTGACTCACACACAAAGAATCCAGTCACAAAATTCTTATAGAGGGGGACAAAGGGGATTCCCTTCCCTCTTGGGGCACAATATCTTTAAAATTAAGCATCCAACTCCATATTTAGCACATAATTCTTCCATTCACAACACCTCCACAACAACCACTCCACAACCAAATTATTCCATTCACAACACCTCCACAACCAAATTCTTCCATTCACAACACCTCCACAACCAACCACTCCAAACTCCAACCAACACACATCTCCATTCACTAAATATATACAAATTCTATTATAAATCCCCAAGAGAGGCTCCACACCCTTCTCAACCCCCCAAAAATGAGGCTCTCAACCCTCAAGTGAGATTCACTCACTATTTACACCCAAACCCCCATTAGACAAACAAGACTCCACACTGAACCAAAACACACAATAGATTTTTCAACACAAATTCACATTCAAGATAGAATTCAAAGACAACAATAAAATCTATCAAACATTCTATAACTACATCAAAATTTATAAATCAAAACACAAAGCATACCTTGGTTTTCAAAGTTAGGATCAACCCAGACAACCTATCCAAAATTTAGAGAGTATTTTCCTAGCCAACACCATCCTACAACTAACTCATTCAAGCCATCCCCTCTTCCTCCAAAGAATAAATTAACAAATAGAAAATAAACAAAGAATACAATCCACAAAACTCTAATTTCCTCTTCCCCCCACCCATTCCAATTCCTTCTTTAAAAAAATAAAAATAAAATAAAATAAAATAACTCCCAAAACTTCAATTTCCCTTAAAATACTATCCAAATAAAAAGATAATTCGATAAAAACCTCCCTCCATAATAAATGGTCAAGAAAACCAAATTACACTCAAACATGAAACTCCCTTGAAAAATATTAAAACCAATAATAAATATTTAGCATTTGGATTTTGTCCCCAATTCTTAAGGAACTTGGATTGCCCACCTAAAAAATCTTATTTAAAACATTAGTACATTTTGTAAATTATAGTCAAAATGATAAATTTAAACATTAAATTTTCTAACATCAAATAACTATAAAATCTATCATAATAATTAGAAATAATTATTTTTATGAAAATTAAACATATAACCTTGATACTTCATAATTGAGTTATTTTATTAAATGAACATATTATTTCATTTAAAAGAAAATAAATATCTAAGCATGTATATTAATTATTTATTTTCCTATTTCAAAATAATAATATCTCTTAACCAAAATCTCAACATCAACCATGTCCAAAATACCAACTATATAAATATAAAGTTAAATAAAAATCTCAAGAATAATACTAGTATGCCTCACATTCTGCCCCTCTAGTCCCAGGCTTCCTCCTAGAAGCTATCAAATAGATATGAAAATAGATATTTCATCTAGACTATATCCTCCCAAGAACAGTTAATCATAAAATTTCATTAATTCTAATTTACATAAAACCATTTTACCATTAAATATATATCACATTAAAAGAAAACTCTAAATAAAATTGAATCCAAACATCTTTGTGCTAGAAAGAGTTGTAATACGGTAAGAATAATCTAATAACATTAAATAAGAAGAAGAGTTACGTTGATACCTTAATCTTTTATCTAGTGGTGGATCTATTACTATACTAGCATAAATAATCCTTTAACATGGTTAAAGAGAAGTGGAATATCTTGTATTAATATATCTATAACATTTAATACTACTTGATAGATAAATCTTACACTAAATATAAGTGGTCTAGACAGACTTTAATTATAATTCATACCTTTACCAAATCCTTTTATGCAGTGACCATTGGGATTCACTTAAATCTTTTATTTGAATGATAGTAGGGGAATTTGAAAAGATAAGTTATTAGATATATTAATATCTCTTATAGAGAATTATCAAGATATGAGATAAAATAATTAAAACTTAACCTTCCAAGACTATGCATGACATTAGTAAAAATCACCTCAATGTTACTAAAAAAATCAAGATAGTTATCCTACATTGCATATCAACTTAACTAAAGTGATAACTTTGCACTATTGACTAAGAATATTATCTATGGTTATTTAGATTGAAAGCAACTTATTAACTCAACAAATTTGAGAAACTATTCGACAAGAAAAAACACAAATCCTAATAACCTTATAAGAGATATTGATTATATATTATTCAGAGATTAATAATAGATTTAAGTGTTCACCAATTAGACTTTCAAGTATGAAATTTAAGAGCACCAAAATTGATTGATTGCTAGAAGAGAGAAATGCCACTAATGAAGTTAAACCAATTTGGTTCCTAAACTTGTATGAGTTAATTCCATACCATAATTTTCTTTAAATAATTATAAAATATTTTGATAACTATACATATATACTCCCATGTAAACTCTATGATACTATACTACCCTTCAATATCTCCTTCAATTGTTTTCTATTAATACTTATAGCTATCAATCCCTCAAGATTTTCGACATTCACTTATTCAAATGATTATAACAAAATGAATTAAAATAATGAAATATTACTTAACACTTGATTCAAGTGAAGAAAGAGAAGGAATCAACAGGCTATGCAACATCTACTTATTTGCTTAATGGATAAAGGTGTACCTTTATAGATACTAATACAACTTGTGTGGTGAGTGAAATACCACTTGATTAGTGGGGTAAGTAATAATAAAAGAATAAAATCTGTGAAAGTGATAAACTATGATTTTGGTTATACTGCAATAGAATTAGACCTTCATCAATCCCCTATGAAAATTTGAAGTAAAGAACATTTTAACATTCACCGATTCATGATTGAGATAGCAATTCATTATCCTGATATTCCACCAAATTATTGTTAATAATAATAAAATAATAATAATTTTACTATGATCAATAATATACAATCATAACATAAAGCTACAATTCACTACTTGTTATAATTCATTCTCGCTAAAGTAGTGACAAAATCTAATCCTTAAACAAGAAAATCAATATTTCTAAACTAACAAGTATAATTCCTTTAGTAAAGAAAATTAAAATTCAATGCATTATTAAATAACATTACTATGACGAAATTAATACTCATATGCTAAATATTAACTTATGCATTTGGAACTACCATAATATTGTAATTTACCAAATAATTACATATACCTCTATTTATATACTGCTGCAATGTCTTTATTTACTTTTCTTCAAGAACTTGGTTATGAGGTGACTCAAAGATTACTTCAACTATACAATATGATAACAATGTTAGAAATAAATAAACAATTGGAATTACCATATTGCTATTGACTAACAACAGAACATTTCAAATAAATAACCCCATTATTTCCAGTACCACATACACAAAAAATAATTTTAGCACTATTTTTATTATGCAACCCCTTTTTAAAGAACCACTATGAACTACCTACAGTTATGAAGTATTATTACATTATTATTTTTCCTAAACGGAAGGAAGAAGAACTAGGTGGAATAAACATTAGTCACGTAGCGCTTACCATAGGAGGGAATGAATTGCGATACAAATTGGTGAAGACTAGTCATGCAGACTTTAATGATTACTAGCATGAATTTCTCCCTAAGAGGGCAATGCAGATGATGCATCCAAATAGAAAATAAATTAAGGAAGACACTTAGCAAAATAAGTTGTTTGCAATACATATCTCACAAGGAATTGATTTAAGAATGCAGATTAAGGAAACCAATAAAGTAGATGCACGATGAGACAACAAAGGGTCTAGTATCGCATGACTACTGAATTCTGATTATAACATTTGGATAATAATCAAGCATACCTATAAGGAGATGAGAAAGGTGCAATGCATAATTGAACATGGTTTGGGTTATCGCTATGATACAACCTTCCATCTACACACATAGGTTAACTAGCCTTTGAATTTATATAACACTCTACACATATGACTTAGTTCATGTTGGCAAATGGTCAACACTCCCCTTGGGATTCGTGACATGGATTAATCGCTTCCCATGAATCCATTAACTTTGGCGGTTGTATCGAGCATTAACAGGTCAATCTTTTGGTGCAATGGCAACCGTGGGGCCAACAATTGGTATCAGAGTCAAAGGTGCCGGGTTCGGATCCCCTCGGGTAACACTGAATGGAAAATTGTTGGCAGATGATTGGCTCTCCCCTTGGAATTCCTGATATGGACTAATTGCCCCCTGTGGATCCATTAACTCTAGCGATTGTATCGGGCATTAAGAGGTCAATCTTCTAGTGCAACAACAATTGTGGGGCCAATAGTTCACCCAACATAATACAGAGAAGACTGCACAATGATTTCGCCTTGGCACAATGCAACCTAGAGTAAAAATTTTAAATTTACCCATAAAGACAAGGATGTTATTGTTACGACATGCACATACATGGACACAAAGGGACCAAAACAACCGGTGTCAAGTACACATTTTTATAATAGGTATCTTTCTTCGAAAATAGTGAAATAAATATGTAGTAAAGGATTCAATTGATCAAATTAGGCATCTTACAACATACATAATCACAGATCAAATACTTGAATTGCTAACACAAGATTCATAGGTTCATTGTTGACTCATGGTATGCACTAAATTATAATTTATAACAATGACTTCTATCCAAACCACATTTAATTGAAACTATCTACAATTCAAACTATCACAGCAAAAAGAGTGATTGACAATGAATACACATTGCTCAAGGTAGTTTATTAGATACAATTAGCTTTTGAAAAGGAAATAGGAGTATTCATATTATAATAGTGAATTGAAAAAGTGAGTTTTGACATAAAATAATATGAGAGATTAGTAAATGAAGCACTTAGTGGATTGAATTGGCAATGAGTGTGATGGAGGAGCATCCGAGTGCACAAACAATCCTACACACCAAAAAAAATATTATTTTATTCTCCTTTGATTTTTGGCTTTGGTTGTGGTCTTGGAAGCATGAATTAACTCTCCTTCAACAACCTTGAAAAGACCCCTTCTTTCTACAATTTGTTTGACTCAAATTCAGATGAAATGTGAAGGCATTTGGTGAAATTTCACATTACACTTGTAATGTAAATCCAATGCCCAGGTTGGGATATTAATTTTTCATTGCTCTTGTAACTCCCAATATTTAAAAAACAAAGAGAAAATAAAAGTTTGTGGGAGTGGAGGTGCTAGAAAGAGGGAGTGGATGACAATTTTGGCAAAAATTTGAATTTTTCCTAAAAAAAACATTGAAGAGGACAATTTGCATGAATTACCATGTCAAAATGGAGGAGGTAGAGGTTTGAATTACATTTCATGGTAGAGGAAGATGGTTAGAAGCTATAACTGAGAGGACCAGTCTTAGAAAAATAGACATAACTTTCTTGTACAGTAATGAAATGGAAAAATTCAAAATGTTACGAAAAGCTGGGAAGGAAATGCACAAAACCAAGAAATTGTTTTAGAAGATAAAGCGGAATGAGGGAGCAGTGATAAGAAAAAAGTGACGGGTTTGTGGTAAAACTTTTCATATTTATTCTCAATCTTGCCTCTAGATGAATTTTTGTTGCAAATGGAGCTTATATGGAGGATTAAATGTGTGTTTTTCATACTTTTTTTGGTAATAAAAATATTTGCAGCAGATTTGAAATATTCATTCATGGGTTTTTGCTAATGAAGAGTTTGGATTCCTTGCCCTGGCCAGTAGCTTTGAAGACTGAATATGTGATAGATGACTTGCATAAATCTTTTTGCTATCTATGTTATTTAAGTGGGTTTTTATATAATTTTAATTAAGTGAATGTGCATAAATTTGTAGTTTGAGAATTTGAATTGATTAAACTGCGAGATTGGGTGGCCTGATAAGATTCCCCGTCTTAACTGGACAAAGGTAAAATAAATGGCTATATTCATGGTACTTTATAAGATGATAAAAAAATCGATAGCAGGGACACCCATAAACAAAGCTGACCGTGATATTACTCAATGATTCCAATTAGTCAGATAAACCATAAATGTGTTTTCTAACACAGCTCCTTCACCATTTCAGATGCCAAAGGAAAGTTAAGAACAACGTAGGATAAATAAAGATAATTTCGTCTTAATATGATCAAAATTTGATCCTTTTAGGGCAAGTAATATGAATCGGATGATCAACTCTTGGGTCAATGCTGAATTAATCCTTCTGGACTATATGGTTTAAACTAAGCACGCATAGCCAAGTGAATGTTGGAACATGGATCATGGATCCATAAGGAAATCCATTTCAGATTGAAGGATTTCCCTAACCAGACACTTGAATGCACATAGAAGAATCTTGTAGATAGCAAAAGATAATTTTGACCTTTCTCGATAGTTGCCCACTTGGGGACAAGTCTCGAGGGTTAGTTTTTTTTTTTTTAAAGAGAACAACTTTATTACAGTTTGAATATATTCTAACCATGGTTCTTTGCATCATTCTATCAAACTTCTTACGATTACTATGGAAAACTAAGATTATCTCGAAGGATACTCATGAAGAAAGTTGCCTATATTAGTGAGAATAACATATATATGTAGACCACATGAACGAATCATTACAACCATAATGGGAGAGCGAAACAATAGTGACACACAACAAAAAATTATTACAACCAGCCTTAACTTAGTTGGGCGGTTATAAGTAGCCAAGGAGTTTTAGAAAAACATGAGTATTGGGAATCGATACCCATTATGTTATGTAAACCTGAAAATGAAAGATGGAGGGAACATACGTTACAAAACCACAAAGAACAGTTCAACATTCTTGAGCATGCTTATAGATCAAGAAAGGAGTATTCGACCTTGATCAAATGGTGAAACAAAAATACAAGATGCATTAGGGTCATGAACCAAGATGCAAACTCTTATATTGCATGGATACAAGTTATGAGTAATACACGATACAAACAATACTTCTCCCAATCACAAATTCAAAAATTAACTTCTATAGATTATGACTTCCAATATGCAGCTATATCATAAATAAAATGCACATAACCAACTTAATTCACAATTGTTCCACACTCAATCCCTTCTGTGAAGATCATCTTGCTACAGCATAAATGCAAAAAAACTTATGTTTAAATTCGCTAAAACAAGGAATGACAGAAGCTTACTTGAAATAGACATAGGGACATGATTAAAAGAATATTGCATTATTCAAGAATACCTAAAGGCAATGCTTTGGATCGGTCCAAGACTATGATATTTTGTGCAATACTAGACTCAAGATCTGATTTGCAAATTCTAAATCCCTTTGAAAATGTATTTCAATTTATGCGTGAATGATATATTTGAAAGGAATAATCGTGGAAAAGGGCAACCATAGAGGAGGAACTACTGTGCATATTTTTTTTTAAAAGAGAATTTCTGAAATATAAAATACTTAAGGATTACATTTATAGTCTAAAGCTAAGAGGAGAACATGAATCGATATGCAAGGATCAGATGTCCAAGCGAATCTTTAGAAGAATATTATAGTCTAGTTTCATAGCGCTGATCATGATAACACCTGTTGCGATGTTTTCACACATCACCCCATTCAAGATGGGGACCCCCTAATTTTTGTTCCATTCTGGTCTTTTGGTTTTGGTTTTGCGTCTCTCTCTCTCTCTTTGGTCTTTCTGTCCTTTCGGGGATGTCCCATCATTTGGCCTAGGTTGGAAATATTGGTTTAGTCTATGAAATTAGGGTTTTCATCCTTCAAGCTTATTAAAGGTCAAACTGAATTATCAAAGCGAAATCTGAGCTTAGCACTGCGGTTAAAAGGCTTCCAGCAGAGTCCCACTGAATTTTCATTGAATTTAGACAACTTACTATTTTTAGTAGGTGCACAATCTGGGACCTTTTTTTCAAGATTTTGGAATTCTGTCAGTTCCATCACATTCAGGTAACTTTCAGATACTTGCACACAAAATTTGGGTAGAATCAGACAACCTGCTATTTTTAGCAGTTCAGGCTTCAGGAGCCATTTTCAGGGTTTGCACATGTGCTTTTCAAATGCATGTCTAGGGGATGTTTTTGGGTTTTTCAAGACCTTCGTAGTGATGTAACATGCAAACCGAGATGATGAATTTTAATTGTTAAGCCTTCAGAGGCTATTTTTAGGGTTTGCATGCAGAGTTTTTCAATGCATGTCAGGATATTCCTTATGGGTTTTTCGAGAGTTTCGCAATGATATGACATGCAAGCAGAGGGGATTATGTCTCAGAAACTTACTATTTTTAGCCAGTGTATGCATGCAAACTAGTTTTCTGGGTTTTTTTGGGTTTTTTGAGATCCCTCGGGCGTTGTAACATGCAAATTCATCCGGCAGTGAATTAATCACTATTTCAAGCAGTTTCTATTTTTAGTAGGTTCACTCCGGCAGCTGCTCAACACTTCAGTTCAGCAAGCAGAACAACACACGATGAAAATAGAGTCAAACAGAGACCGTTTAGGGCACATGCAAGTCAGATTAGGGTTTCTTACTTTGGTGCCTAAAAAGGTGGGTAAAAAGTCAAAATTTTGAAAAATGAAGATATCCCATCATGATCAGTATCATTCAGGCAACCCACTACCAAAATTTGAATAAAATCAAAGAACTTACTATTTTAGTAAGTCATTTCATGGCTATAAATAGCAAGTCAACACAACTAGCAGATGTGAATAGGTTCATCAGGCAGCGAGGGTCACATGGCGAAAATTTTAGGCAAAACGGAGTTGTGGAAGTCAAGGAAATCAAGGGCTTACTAAAAGTAGCAGGTGGGCTATAAATAGCAGGTGAGCATGGACGATAAGTATAAATAGGCTAATTGGGCCATGAAGATCACATCCGCCAGCTTCCAATTCAAAATAGCTAAAAAATCCATGAAAAGCCACAAGCCTCTGAAACTTACTAAAAATAGAAGGTGAAGGCGAGCGCAGGCAGAGGCATGGAAGTTTTACTAAGTATGGAAAATCAAAGTTCAACATGCTAAATGCGCCCTCAAGAGAAATTAAAGGCTCACCTAGCAAAGGCGCCATCAAATCAAAAGCATGACACTTAAAATGCGCCCTCAAGGCAAGCAGGGAGACTTGGAAAATGCGCCCACCTTAGATTGATCCTCCAAAAGTTTCTAAGTGTGAAAGATTGAAGCTTGCCTAGCAAAAGGTGCCCTCAAATGAAAGTAAGCTAGCTAAAAGGCGCCCAAAGGAAGAAGAGGTTAAGTGAAAAAGCGGCTAAGGCATGAAATGAAAGTCACACATGCCATTTGTGCCCTAGCATGGAAGTATCCCCTTCAAAATGAACCCCAAGTCAAGTTGGGAAGACATGAAAAGTTTCTAAGGCACAAAATGAAAGCCCTCACATTGAAAAGCGCCTTCACTTGAAAGCCAACCCATGAAAATGTGCCCACCTTTATGAAGGCCACCTCAAAAGCGGCTAAGGTATGAAATGAAAGTCACACATGCCATTTGCGCATTAACATGGAAGTATCACTTCACAAATGTGCCCAGCCTATATGATGAAGTTAAAGGTGCCTAGGTGATGAAGATAGAAGTGCACCTTCTAAAATGCACCCACCTCAAGGTGAATGGAAGGAAGGATGAAAATTGCTAAGGCACGAATGAGAGTTCAGCATGCTAAAGGCGCCCTCAAAATAGAAGCTCTACTCCTCATTTGTGCCCTTGGTAGGATTGACACATGAAAAGTTTCTAAGTGTTGAATTGAAGGTTCACTCAGCAAATGTGCCCATCACATAAAAGTAACACCTCCAAAATGCGCCCTTCATGAAATTAAAAGCATGCTTGTCAAAATGCGCTCACCATGGAAGAATTAACATGAAAAGTTTCTAAGGCATAACAAAATAGAGAGTTGGGCATATAAAATGCGCCCATGAGTTAAGAGGGCCTTGAAAATGCCTAAGGCATGAGATAAAGTAGATCCATCAATATATGCCCTTGGCTGGGAAGAGGATAGGAAAACGCCTAAGTAAAAAACAAAAGCTCCCACATGTGAAATGTGCCCAAGGTAAGTGAGGGGGTAATGAGTTGCCTGAGGTGCGGGAAAGTCAGTGCTAGCATGTCAAAAGGCACCCACCACATGAAGAAGGTTAGGAAATTCTCTAAGGCATGAGAAGTTAAAAATTAGCACACATCAAAAGGCGCCGAAGGTGATGGAAATGTTAGAAGAAAAAGAAACGCCTAAGGCATGGAAAAATAAAGTTGATGAGATCATATGTGCTCGAGATATGAAGTGACTTGGATTTATGTCCTAAGTCATAAAAAAAAATTATTAAAGGGGTGATTTGCCTAAATAAAATAAAAAGTGGACCCATGAAAATGTGCCCAAGGGGGATGTTAGAAATTTTTTCAAGTGAAATAAAGTTCACTAAGTAAAGTAAGCCCTTGGCATGGAAAGTTAATTGGATGAATTTCAAATTTTCCAAAGACATTTAAATGAAGCTGGCAGGGTGGTGAAAATTTTCAAAAGGGGTTAAGTGAGATGGAAAAATTTAAATAAACCTCTTTAAAATATGCCCATGAGTTGTGAAATTTAAAATTATTTTCCTAAGGGAGATTTTAATATTTCCGAAGGAAAATTATGTTGCCTAGATTATTTTCCTAACGGAAATTAAATTTTAGAGGGTGGATTAATTTGAAAAAGCAAGTGATTTTAAATCGATAGGGTTGAATTATTTTGATGAGGATTCAAATTATCTAAGGCGAATTTCATAAAGTTGATGATTTAAATAACGGATGTTCTAACAGGTTGGAAATAAATTGAAATTCCCCCATAGAATTTTTGAGTTGAATTTAATTAAACATTGCGAGGAATTTAAAATGGAATTCTCAAGCAAGTCAGAGTGATTTTTTTTTCGCAAGTGGCTTAATTACCGTAAGTTAACTGGCAGACTAGAGGGAAAAATTTGAATTTTGAAGAAGAGAGAATCTTCATTAATGGCAACTGCCATGACGACTAGCCCATTACTGTGTTAAAATTAGAAGATTCTAAGTGGAGAGAGTGGGGGATTCATGAAGGTGCTAAAAATAACTCCAACACTAATTGGAAAGATTCTTTGTGAAGAATTATTTAAGCAACCATGTTTCTCATTTCTTCTCACATTTCAAAGTTGAGAATTGCTGGATTGAAAGAAATTCTTTGAGAGATTGAAATATTCATGAGAAGAAATCTTTTTCAAATTGTTGAAAGTGGAGTTGAGAGTTTTATTTTTCTAAGTGTGAGGTTGATGGATATTTCTCTTCTCAAACTGTTGAGAGTTGAAGTTGCTGTGAATTTTGAAATTATATGCTGGAGATCTTTATTTTCGAAGTGCTGAAGAAGTTAATTGCTGAAAGTTAAGTTCTTGAAGTGGCTAGAGATTTTTATCTTCTAGCTGCTGAAAGTTGATTAGTTGCTGTGAATTTCTCCGGAAGTGAAGTTGCTGAAAGTTCTTTTGAGCTCAGAAGATTTTAAAAGTTTGAGGTTTGGAGTTAGAAGTTTATGCTCAGGGATTTTATTTTCAGAACTAACTCCATATTGCAGCCATCTCGAGGATTAATTTATTTTATCTAAAATCTGCAGTCTAACTTATTCTATTTTATTTTGCAGATGGGTATGTGCAGGATCATGATGGGCCAAAAAGTGGCGATATCTAAGTGATATGATGGCCCATGTGGCTGGCGACTTTTTTTTAACCCAAAATTGATGAAACGAAAAGGGTTTTTAAACGATATTCTCAGCTTTCCACCAATATAAATTATGCTTTACTTTGAATTTAATAAATAGTTATTATTTATTTTCTATTTGAATTATGATTAAAGTCCTGATTGATAGGCTGATTAAAAAAAATCTATAGCTTTCAAACAGTATCACATTTTTTGAATCCAAAACATGTGTCACATTGTATGCTTTACATACTATAGGATTTAAAAAAAAAAATTGAATTTCATGAAGCTTTGACCAAGTTAAGGTGGTCAAACATATGAGTTTTTATATTTTTTAAAAGTTGTAATAAAAAAATAATAATTAATTATTTACTTGGAAAAAAATTACAAAAAAATATGCATCACATTGAGACATGAGTCCCCTACTTATATCTAAAATCTTATAAAAAAATATTATCATTTTATTATGGTTAGGGTGGTCAGACAGACACCTACTTCTTATTTTTCCCTGAAATTTAAGTACTACTGCATTGAAATTTCAAATTTTCACCAAATAGATTTAATTTTTTTAAAAATAAACCTAGTTTTTTAGAAACTAAATTAAATTTTCTACAAATTCTATTCTTACACATTTTTGAAATAATATAGATAACTTATTCAAATTTTTATGTCAAGTTGCCTAACTCTGATTTTCTGTATTTTATTGCCACTTAAGGGCTTGTTTTTTCCATGATGATCCTGCACATACCCAGATGGCTGAGGCAAGAGAAAATGTTGCAGGAACAAGCAGAGCTGGAAATATTGAAGTAGGCAAGGCAAGCTCATCCCGAAAAGCAGTGATCAAAAAGCTCGCCAAGCCATTTCTTCCGAAGTCCATGATTACTTCAAAGTTGGCGGGACTAAATGACACCAACCTTGGTTCATTTAATCTGGTTGCACTCAAATCAAGGATGTACGGGCTGGGAGGTCATCAACCGTCAGTCACAATGCACAATATAATGAAAAGTGGGATTTATGCAGCTGCTGGTTTTCCACCAGCAATATAGTGTCTGAAATTGATCATGGAGTGCGCGAATTGCTACATGCCAGAACGAAGAACTATTGTCTCTCCAGATGGAAAATTGTTTGCCAACTTCACACCAGATGCTATTGGATAGGCATTTGGGATTCCCACTTCTGAAAGAATGTTGTATAGAACAAAGGACAGAGAAGAGATAATGTATTCCTCCTCCTTCGAAAGGTGTGCTGCTATAATCAATAGACTCTGGATGCAAAGGCCAAAGCCACCCCGCACTAAGCTCCCGAAGCAAGTAATTGTTGAAGATGTGAAACAAGAATATTGTGACCTAATAATGATGCCTAGCTGAGTGAACGGGAGTTCACAAGCATACATCTTCGAGCCTTGGATGTTTTATTACATCAAGATCATTTTGGAGGGAAAATAATGTGTTGATTGGGCTAGGATGATTAGCGACAACATAGATGAACAGTTCAAGAGCCTTAGGAGGACGAAGACCTTTTACATGAGCTCATACGTGATGTACATGATGGATCAAATGACCAAGTACTAGGGAATAATGTACAAGGAGTCGATCGGATGTGGCCCAGAACAATTCAAAATCCACAAGGCTTGCCCACAACTGCATTTGACTAGCATTTCCAACTACAAGTAGGTGAATGATGCCTTAACAATGCACATTGCAAGGACCCTTCAGTAGAGAACGCAACAAAGGATATCAAAGGAAGCACAAGCGTTGATCAAAGAATATGGATATTGGCTCATCCAATTTCCAAAATTCACATACATTAGGCTACAAGGGTTCACATCGTATCCATACCAGTTGCCAAGGTACCCCACTGACCGGATTATAATGCTAGAAGTATCTAGGTAACTCATTGCCTATGATAAAATTCAAAAGAAACAGAGGAAGAAGGGATTGGATTTCCCTAATTCCAGTGAAGTGTGTCCCTCCTTGCAGGAAGCTCGGGAAGCTGAGGATGAGCTAGAGTTTTTTCATCTCACCTATCATACTAGCAGGTAGGATTTCGATCCTTATAACAACATCTGGATGGTGCAGAATGTTGAGTACCGACATAAGGCTCATATAGAGGAGTTTTGGGCAAATGCGATGGATGAGGCTGAGATAAGAAGAAGGATGTTCACTAGGCTCCCCCTCAAGTTGATCAGAGAGTGTGAAGTCATTTTGGTTCCCGATCAGGTAGACGAAGATGTCAATGTCATACAACCTGACTATGAGTCAGTCAGGAATACACTGGTCCCACCACCTGATTGGTCCGAGCCCGAAATCACGAACTTGGACACACTTTCCATTTCGGTGATGACTTTCACAAGGACTTGGGTCGATAGGCACGTAAGACGAAATTAAGAGCAGATCAGTTGCTCTTACTTATAACTTGATGGGCGATCAAAGGCCACTATTGACGAAGAGAGGAAAGCAGATTGCCCAAGCTACGGAAACATGAGAAGAGGTGCCGACCCAGCCAATACCTTCGAGGATGGAGCAAGCATCACCCACACAGTCACAAACTCAGTCTTCGAGTTTGAGAGTAATTTCATTATTTGTTGATCAGAGGGAAAAATTGAATGAAGAGTGGAAACTTGAAGAAATAGATCAACCCAACATCAGGGAGTTAGACAGCCTAAGTGTCAATGCACCCAGAGGAGGAGGCCAGTAGGAAGAAGAGGAGGAAACAATGGCTGATATCCATTGCTAGCAGATACTTGACATGGCATTGGAAGAAGAGGAAAACATGAAGCAAGAGGCCCAAGGTTAAGGAGATACTCAGCTCATGGAGACTGATGAGCCCTAGCAGAGTAGTGTTAGAGAAGAAGTGTGCAAGGAGGAGGAAATAGAGGAGAAACCCCTCGTCATTTGCAATCCACAACAGATGGTGCCGGATTGGCTTTTAGATAGAATGAGAAGGGAACCTGAGGATGATACAGATCCGACAGTTGAGATGGAGGAACTCCTCAGGAGAATTAGTGCACCGCCGGAAAAGAAGAGAGCTAGGAAATTTTCAAAGATTTCAACAAATGAGTCAGGCTCTCATACCCTCCAGGTTGTTGTCCCGAGGGACGAGTGTGATCGAACTAAGGAGAGGCCTAAAAATTATGTGATCATCACTATGGAGTTGGGTTGTCCTACGGGAGCCCAAATTATTGAGGAGTTCGACAACTCCTATCAGGCATTAAAAGACATGTTGCTCTGCACGGAGGGAAAGTATAAGAGGTTAAAGAAGGAGCACAAGACTTTGATAGGGTATGTGCAAAATCTTGTGGATCCAGGTGAACAGGGAAACCCGGCAGTTGAACTCCCGCTAGAGTTTATGAGAGAGTCAATTGTTGGCTTGGAGGATTTAAAGAAGATGGAGATGGAAGCAGATAGGTGGGTTGGCCATGTTCAGACTGAAACATAGAAATTCATGGAGGACCTCACCCATGCTTACTGGCAGGCCTCAGATGTTTTGGCATGCATGGATATGGTGGATCAAGCTTGGAGTGAGACCCAAATTTGTCAGACAAAGACTGTCCTTCGTCTAGAGGCTTTCATGCACATGCCTTTACACACCCTAGTGGATGGAGGTGTAATACATGAGGGCGATAGGTATGATTTCACTAGTTGGTACTCCTCAGTGGTCATGGGCCATGGTTTCCATGATGCAGCATGAGCGGATTCAGCCAGAGTTAGAAAAGTAATGAGTAACATTCTAGATGGAATCCTCAATACATTAGAGGCCATATTTGCTAGAAGGTTGGCTCCGGAAGAGATAACTGCATATGGCTTGAGGGATAGGTTGACTCCCTTCTTCTCAGTCATGAGATCGTTTGTCCAGGATGACTTTGAGAATATCTTCACTTTCTCCAGCATAATTTAGAACACCCAGGATGCCTTGGTTGCTTGGAGAAAGTCTTATACTCGGCATGGATAGACAATTACATTGCTAGAATTTCAGCTCAACCACATCCCACCGATTTCAGTTCAAGAGGTTCAGGTAGTGCTAGCCCATTTGATCGAGTTTGCAGTTCAAGAGAGGGAAAACAGAAACACTCTACTAGATGAGGATCTTCTAAAAGATGGTGAAGGGCATTAATTGATCATTATGGTTCTTGTAGGGGACTGGAGAATCTTCTGTGCATTTATTACCCACTCCTCTCTGTGGTGGTTTTTAGGGAAAAACCCCTAATTAGGGCATATGTGGCTCAATTTGAGCCCTTCATTGTAATTTAATTTGAGCCATCCACTGAAATGGGCTTGCTATAAAAGGGGCATCCCCCCTCATTTGTAATCTATTAGATTAAGAGTTAAGTTAGAGCTAGAGAGTAGAGAGCATATAGTGAATAGTTAGAAGTTAACTTAGTTTGAAAAGGAAAGAAAATCTTTCCATTTGAAAGTTTTTATAAAAGGTTGTTGTGGAGGACTCTCATAATATTAATAATTTCATTGATTGGTGATTCTATCTTTCGTTGTGAGAAGTTGACAAGGATTTTTCGTCTTTCCAATTCAAGTAGATAGAGTAAAGTAGATTTTGTTCTATGCAAGTAGTCGGTAATTGTGGAATGCAGTGTTTGACTTGAGCAAGTCTTCTCTCATCCATACCACTAGCAGGCTCGTTGATGGTGAGTTCACCCTGCATGGTGAATTGGAGCATTGGTGCTTAACTTCAATTATAATTTGTATGTCCACTTGCATCGTTGTGATGGTGTGTGCATTACGAGTCATAATTTGAACATATTACTCATCCTTTGAAGATTGCACCGATTTTGTAGAAGTTGTCCGAAGGGAGGCGAAGCAAAGTCTGGTTCGAAGCTTGTTAAAGTTGATCCTTGTATTCCACCTTTAGGAGTAGAAATTAGAATCCCTACCCTTATCCCTTAGGAATCAGAGCATCATCATCGAATCATTTGTTTCTTAATTGCTTCACAAGTTGAACAAATTGTGTAAGTCGCCTTGGAATACCCAGCATATTCACATCAAACCAACTGAGCCTATTCGCTACATAAGGAACCTTGGAGTTGAATGCATGATCTTTCACACAATCTTAGCATGTACAATACTTTGATCAAGAGAGGACAGGGTGACCGTTGGACACTTTATTTTGTGTTGGTGCGGTCATAAAACAATTGTCAACAGAATTGGCGCTAGAAGGAGAGCGACTACTTTCGTGAAGCAAAAGAATTATAAAAAAAAGAATAATGTACAAGGATGGTGCTACCTCATAGAGAGATATTTACGGTGTTACAACCAAATCTGGGATTCAACGATGATCAAGAAGAAATCCTTTCAGGTTTGAACAATCTCGTGTGGAGGACAAAGACAAGTGCAGCTGAGTACATGCGAACAAGCTTTGTCTTAGAAGAAGAAGAAGAAGAAAAGGCTATCAAAATCCAAGTTGCCATTGAAAGAGACTTGTTGAATCAAAGACAGACACTTGCTCCCGCACATCGCCAATAGAAGAAACAGCTTCATCTAGGATTGCATCAGTTCATTCTCACTGGACAAGTTGAAAAGGATCCTGAGGTCCGCACCCAGTTCATCTAAGGAACTTGTAGAGCTAGAACTTCTTGCTAGAATGAGAAAGAGGAAAGAAGTCTGATCAGGCGAAGAGGCCCCCTCAAGCGAGGAGATTCTATCAAACGAAGAAGTTCAATCAAGTGAAGAAGCAATGAGTAACATTCTAGATGGAATCCTCAATACGTTGGAGGCCATATTGGCTAGGAGGTTGGCTCTGGAAGAGATAACTGTAGATGGCTTGAGGGATAGGTTGATTCCCTTCTTCTCAGTCATGAGATCGTTTGTCTAGGATGACTTTGAGAATATCTCCACTTTCTCCAGCATAATTCAGAACACCTAGGATTCCTTGGTTGCTTGGATAAATTCTTATACTCGGCACAGGCAGACAGTTACAGTGCTAGAATTTCAGGTCAACCACATCCCACCGATTTCAGTTCAAGAGGTTGAGGCAGTGCTGGCCCATTTCATCGAGTTTGCAGTTCCAGAGAGGGACAACGGAAACGCTCTGCTAGATGAGGATCTTCTAGAAGATGGTGATGGGCATTAATTTCTCATTTTGGTTCCTACAGGGGAGTGGAGAATCTTCTGTGCATTTATTACCCACTCCTCTCTATGGTGGTTTTTAGGGAAAAACCCTAATTAGGGCATATCTGGCTCAATCTGAGCCCTTCATTGTAATTGAATATGAGTCGTACACTAAAATGGGCTTGCTATAAAAGGGGCATCCCCCCTCATTTGTAATCTATTAAATTAAGAGTTAAGTCAGAGCTAGAGAGTAGAGAGCATATAGTGAATAGTTAGAAGTTAACTTAGTTTGAAAAGGAAAGAAAAGCTTTCCATTTGAAAGTTTTTGTAAAAGGTTGTTGTGGAGGACTCCCATAATATAAAGAATTTCATTGATTGGTGATTCTATCTTTCATTGTGAGCAGTTGACAAGGATTTTTCGTCTTTCCAATTCAAGTAGATAGAGTAAAGTAGATTTTGTTCTATGCAAGTAGTCGGTAATTATGGAATGCAGTGTTTGACTTGAGCAAGTCTTCTCTCATCGATACCACTAGCGGGCTCGCTGATGGTGAGTTCGCCCTACGTGGTCAACTGGAGCATTGGCACTTAACTTCAATTGTGATTCGTATGTCCACTTGCATCGTTGTGATGGTGTGTGCATGCTGAGTCATAATTTGAACATCTTATTCATCCTTTGAAGATTGCACCGATTTTGTAGAAGTTGTCTGAAGGGAGGCGAAGCAAAGTTTGGTTTGAAGCCTGTTAAATTTGATCCTCGTATTCCACCTTTAGGAGTAGAAATTAGAATCCCTACCCTTATCCCTTAGGAATCAGAGCATCATCGTCAAATCATTTGTGTCTTAATTGCTTCAAAAGTTGAACAAATGGTGTAAGTCGCCTTGGAATACCCAGCATATTCACATCAAACCAATTGAGCCTATTCGCTACATAAGGAACTTTGGAGTTGAACGCATGATCTTTCACGCAATCTTAGCATGCAAAATAATTTGATCAAGAGAGGATAGGGTGACCATTGGACACTTTATTCTGTGTTGGTGCGGTCATAAAACACCCGTCGACAGAATTGGCGCTAGAAGGAGGGCGACTACTTTCATGAAGCAAAAGAATTGTCAAAAAAAGCATAATGTACCAAAATGGTGCTACCTCATAGAGAGATATTTCCGGTGTTGCAGCCAAGTTTGGGATTCAATGACAATCAAGAAGACATCCTTTCAGGTTTGAACAATCTCGTGTGGAGGACAAAGAGAAGTGCAACTAAGTACATGCAAACAAGCTTTGTCTTAGAAGAAGAAGAAGAAAAGGCTATCAAAATCCAAGTTGCGATTGAAAGAGACTTGTTGAATCATAGACAACCACTTGCTCCCGCATGTCACCAATAGAAGAAATAGCTTCATCCTGGATTGCATTAGTTCATTCTCGTTGGACAAGTTGAAAAGGATCCTGAGGTCCGCTCCCAGTTCATCTAAGGAACTTGTAGAGCTAGAAATTCTTGCCAGAACGAGAAAGAGGAAAGAAGTCTGATCAGGCGAAGAGGCCCCCTCAAGCGAGGAGATTCTATCAAATGAAGAAGTTCAATCAAGTGAAGAAGCAATGAGTAACATTCTAGATGGAATCCTTAATACGTTGGAGGCCATATTTGCTAGGAGGTTGGCTCCGAAAGAGTTAATTGCAGATGGCTTGAGGGATATGTTGACTCCCTTCTTCTCAGTCGTGAGATCATTTGTCCAGGATGACTTTGAGAATATCTCCACTTTCTCCAGCATAATTCAGAACACCTAGGATGCCTTGGTTGCTTTGAGAAAGTCTTATACTCAGCACGGGCAGACAGTTACAGTGCTAGAATTTCAGCTCAACCACATCCCACCGATTTCAGTTCAAGAGGTTCAGGTAGTGCTAGCCTGTTTCATCGAGTTTGCAGTTTAGGAGAGGGACAACGGATATGCTCTGCTGGATGAGGATCTTCTAGAAGATGGTGATGTGCATTAATTTCTCATTATGGTTCCTACAGGGGAGTGGAGAATCTTCTGTGCATTTATTACCCACTCCTCTCTATGGCGGTTTTTAAGGAAAAAACCCTAATTAGGGCATACGTGGCTCAATCTGAGCCCTTCATTGTAATTGAATCTAAGTCGTCCACTGGAATGGGCTTGCTATAAAAGGGGCATCCCCCCTCATTTGTAATCTATTAGATTAAGAGTTAAGTCAGAGCTAGAGAGTAGAGAGCATATAGTGAATAGTTAGAAGTTAACTAAGTTTGAAAAGGAAAGAAAAGCTTTCCCTTTGAATGTTTTTGTAAAAGGTTGTTGTGGAGGACTCTCATAATATAAAGAGTTTCATTGATTGGTGATTCTATCTTTTGTTGTGAATAGTTGACAAGGATTTTTCATCTTTCCAATTCAAGTAGATAGAGTAAAGTAGATTTTGTTCTATGCAAGTAGTCGGTAATTGTGGAATGCAGTGTTTGACTTGAGCAAGTCTTCTTTCATCCATACCACTAGCGGGCTCACTGATGGTGAGTTCGCCCTGCGTGGTCAACTGGAGCATTGGCACTTAACTTCAATTGTGATTCGTATGTCCACTTGCATCGTTGTGATAGTGTGTGCATGCCGAGTCATAATTTGAACATCTTACTCATCCTTTGAAGATTGCATCGATTTTGTGGAAGTTATCCAAAGGGAGGCGAAGCAAAGTCTGGTTCAAAGCCTGTTAAAATTGATCCTCGTATTCCACCTTGGGAGTAGAAATTAGAATCCCTACCCTTATCCCTTTTAAATTCAGTATTTTCTTGGTTAATCTAGGAATCAGAGCATCATTGTCAAATCATTTGTGTCTTAATTGCTTCACAAGTTGAACAAATTGTGTAAGTCCCCTTGGAATACCCAACATATTCACATAAAACCAGCTGAGCCTATTCACTACATAAGGAACCTTGGAGTTGAACGCATGATCTTTCACGCAATCTTAGCATGCGGAATACTTTGATCAAGAGAGGATAGGGTGACTGTTGGACACTTTATTCTATGTTGGTGCGGTCATAAAACACCCATCAATAGAATTGGCACTAGAAGGAGGGTGACTACTTTCGTGAAGCAAAAGAATTATAAAATAAAGCATAATGTACCAAGATGGTGCTACCTCATAGAGAGATATTTCCGGTGTTGTAGCCAAATCTGGGATTCAATGACGATCAAGAAGACATCCTTTCAGGGTTGAACAATCTCGCGTGGAGGACAAAGAGAAGTGTAGCTGAGTACATGTGAACAAGCTTTGTGTTAGAAGAAGAAGAAGAAGAAAAGGCTATCAAAATCCAAGTTGCCATTGAAAGAGACTTGTTTTTGAATCAAAGACAGCCACTTGCTCCCGCGCATCACCAATAGAAGAAACAGCTTCATCCTGGATCGCATCAATTCATTCTCGCCGAACAAGTTGAAAAGGATCCTGAGGTCCGCACCCAGTTCATCTAAGGAACTTGTAGAGCTAGAATTGCCTGCTAGAATGAGAAAGAGGAAAGAAGTCTGATCAGGTGAAGAGGCCCCCTCAAGCGAGGAGATTCTATCAAACAAAGAAGTTAAATCAAGTGAAGAAGCAATGAGTAACATTCTAGATGGAATCCTCAATACGTTGGAGGCCATATTTGCTAGGAGGTTGGCTCCAGAAGAGATAACTACAGATGGCTTGAGGGATAGGTTGGCTCCCTTCTTCTCAGTCATGAGATCATTTGTCTAGGATGACTTTGAGAATATCTCCACTTTCTCCAGCATAATTCAGAACACCCAGAATTCCTTGGTTTCTTGGTGAAAGTCTTATACTCGGCACGGGCAGACAGTTACAGTGCTAGTATTTCAGCTCAACCACATCCTACCGATTTCAGTTCAAGAGGTTGAGCCAATGTTGGCCCGTTTGATCGAGTTTGCAGTTCGGGAGAGGGACAACGAAAATGCTCTGCTAGATGAGGATCTTCTAGAAGATGGTGATGGGCATTAATTTCTCATTATGGTTCCTATAGGGGAGTGGAGAATCTTCTGTGCATTTATTACCCACTCCTCTCTGTGGTAGTTTTTAGGGAAAAAACCCTAATTAGGGCATATGTGGCTCAATCTACGCCCTTCATTGTAATTGAATCTAAGTCGTCCACTGAAATGGGCTTGCTATAAAAGGGGCATCCCCCCCTCATTTGTAATCTATTAGATTAAGAGTTAAGTCAAAGCTAGAGAGTAGAGAGCATATATTGAATAGTTAGAAGTTAACTTAGTTTGAAAAGGAAAGAAAAGCTTTCCCTTTGAAAGTTTTTGTAAAAGGTTGTTGTGGGGGACTCCCATAATATAAAGAATTTCATTGATTGGTGATTCTATCTTTTGTTGTGAGCAGTTGACAAGGCTTTTTCGTCTTTCCAATTCAAGTAGATAGAGTAAAGTAGATTTTGTTCTATTTAAGTAGTCGGTAATTGTGGAATGCAGTGTTTGACTTGAGCAAGTCTTCTTTCATCCATACCACTAGCGAGCTTGCTGATGGTGAGTTCGCCCTGCATGGTGAAATGGAGCATTGGTGCTTAACTTCAATTGTGATTCGTATGTCCACTTGCATCATTGTGATGGTGTGTGCATGTCGAGTCATAATTTGAACATCTTATCTTACTCATCCTTTGAAGATTGCATCGATTTTGTGGAAGTTGTCTGAAGGGAGGCAAAGCAAAGTCTGGTTCGAAGCCTGTTAAAGTTGATCCTCATATTCCACCTTTAGGAGTAGAAATTAGAATCCCTACCCTTATCCCTTTTAAATTCAGCATTTTCTCGGTTAATCTAGGAATCAGAGCATCATCGTCAAATCATTTGTGTCTTAATTGCTTCACAAGTTGAACAAATTGTGTAAGTCCCCTTGGAATACCCAACATATTCACATCAAACCAACTGAGCCTATTCTCTACATAAGGAACCTTGGAGTTGAACGTATGATCTTTCATGCAATCTTAGAATGTGGAATACTTTGATGAAGAGAGGATAGGGTGACCGTTGGACACTTTATTATGTGTTGGTGCAGTCATAAAACACTCATCAACAACACCATAGATGTATCTAATCATAATTTATCAAATAATGGCAAGTGGGATGACTCATGTAGTTAACTAAAATCTACGTAATGCAATTTAAATAAGGCTACAAAGATTAAAAACTTAAGCAAGTAGACAATGAAAGCCTAGCAACCTGTATTTTCTGATAAGGAAAAGCTAAATGAACTAATGCATACCGGGTGTATTTTCCTTAACCCTTCAATGTAGCATCCATTAGTTTACCTATGTCTTTACTATTTGTCCATTTTGTCGTCGGTTACAAAAGAGATTTTAATGCTTGCATTTTTTGGGTCACCCACCATGATTATAATCGAGATTCTTGAAACCGTTACTCCATTTATTTATTTTTTAATTCTTAATACGATAACAATTTTTTTTATTACTATTTTTTTCCCAAATCTCCCAGTGTCACAATCTGATGTTTTGATATCTATGTAATTTTCAATCTAAAACAAGCTAATAATTCACATCTAATTAACTAAATTTAAGTAGAAATTAATAAAATAAATAAAGATAAACAACCACACTTAACTAAGAATAATGTTGTTATAAAGAATAAAAGTAATTCAATAATGAATACCTCCATATTCCGCTAAAACTATTTCTTTGTAATAGGAATTTGAATGGCTAAACCCAATGGTGCATTGCAAACTAAATACATTGAATTATATTCTTTCATTGTCACATAAAATTAGTACAGTAACTGTGTAATCATTTCACAATTTAATACATGAAATATAATAAATCATATTCATTAGAATCTAGAATTTACTAAGATTCGACAAGGATGCTTTCCAAACTGCAATTCTGAATGTATCAACAATTCAATAAGGAACTCATAAACCAAATCTTCTTGAGGAAACCCAGATGATGCTTAATGAACCTACAAACATTGAATAGAGTAGCCTAGTCCTGATCACCTCCTAGCTATAGGACTAATGAAATCAAGTCCAACTCCGAGTAGAAGACAAAATCCAAATGCTCAACTCAAATAATAAAATATGAACACTGACTCACACACAAAGGATCCGGTTACAAAATTCTTGTGAAGGGGGAGAAGGGGGATTCCCTTCCCTCTTGGGGCACAACATCTTTCAAATTAAGCATCCAACTCCATATTTAGCACATAATTCTTCCATTCACAACACCTCCACACCAACCACTCCTCAACCAAATTATGCCATTCAACACAAATTCACATTCAAGATATAATTCAAAGACAACAATAAAATTTATCAAACATTCAATTACTACATCAAAATTTCTAAATCAAAACACAAAGCATACCTTAGTTGTCCAAGTTAGGATCAGCCCAGGTAACCTATCCAAAATTTATAGTCTTTTCCTAGCCAACACCATCCTACAACTAACTCATTCCATCCATCCCCTCTTCCTTCAAAGAAGGAATTAATAAATAGAAAATGAAGAAAGAATACCATCGAGAACAATCTCATTTCCTCTTCCCCCCCCAACCATTCTAATTCGCTCTTTTAAAAAAATAAAAAAATAAAGTAAAATAAAATAACTCCTAACTCTTCAATTTCCCTCAAAATACTATCCAAATATAAAGATAATTCAACAAAAACATCCATCCATAATAAACGGTCAAGAAAACCAAATTACACTCAAACTTTAGACTCCCTTGACAAATATTTAAACCAATAATAAACATTTAGCATTTGGATTTTTTCTCCAATTCTTAAGGAACTTGGACTGTCAACCTGAAATATCTCATTAAAAACATTAGTACATTTTGTAAATTATAGCCGAAATGATAAATATAAACATTAAAATTTCTAACATCAAATAATTATAAAATCTATCATAATAATTAGAAATAATTATTTTTATAGAAATTAAACATATAACCTTAATACTTCATAATCAAGTTATTTTATTAAATGAACATATTATTTCATTTATAAGAAAATAAATATCTAAGCATGTATATTAAATATATATGTTCCTATTCCAAAATAATAATATCTCTAAACCAAAATCTCAACATCAACCATGTTCAAAACACCAACTATATAAATATAAAGTTAAATCAAAATCTCAAGAATAATTCTAACTATGCCTCACACCCCTTGCACTTTGATGCATGAGTGAGAATTGATCTAAATAAAGGATCAAATTTTGCAGTTTCAATTTGTTTGTTTGTGATTGGTTATTATCTTTGTGTAGTAATTGTGAATTAGATGTTAATATTTGTGAAAACGTCTTTGAGCTTTGAGAAATGTTTGAAAATTCCTTTCCTTTGAGAATGTGTTGCTTTGTGACATTTGATTCATGTTATTTACAGTAAATGGTTGGAATTGTGCTAAGTCGAGTCAACAAACGTTAGTAATCTGATCTTTGAGTCATGATATTTACTATTTTCTAGTCCTTAGCGAGTGTTAGATTGTCTTTCCCGCTTTATGGTAAAAAGCATACCTTGAGTTTATATATTTGAAAAATACAAAATTATATCAAAAGAGGGAGTTGTACCTCAGTCAAATTTAAAGGAAGATCACCAATACAATAGTGATCTCTCCAACTGTTGTGAATTGATTCATCCTCTTTGAGTGTTATAGAGTCATTTTATGTTCATTTTGTAAATAACAAATCTATTCACTAACAGATTTTTGGTGACTCTACTAGGGAATTGTAAAAAATTCAATGTCGTGGTCTAGAATTTTTTTGTTATGCTGGGTTTAAACCTTATACTAGGAGTGAGAGGAAGAAATGTCTCTTTGACTCCATCTATGAAGCCATGAAGAGGAGAATTTGATGAAGTTTTAAGGCCATGGAGGAAAATTGTATCAAGGATTAGGCCTTCCTCACCTACTTGGGAAAAACCATCATCTTCCACTGATCTGCTTATTACTTTCCAAACCCTTGTTTTACATGGAAATTCCATTCCTGTAACTCCAACACCTTTAACCTGTCTTCATATCACTATCCCTTTAATTTTCAATCGTAATCAAGGAATGGCTCAGCTAGTCCCATGGGGAGCAACTATTGGGCCATTGCACCTCAGACTCCAACTAAATGACCTTTTGAAGGGTTCTAGAAAGAATCTCCCAAAGTTTAGGGGTGATGGGAAGGTCACTCTTGATGATCATTTTAATGCTTTCTTTGTTTCTTGCGGCATACTTGGAGTTCAACACGAGGATGTAGCAGTGAGACTCTTTGGGGAATCATTAGAGTATGTTGTCACCAAGTGGTTTTATCATTTTCCAAATGGGTCTATTAGTACATGGGCCCAGATGAGAACTAAGTTTGAAGATCATTTCAAGAGCACGAAAGATTAGCTTACTCTCTTGGCTAAGCTCACCAGCTAAAAAAAGGAAATGCATCAACCAATGAGGGAGTTTGTAGCTCAGTTTAATAAAATAGTGAGTCGACTAGAACAAGTGAAAAGATAGTCTAATGAAAACCTTAAATTTTTTTTGAATGCTATGCCACCCGACATTAGTTTTCATTTGAGGATAAATGGAGTGGTTGACTTGCCAGCCACTCAAGCTTTGGTTGTTGATTTAGAATATGACTTAATTAAAGGTGGTAAATGGAAAAGAGAATTGAAAACCGGTGATAGTCAGCCTTCTACATATTTTGATCCCATGATTCAGAAGCTTGCAAATTATATCATTGCTTTGAAATGGAAAATTCCCAAAAGTGTTTAGCCTTATCAGCCATATCAGGATATTCCTAGAAGGAATCCAAACCAAAAATTTGGAACAAGAAATAAATAGTTGTAGTTTCCCCCTACTCAACAATGGTTGGTAATAGAAGTACCCCTAGGTTAGGGTAATAAATGTACTTTCCATTTGACTTTCGAACATGAGGGAGTTAATTGTCTCGAATTGAATAAGTATTGGGAAATGAATGAAGAATGAGCGAGAACTAAAATAAGAGATGGAGGAGAAGTTATGTCAAGAGAGAATGGTGATTCTATTGCTAATTTTCTAGAATTTACTCTTGAAACAGATAAGGGTGGAGATGTGTATGCTACTTTAGATGATGCTTCTTATATGTTGCTCACCCAAGCTCAACATAACTCGAGTCAAACAGGTACACCCGATTCTAATAAAACTCCTATTTCTTTCAAATTTTATTCTTCTTCCCCTCATAAGACTTTATAATTCATCTCTAAGAGTCAAGTTTTCCAGGCTTTTGATAAGAAATCAACTTTGTTTGATATTGTGGATTTATGCAAAAACATCAAAATTCAAATCTCACATGTATAGTATTTGAGAAACAACCCTAATGAATTAGATAGGTTGGTAAATTTGTCAAGTTTGGTCATGCAAAAGCTAATTTGATAGAAGAAAAATTAATAAATAATGAAGCTTCAACCCCTTAGTCATCTACAATTGTTAAGGACCATACGCTAGTTACATCCGATCAGAAGCCCAATCCTTTCTATGTATCTTTGTATATTAATGGCCACAAATTGAGAAATTGGGTATGTGTAGGATCATCATGGAAAAAACATGCCCTTAAGTGGCAAAAAATTCAGAAAAATCAGAGTTAGGGAACTTGACATAAAATTTTGAATAAGTTATCTATATTATTTCAAAAATATGTATGAATAGAATTTGTAGAAAATTGAACTTAGTTTCGAAATTACTAGGTTTATTTACAAAAAACAAAAATCTATTTGGTGAAAATTTGAAATTTCAATACAGTAGTACTTAAATTTCATGGAAAAATAAGAAGTAGGTGTCTGTCTGACCACCCTAACCAAATTAAAATGATAATATTTTTTTATAAGATTTTAGATATAAGTAGAGGACTCATGTCCTGATGTGATTGATATTTTTTTGTAATTTGTTTCCAAGTAAATAATTAATTATAATTTTTTTATGACAAATTTTAAAAAATATAAAGACTCGTATGTTTGACCACCTTAACTTGGTCAAAACTTCATGAAATTCAGTTTTTTCTTTTTTAATCTTATAGTATGCAAAGCATAGAATGTGATGCATGTTTTTTATTCAAAAAATATGATACCATTTGAAAGCTATAGATGTTTTTCAATCAGCCTAAAAATCAGGACTTTAGTCGTAATTAAATAGAAAATGAATAATAATTATTTATTAAATTCAAAGTAAATCATAATTTATATTGGTGGAAAACTAAGAATCTCCTTTAAAAACCCTTTTCGTTTCATCAATTTTGGGTAAAAAAAAAGTCGTCGGCAACATACCCATCAAATTGCCACTTTTTGGCCCATCATGATCCTGCACATACCCAATTGTATTGTCGATTTTGGGGCATTAGATAACATAATTCCTTCTAACATAGCCAAAGAATTGGGTCTTTCTTTGACTCAAACATTCAAGAAGTGTTACTCAATGGATGCTAAGAAAGTTCCTTTAGTACAACAAATAAAAAATGCTCAAGTAGCTTTAGCAGGCCATCTGAAGAATAGACTGAAGCTGACAATTCTAGTTGATATATCTGTGAGTTATGGCATGCTTCTTAGTCAAATTTTATGTAGATATTTGGGTGAATAAATACGTATGGATTATTCATAGGTGTTTATCCCACTTGGAAACAAAAAGATTTGTCAGGAACTAGAACTGAAAGCCAAGTTCACTATCTTGAAATCTGATGACCCACACTCTCAGATTTTGTATACAGAGTCTGAATTTAGCAAATATATGTTATTCTCTGAAGATGTTGATAAGAAAGCCACTTTCAAGCATGACATATCTTTAGAACTATGAACCTTAGAATTTTATGGAATTTGTGCTAATTTTGGTTTTGGGGCAGGGGTGGTTTTGATTTCGCTTGATGGTGATAAGTTCCCTTCCTCATATAAGCTCAAGTTCAAGAATACCAATAACATCGCTAAATATGAAGCTTTATTATTTGGAATAGCTACCACTAAAAAAAAAAGGAATCAAGAAGTTGAGAGCAGTGGGTGATGTATAATTGATTGCTAAGCAGGTAAGAAAAGTGTTTACTATCAAAAATGAAAGATTGAGGCATTACAAAAATAGAGTTTGGGATGAAATAGAATCCTTCAACACTTTTTCTATTGAAGCAATTATGAGGGAATAAAACACCAAAGTAGATTCCTTGGTTGTTTCAACATCTCTACTTCTCCCTCTTCTAAATTTTAAGGACACCTCATATCAAATTGAAATAGTATATCGACCCAATGTTTCAAATAACACTGAAAATTGGCAAGTCTTTGATAATGATAAGAAAATACAAGATTTTTTGGAATGTGCATAGGCATTTACATAAATCTAATTTGAGGGTAGTGATGATGTGTGTGAAGAATTTTGTTTGGATAGAAAGAAAGAGTTGGAAGAAAGAATGATTCAATTAAAAGAAAATAAAATACCTAAAGGGATGGTTTCATTAGAACAATTGTTTGATAGACATGATACGTGTATTAAAAATAAAATGGCCAAATCCATAAATAATTCTCGAGAGTATGAGTCTTTCAACATTGGAATGTCAAATACCCTAAGTTGGTATATATTGGAAAATGTTGCACTCCTGAAGAAAGGTCTAAGTTGATCCAATTGTTACTCAAACTTATAAATATGTCTTCGCCTAGTGCTACAATGATCTAAATAATTTTATGGGTGGAAAAATGCAACACCCTATACCACTTAAGCATGGCACATCTCCTTTTAGAGAAAAATAGTGGAACTATAATCCAAAGGTTACTGATGCAATTTTTTGATATTTATTGAAAAGATGTTGAAAGCTCACATCATCTTTCCCATTCATCATTCCACCTAGGTTGCAAACATTGTTCCAGTCCACAAGAAAAATGGAGAAATAAGGATTTGTGTAGACTTTCGAAACCTAAACCAATCTTCCTTGATAGACAATTATCTGCTTCCGGTAATGGATCATGTGTTGTGGACTGTAGCTGGTTTAGAAATGATGTCTATGTTAGATTGTTTCTCTGGTTACAATCAAATCAGCATGGATAAAGAAGATCAGCATAAAATTTCCTTCATCACTCCCTGGGGTACGTTTTTCTATAACAAAACGACTTTTGGATTAATTAACATTGGAGAAACCTTTCAGAGGGTGATGGATTTATCTTTTGGTGATTTAAGGAACAATATTATAGTGATTTATTTGGATCATTTGAGAGTATTCTCCAATAAAAGGAAGCATCATTTCAAAGATTTGGAAAGAATCTTGTAGAGGTGTCAAGAACACGACATATCTTTGAATCCCAAGAAGTCTTACTTTGGAGTTATAGAAGGGAAGCTCTTGGGGCACATTTTTTGTAAAGAAGGAATCATAATTGACCGTGAGAGGGTTAGGGCCATCCAACGATTAAGTTTACCCTCAAACAGGACTAGAGTAAAATCTTTCTTTGGGCAAGTAAACTTATAAGAAAATTTGTTGCATATTTTTTAGAAACTACAAAGCATATAGTCAACATGATGAAGGAAAATCAAAGATTTAAGTGGAAAAATATTGGTAAGCAAGCTTTTAATGACATCAAGGCAGCTATCGTGAATGCCCTAATGTTGGTACATCCTGACTTCCATAAAGATTTTATTATTTATTATTATGATTCAGAACATACAGTGTCAGCTATCCTCCTCCAGGAAAATGATCAGAAGATTGAGGCCCCTATCACCTTTATGAGTGGGTATGTGCAGGATCATCATGGAAAAAATAGGCCCTTAAGTGGCAATAAAATTCAGAAAATTAGAGTTAGGCAACTTGACGTAGAAATTTGAATAAGTTATCTTTATTATTTTAAAAATATGTAAGAATATAATCTGTGCAAAACTGAATGTAGTTTCTAAACTACTAGGTTTATTTAAAAAATAAATAAATCTATTTGGTGAAAATTTGAAATTTCAATGTAGTAGTACTTAAATGTCAGGGAAAATTTAAGAAGTAGGTGTCTGTCTGACCACCCTAACGACAATAAAATGATAATATATTTTTATAAGATTTTAGATATAAGTAGGGGACTCATGTCCCGATGTGATGCATATTTTTTTGTAATTTGTTTCCAAGTAAATAATTAATTATGATTTTTTTATTATAAATTTTAAAAAATATAAAAAATCGTCTGTCTAACCACCTTAACTTGGTCACAACTTCATGAAATTCAATTTTTATTTTTTTAATCCCATAGTATGCGAAGCATAGAATGTGACACATGTTTCAGATTCAAAAAATGTGATACCCTTTGAATGTTATAGAAGTTTTTCAATCAGCCTATCAATCAGGACTTTAGTCGTAATTCAAATGGAAAATGAATAATAATTATTTATTAAATTCAAAGTAAAGCATAATTTATATTGGTGGAAAGCTGAGAATCTCCTTTAAAAACCCTTTTCTTTTCATAAATTTTGGGTAAAAAAAAAGTCGTCAGCCACATGGGCCATCATATCACTTAGATATCACCACTTTTTGGCCCATCATGATCCTGCACATACCCGAGTGTTCCATTAAAAAATCATGAATAGAATTCTGAAATGTAAAAACATGCTTTTGTGGTGGTCAAAGTAGTTAAACAATTCAGATTTTATATCCTTCATTCACATGTCAAGGTTTTTGTTCCTAACACAACAATAAAAAGTATACTTTTGCAACAAGAAATTGGATGTAATAAAAGGGGAGCTTGGGTAGATAAAGTTCAAGAATATGACCTAGACATCAAGCCTACCAAGTTGGTAAGGGGTAGAGGTCTCTAAAAACTTATTGTTGAATATGAACGTGAGGAAATCGAGACCTTACCAACAATATTGTTCGTAAGTTTGCAAGACCCATGGTTTTCTTATGTGGCCTATTATCTTACTTATGGGGAATGTTCCTCACACCTTTCTCTCAAAGAGAAGAGGAATCTTAAACTGAAGGCATCAAATTATGTGATTTAGGATGATGTACTCTATAAGAAAGGCCTTGATAGGACATTTTTAAGGTGTGTAGATAAAGAACAACAACAAAAACCTCTTAAAGTGTTTCATAAAGAAGCTTGTGGATGGAACTTCTCCTCATCTATCACAACTTTCAAGATTCTTTGGTAGTGTTATTATTGTCTGGGATATTTAAAGATTATTATCATTGGGTGGAAAATTTTGATAAATGCAAAAGATTCACAAGTAGACCTCAAATAGCCACATTACTGTTAAGATCAATATTGATTGAAGAGCCCTTTCAATAATGAGGGGTTAGATTTCATGGGGCCTATCAATCTAGTTTTGAGTGCAGGGCGTACTCATATCCTAATAACTATAGATTACTTTACCAAATGGGTTGAGGTTGTTCCAACAAAATAGACTATGTCTAAAGTGGTGTGTGATTTCATCAAAAAAAGTATTTTGGTTCATTTTTGAGTTCCTAAGAGGTTAGTAACTGATAATGCAACTAACTTCTCATCTTTGGAAGTTTTTATGTTTTTCTATGACCATGGGATATCTCTCTCCCATTCCTTAAATGATTACCCTCAAGGAAATTGACAAGTCGAGCCTAGCAATAGAATTTGGTAACTATCATAAGGAAATTGGTGGATGAGAACCAAAAGAATTGGCATAAGAAATTATATGAAGCCTTGTGGGCTGACTGAACTACACCAAAAAGGGCTATTGGAATGTCTCCTTTTGAATTAGTTATGGAATGGGTATAGTCCTTTCCCTACCTTTAAAATTGGCCACCACAAAAATACAAACAACTATTGAAGATCAATAGTTCAAGGAATCTTTGGAGAAAAGGGTAATGTATTTAAGCGAGCTTGAAGAAAAAAGAGAAGACATGGTGGATAGGATTATTGCACATCAGTTGCAAGTTAAGAAGATTTTTGATAGGAAAACAAGACCCAGGAACTTTATGGAAGGTGATATGCTTTTTTTATGGGATAAAAGGCAGGAACCTAAAGGAGCTCATGGAAATTTTGATTCCTTATGGAAGGGTCCCTTTTTGGATTCAATAGGCACATGGTAATAATTCTTTCAAATTGGCTTATCTAGATGACACTATCTTTCCCTTGTTGTATAATGGGAAGGATCTGAAATTGTACCAAATCTAAAAGCAGGTATCCCCTGCCTTTGTATTTTAGTAGGTTAGGAGTTTTTGGTTTGGTTCATTTTTTTGGTGTGTTTTGTCTTTGGTTTGTTTTGATCCTTTGTTTGTTTCTCTCACCAATTCATTTTCAGACACTATTTCCCAATGAATTTAACTAGAGATCCTAGGTTATTTTGCATCATTTTAGTCTGCGTCCCCAATCAGAGCCAGATGTTTCCTTAGTTTTAAGTTTGGCTGCAAATACTAAAAATTTTGGGTATTCTTCAAAATTTTAAGCATCTTCCATTTATTTTCCTTTGGTTAGTTTTCAAACCTTGTTGTTCACCAAATAATTTTCTACAACTCACCTTTTTCCTAACTTGGTCTTATCTTTAAGTCTTCTTCTTTAAGCATTGGTCCTTAAATCGGTTTCCAAACTATTTTGGCATTTGCTTTGGTTTTATATCCTTTCTATTTTGTGGAGTATTGTTTCTAAGAAGGTTATCACAAAGTAAGTGGTTTTGAGTTGTTTTCTTGAACTTTCGTCGGGGTTGATGTTTCTTTTCTAGCTATTATTTATCTTCACTTAAAGGTGGAAATATCACTTAAGGTGGAGAATAAAGGACTTGTTAGGGTGGGTTTCTATTTTCAAACCTTATCATCCACCGACTATACTCTCAAAATCTATTCAAATACCTGATCTTGCTAAAGTGTACTAAGATCACCCGATATTTTTGCCAAGTGGCATGTGTGTCAGGTATTAAAGGCTATCAATACTAGAGTAGATGAAATCAATGCTTGATCATCTAAGATTAAGCCACCATTTCAAACATAATCATTCTTCTTTGGGAAGTATGACTCTAGAAGTCGAGAAGAATATACATTCGAATGGATTTCAAAGAAATGATTCGAGCAAGAAAGGGTGATATTTTCTCAAGTAAGCGGGTTTTACTGAATTATCATGGTAATTGTTTCCTACACTTTAACACAGTTGAATTTCCTAATACAATAAAATACAAGTATTTTGATTATGAACATTTAGCCAATCTCAATAGCTCCTTACCTGAAATTGGTGACACAAAGTTAGGGCATATCAATTTAGATACATTATGGGAAAGAATTCATAGCCAGATAGGAACCCAATCACTCAGTGGGTGATAGAAAATGGTTTGCTTGAGGTTGTTTCATTTCTCATAGTAGTACAATGCATTGAATTAGTACTAGAATGCATAGCTCATTACAATCCAGTGAAGAGGGAAATTTGCATAGAAGACAACAATCTCCTGATAACCCTAGACAGAGCCACAATAAGTGGATGTTTTAGGTTACCAAAAAGGGAGGTTTATTTGCATTTTAATTTTAACCTATCTCAAGGTTCCTTTTTAGAGAAGAAGGGTTATTACCAAAATTACATTGCTAAGGAACGATTTGATCCAACTAAGAAAGGAAAATCACAATTTCCTAAGAAAATGCATAAGTCACATTTCAGAGAAGAGATCTTCGACATTATTGTGTTGCTATGCCGGGTAAGGGGAAATATGAATGCACATGACTTCGAGGAGTGGATGTATTTCTTTGTGTAGGTAATTTGTGGAGGTATGCAATACTTATATTGGGCCACTATAATTAGTGATGATTAGTTAGATGATATGATAAGAGGTTTTGTTGTGAATAGATCATTTATATGTCCTCTTACCTCTTCTATGCGTTGGTATGTATGAGACCGTGGATTGGTTTAAATCCTATGGAGGATTTTGATGAATAGATACAAATTTATGATTATTATCCTGACTTGCAGTTTGAGAAGAGTTATAAGAATTACCACAAGATAAATGATGTGTTCAACATGAAATTAGTCATAGAATTGCAAGGTGACCCAAGTCAAAGAATATCTCCCGAGTCTTTCCAATTGGTCACTAAGTATGGCAGCCTATTTATACAATTTCAAACTTTTACCTACTTACCGGTGGGTGGATTTGGTGATTTTCCTTTAAAAATACCTAGATACATAGAAGATAAGTTTATTCTGATGGAAGTTTGTCACCAAGTCTCAGAAGCAAATAAGAGATGTGCAGATAGGAAAAAGGTTGGGATTCCATTTCCAATTGGTCTAGCTTATTATGAATGCAAGTCACAATCAAATGCTCTGAATTTAAGAAGAGAGATTGCAAAAATTTCTTTTGATATTTATGAGCCAATGTTTCCATTTGACAATAAGAATTATGTAAGGGATAATCTCTAGCTTGGTCCTGAATATTATCGTATGCCTAATCTTGAAGACTTTTGGGCTGATTGTGTAGATGATTATGAAGTCAGAAGAAGAAATTGGATTAGACTCACTGTGTCACAAATATTCAATTTCAAATTAGGTTGGAATATAAGAGTACAAGATGAAGACTCTGATTTAGTTGATCCAACATATGCTCAGCAAATATAGACCTTTCCTTTATCACAAGTGGATTAGAATATTGAGGAAAACAAGGACATTCAGGTCAGAACCTCAGCAATTTTGAGGAGAATGCAAGTTTGGTTGTCTAAGAAGAAAGGGGAAACTACTTAGGCCCCACCAAAGGAAAATAAGTAAATTCATGAACAAGCAAGTAGTGGTCATATAGGTACAAGGTCTTCTACACTAATATCATCAGTACAAGTTACATCACTATTAGGTGGTAGTGGAAATGTTGATGATCCTCTTGAAAAAGGGAAAGAACTTGAGTGAACTTGTGGTAGAGGTCCCCTTTCTAATGTTGTAGCTGGAGAAAAAAGAAGTGATAATGTTGAAAGAAAATCAGGGGAATATAACCAAGGAAATGAAGCTGGCATGGAAGCCTTGGAAATCCATGCCCACTCACCTCATGGTGAAATAGAGGTAAGTGTACATCAAGATGAAGCCTCGATTCCCTCTCCTTCCAATGTTTGCAATGTGGTGAAATCGCCTTTGATTAACGTAAATCTTTGTTTCTCTACACATGGGACTTCCCAAGATCATAATGCACCTAAATCTTCACCATCCTGGCTAGAGAATTCTCTCTCTCTAAGAAAATAAAAATAGTTCCTATTGTGCTACCAGAGGAGGATATTGTGGGTAAACTTTTGCAGAGAACTCCTAAAGTAAATAAATTGAAAACTACTGCTAGGTTGCTTGAAGATGAATCTTTTGGGAATTTGGTTATGGAAGTTTCCCAACCTTCTGTGTAGAAAGACCTTAATCAATTCAATGTGGAAAATTACAATATAACTAAAGTGGATTTAGCTCCTCCTAGCAGAGATGGTGATGTTCATAATTTCTAAGTTATTGCCTCTAGGATGGTGGAAAGAACAAAAAAATATAAATGGGATAAAGATGAATTGAGAAGATCTATGGAAATCCTTTCAAATTATATTTGGACCTTAGTAGATCCTACTCCTCAACCCTTGAGTTAGGCCAGTCCTACCTTTGATCCCAACTTAGTTGCTAGGAAGGCTAAGATGAGCAGAATCTAGAAGGATAGTTATTATGGTAAGGTTGTGCAAAGTTGGATTCTTGAAATCAAAGAGAAAGGAGCTCCCATAATTGAGAAATTAAGGAAAGGTTATGATGATTTTTTAGTCTTGAGAAATGAAATCAAGTCCAAATTGGTCATCTACAAGCAGGAAGAGACACACTGGCTACAGATTGATCATGAACTTACTGATCTTATTTCCATGGGTTTAGAAAAGGTTGTTACTGAGAAGATCATTTCTTCAAAAGAAGATAATCAGGCTCTTGTGTGGAAAACTACTATAGCTTGGAAGCTAGAATTCATTAAATCGAACTTCACAAAGTAAAAAAAGTTGTTAAGGGAATGTAGTTGCTTGAATAATAACTTCATTAAGAACTTTTCTGATTTTGAGTGCCTAATTATGAAAGGAGATAATCAAGGTCCTATCACATTTGAGGAATTAAGAGACACCTTCTTTGGAGAAATTGACACCTATGTAGGAGAAAAATCATTAGAAAAGGAGGCACTAAAGAATCTAGCTATGATTGATTCAGGGTTATCTTGGCATGAAGTTTATCTCACACTTATCACATGAAAGATGGAACTAATTCGAATTACCAAGGTGACCTAGCAGTTAAGGATCAAAAATTTAACCATCCCACAATAGATAGAAATTGTTGAAGTCATGTTAGCCTTGAAGGATTATCAGATATGCATGGAAGCTACACAAAAAAGGTCGTTTGAGGAAGAAGTTCTTGTCTCTTCAAATTCCTAGCCATCTTAGCATTAGGTGAATATAAGTTTCTTGGATTTTATCTTTAAAGATTTTGAACCTCGTTATTGTGATTCTTTCCAAGAATTAGTTATTTTCAATCATTTAGCAGGACTTTGGTGAAAGTTATATTTTGAAAACTATAAATATGTATTTTGACATTTCAAGGGTCTGACATTTTGATCCTCCTTGCACTTTGATGCATGAGCGAGAATCGATCTAAATAATGGATCAAATTTTGTACTTTCAATTCGTTTGTCTATGAGTAATTATTGTCTTTGTGTAATAATTTTGAATTAGATGTTAATTTTTGTGAAAAATTCTTTGAGCTTTGATAGGCGTTTGAACATTCCTTTCCTTTGAGAATGTGTTGTTATGTGACATTTGATTCATGTTATTTACAATAAATGGTTGGAATTGTGTTGAGTCAAGTCAATAAATGTTATCAATCTGATCTTTGAGTTAGTCTATTGATTGTTTTCCAATCCTTTCATTTTAGCAGTAGTTGGTTTAATCATTTCTCTTCGCACTTGTGTATGTCTATGAGTGAGTGTTAGTTTTCCTTTCCTTCTTTCTGGTAAAAAGCATACCCCAAGTTTATATATATTTGAAAAATACAAAATTATATCAAAAGAGGGAGATGTACCTCAATCAAAATTTAGAGGAAGCTCACCAATGCAATGGTGATCTCTCCAACTATTGTGAATTGATTTGTCCCCTTTGAGCATTAAAGAGTCAAATATGTTTATTTTGTAAAGGAAAACAAATTTCACTAACACTTTGTAGTGTAGAAAATCGTCACCTTAAAAAATTCACTTATATTTTTCCCCCTTAATTTATTGGACCTAATTGAGTATTTCATCTCCCAAATTATGCATTCTATGGCTTATTTTTGACAATTTCTGAAGAATTACAACCAAAAATCAAATGCATTCATCTGAGAAATTGTCCCTAACACCTCAAATCTCAGAAAATAGGGGTGGGTCCCCCTCTTTTGGCTCTAAATTGAAATATGTCAATGCCAAAAATTTAGTAGTTGTATTTCAATTATCCAAAGTCAGCTATTGGGATTTAATTGTTGGTAAATTGAATAATTGCATATAAATACCTACTTATTGCATCATTTCAACACTAAGAAAGAAAATCTAAAAATCAATTGAGGAAACTATTATCAAAAGTAGTTAAGAGAATTCAAGAGCAGTATTTCCAATGATTCATACTAGCAATTCAAGATCTAAGAATTCATGGTGTTATTATGTAAGTTTGTTCATGTCATATTGTCATATTATTTGTGAAGGATAACCCTTTGTAGGTCTCCAAGAAATCTAGGCATTCAAGAAAATCAAGCAAGCAAAATCCAAGAGCTTGAAATGATGTGTATGACTTTAGTCCTTCAAGGAATCCATTGAAGGGTGGTGAATTGCAGCACTTTGTTGATTCATCATTCATTCCTTTCCATTATTATTTATCATTGACATTTTCCATTATGGAAGTTGGAACACTTACCCAAGGTTTGACTAAGGCAAGCCCCTATATGGCACAACATTTTCCCTCTCTTTGAATGTGTAAGTTTTAGGATTGAAGAGGATTAAAAGGATCTTGAAGATCTAATATCCATTTGTTTCATTTGTTGCCATACACTTTTTCAAGTGATAGACACTTAGTTACAACATTTTTTGTCAAAGATCCGACAATTCTGCAAGTGAGAATAGGGAACCATAATCTGACATCAAAGGACTATGAAGATAGATCTAAAAAATATCAACAAGGACACTCACTCCCTGGGTTCCTATGTCCTCCATTTTCAGCCTCAGATTTGAACCAAGGTGCATAATGTCCCGCTCTACTAATTTTTGTTGTCAAAATTTGATAGTGACTTTCTATAGTTTTTGTATTTGCATTAGAATATTTAATTGCACTCTTAGGATATTTAGTGCATTACATTTCATTCCTAGGTCCATTTCATATTTTTTCAAGGGTTAGTTGAATCACCTTTCAGGTTGTAAGTCAATCATATACCTTGTCAAATCCCTCATTCATTCATCTCCATCACACACATGCATATAATTCAATAAAAAACTTAGAAAAGAAAAAATTACCCTAAGGTTCTACACATTATGACCCTAGGTCACCTATTTTTCTATGTTTAATTTTGGTGAACCTCAGTTTTAAACATTATATACCTTCTAAAAATCATGCTAGATCTAGATCCTACATTGCATTATCTTGTATTTTTTATTTAGGGTTTCATATATGCATTATAAAAAGGCATAATAATAAAAAAATTGCATATCATAGGTTGTATTAGGATTTGTCTCAATCATATGTAGATCTTATCTGCATTTGACTTGCATTCATTAGTTTTTTAAATTCTAAAATTGTTCATTGCATTCAAATTGTATCTTTCATTTAAGCCAAAAAAGCAAAAAAATTATATAATTTTGTTTCAAAGTTGCATCAAATCATCATTCTCAAAAAATTGCATCTTCAAATCAGTCAATTATTGCATCTTAGTTTTGAAATATTCATTTAAAAGTATCATTTCTTGTTCAAGCATTTTTCACATTTTTGTATACTTGCGTTTTTCAATTCCATTATCATAAAAATAGTAAAATTTGCCAAAAGTATTCACTATTAAAACTATCTCTACCCAAATCTGGAAACATTAAACAACAATAATCACATTCAAACTTTGAATTATTCAAAACCCTATCCAAGGTATAGGTTCCTTGGGTGCCTCTGTCCTGCCTTTTTGGCCTGAATTTTGGCTCAGATCTCTTTCTTTGTGTTGTTTGTAGGATTCTATTGTCTGAATTTTGTTTCTACATTTCAAAATTGTCATTTTGCATTCAACATCATTGCACATTTTCACTCTTAAGTTCACATTCATATAATTGAAAAAAATCTAGAAAATATTCATTGTTACACTTGTTTGAGCATAGAATTAGAAATCTTAAACAACACCTTAAACAAACACATTTTGAAATTTTGAACACCCTGTCTAGGACACAAATGCCCTGGGTGCCTTTTTCCTAATTTTTAAGATTGATATTTGGCTAAGAGATTTGTTTTGTTGTTTTTTGTAGTTTTATGTTGTCTAAATTTTGTTTTTGACTGCTTTGTTGTCTTTGTTTTACAATCTTGTGTTCCTAGTGGGTACATATAGCATTTTGAAACTTACATGAGCTTCATGACTTGGTGTCCTATTGCTAATACTTTAGTGATACATATTTCAAGAGTCGTGGCATCTCATGTTGGTATATCCGCTATGGATCTTGAGTTTTCCAACTCTTTCACACAAATTTTTTCCAATACTAAACCCATTTTGGATTCCATCCCTAATGTTACCATACCAACAACCACTCCAAAATCAACCATATTCATTGATGTTGAAACTACTATTTCCCATTTTCTTAAAGATAAAATCCTTGACAATTGGCCAAAGCTTTAGAAACACTTCAATACTATATGAGTAAAGAATATATAGCTGGCAGAACAGTGCCTATAATAGATAACATGAGAAAATTGATTGATGTTGCTCAAGGTTTAGAGATTTTGTGTAACCTAGCACATATAGTTGATTCTCATCTACCTACAATGGTTGTTATTTCCCATTTTCTCAAAGATAAAATTCAAGACAATTGGACAAAGCTTTAGAAAACTTCAAGACTATGTGAGTAAAGAATATATACTTGGCACAACAGTTCCTATAATAGATAACATGAGGAAACTGATTGATGTTGGTAAAGGTTTAGAGTTTTTGCATAACCTAGCACATATAGTTGATTCTCATCTACCTACAATGGCTAGTTACGCTCAAGCTTTCAATAATATTCAAAGTCAAGGAGGAAATCAAGTATCCCTCCCTCAAACTATAACATCTATTCCTACATACACAAATCCAACCGTGACTACAACAATACAACAAAGCAATGTTATAGCTCCAACCTTGGGTATTTCCATTAGGAATCTTTAGAATTTTACATCCTCCCATACCATATTGCAACATTCATCACCTCTCATTAACTTGCAACATAGTAGTCCACCTGGCACATACACACTTCCACCTTGTTCACCCCATTCCCAGAACACATCAAGCAATGATTCCATGATAAACCAACTATTATAAAACGTGACATCCCTTCAACAAAAAATCTCAATATATTGAACCAAAACCAAAATAGACAACCATCACAATATGTTAAAATAAGCACTTTATCACTTGAAATCTTAAAAGCACTAGTGCAAAAAAACACATAGATACCCTAATTTGAGAAGTATCATGGTAAAGGAGACCCTAGCAATCACATACAACATACATAGCCTTATGTAGTGACTTAATTTTTGAAGATAAGCCCTTGGCTAGACTATTTCCTAGGTCATTGAAAGACATGGCTTTGGAATGGTCTTGTTCATTGCCAAATAACTCGATTCACTCATTTAATGAGCTTGTTGAAACTTTCCTCAACTACTTCTAAGTTCACATTGGTCCTAAGAATACTATAACTAACTTAATATGGTGCAAACAAAAGAAAAATAAAAAAGTCACAAAATTTATAGCACAATATTAGTTGATTTACTCACAAATAAAACTTAATCTTCCTAATGCATATGTTCAAAGAATATTCATTAAAAACTTACAATTGAACAAAGGGATAAAATACTGTTGATGAAATTTCCATCCTTTATACACTTATGTACGACTTTTCATAATTATCAAAATACATTTAGTTAATATGAAGAGGAATATTCATCAACTCATGCTAAAAAATTTGAATCCATCCCTCAAAACAACTATCAACCATTCAATAATAAAAACAAGAGCTTTATCAAGATAAATCCATCTCAAAAAACCAACAAAATTGAACCTCAAGTTTCTACCATAAGTTCAAATCTATACCAATTCAGACCAAGGGATATAAAATTTACCCTGTTACTCGATTCCCTCCATTTGATCATGTTGCAAATTTTGTGTGAGAACTTAAGTTGTTTACCTCTGGCTAGACCTATGGACATAACCAAGCCTATAACTCCAAGTTTTAATCCAAATGCCTTTTGTCAATATCATCGCACAAGTGGATATGATATGGAATGATGCATGCATCTTAAACATGAAGTTCAAGACCTCATTGATTCTAATCACAACCAATTTGGTGTTGTTAATAATCAAGGGAATATGTTTTTTTCCCCATCTAACCAAAACTTAAAAATCTTTACCAACCCAATTCCCAATCATTCATCTCACTTTCTACAAGCTAGTAATGTTGAGAATGATGAGATGAATGTTGATAAGGTTGATACCATAAATAGTAATAATGATGATGAAAAGAGTGATAATGAGGATGTTCTACAAGATATGGTCACTCTCATAGATGTTCAACCTTGTAAGGGACAAACCACTTTGTTACCTAATATTCCTTTCACCCATAGTGATACACCTAGACAAGCACCTGATGGTCCTCTCTATATCATCAAATGTATCAATGAAAAGCCCACAATGGGGATACTAATTGATCTCATGTGTTTAGATAATGTGATCACTAAGGAATCTGTGTTTGTGCATGAACTTTATCAAGATTATTATGAACAATCAAAAGCATGGATTAAAATTCATGATGGTTTTCCTATCCCTACGATAGGTTTAGCCACTCTTCCACTTAAAGTGGGACTGAAACAAGTAGATGTATCATTATCCATCATCCCAACATCAAAAAAAATCCATGTGAAGTTAGGATATCCATGGATATGCTCCATGGATGTCGTCTCGTTGGTCATTCACAAGTGCTCGAAATTCCCATTTGAAAATGAAATATTTGTTGCAAGTATGAAGGTGTTGTCATTGATATCAACAAGCCTGCATTGTCATTGATGATAGTAGTGCAATGGTTGAGAAGATTTTGTTGCTTTGCTTAGTTTCATTATGTTCTCATTAGTTAATTTGTTGATGTTAACCTCTAGTGTTGCTTTGATAAGATTCTTTTTATGGCTCATATGTCGAGGATACTGAGAAAATTTATAAAATAAGGAAACAGGGTGTTGCAGAGATGTTCTGGTTTGTAGAAGGTGTTGTGGTTTTTCTTCTCATTTCTTCTGGGTTGAATATCTTCTTGTGTGGTTTTGATATGTTGGTTAGAGGTGCTCAAAGTTTCTATATCCATAATTTTGGCTTCTGGATCGAAATTTAGAGGAAGTTATGTTCACCAGTGTGTGAACCAATTTTGCAGTATTGTTTACAAAGGTGTCTAGGAGAAATATTCTTGCTCTTTATTTCTCCACAGTTGTTCTTCAAGTCTTGTAATTCTAAAGTTATGTTGATGAGTTTGATCTCTTGTCTCTACAACAGGATTTGTGGTTTGGTACTCCAAATTTTGGTTTGTAGAGTTGTAGTGTTTGGTAGTGTAGTTTGAGTGTACTAGTCGTGTACATTCTGAAGGTGTGTATTGTTGCAAAGGATTTTAATGGATTTTGGAAGGATAGAGGAAAATTATAGATCATGATGAAGCATGATATTTGGTTTGAAATTCATCCTTGGATTTGAGGAAGCGTGTAATTCAAATTTTAATGGTGTTTGCATAGGTAACAACCAACCTAGTTTTTACACTACATTCAAAGATGTTTAAGCATTAATGAAGGTTCAGGGTGGCATGTGAGAGATAATGTGGGTCCTAGCTAAGTTTTTTTTTGGTTCTCTTTTCGTTCCTATCCACTGTGGGAATTTTTAGTGCTGGCCTAATTTTAATTTGTGAAGTGCAAGAAGAGTGTAGTCAACTTGAAGATTTTTTTAAAGTTGTGAATGGTATGAATGCAAGTTGAATTTATGCGAGATGATGGAATAAACATGAGTATGGTGATGCAAAATTGAGTGCAGAAGTGCGAGTTGATGTGTGAGCTATAATGCAATATTGTTGAATGTAGTGAGATGAGGTATCTTGATCTCTTGAAGACTGCTAGTATTGTTGGAGCTATTATGGTGGATTCTCTGTTGTATTGAGATAATGTTCTCTATGTAACATTCTATATTCTTTCTTCTTTCTATTTCAAAAGTGAGCCTAGGCTATGATCCAAGTTCTAGATAGCATGTCCTATTTTGGGAGTGAGCCTCCTTGTACCAGTTTTTGAAATTAATTATATTGTGAGCTAATCTTCAACGTGGTTTTTCCTTCATTAGGTTTTCCATGTAAATTTGGTATTCTCTTGTGTACGGTGTTTGGTTGTTTCAGTTTTTGTTATCTTCTTTTCATGTTTAAAAATTATAACAGATTAAAGGTTTAATGAAGGCATTTGGATCTAATTACTATTGAGGGTTTTGATGTTTTAATTTTGTACAAATGATTTACCCCCCTCTTAGTTGTCTTGTTCATTCAACAATTGGTATAATAGCAAGGTTCCTTGGATAAAAAGCTTGACTGCTTGAGGTAGATCCGGATGGTGAACAAGGAGATCCCTATGTTTGATGGTACAAACTATGCATTCTAGAAGGTGAAGATGGAAGGCTATTTGACTTATCTTGGATATGATGTTGAAAAGGAAATAAAGACTACATATACCATACTTGCAAATGGTCTACGCACAAGTGATGAAATCAAGGCTTATGAAATAGATGGTAAGGAAAGGTTTGTTCTTTTGACCAATCTTGCACATAATAAATTAGTGAAACTTATGGATCTGAAAACTGCTAAAGAAGTTTGGGATAAGCTAGAAAGTATCTATGAAGGAGATGATAAGGTTAAATAAGCTAAGTTATAGATCCTAAAGGAATAATTTGAGACTTTTTGGATGTCTGGTGAAACAATCACAAGTTACATGGAGAGAGTTAATGAACTAGTAAGCGCTATGAGAGGTCTTGGTGCACAAGTCAAAGATCCTAAAGTGGTAAAGGAAATTCTCAAAACTCTTCCTGATTATTATAGTGAAAAATTTTCTGCTATTGAGGAATTTGTTGATTTTAATACATACACTAGAGATCAACTATATGGAACGCTAACTACATTTGAAATGAGGTAAATTGGTCTAAAAAATGGTACAAAAGTCGAGACTTCTTTCAATACTGGAAAATCAGAAAAAGATGAAGATTCAAATGAAGATGATCTTGATGATGTGGAAGATAACTTTGTAATAAGAATGAAAAAGGGCATTGGTAGGTACAAAGTTAAATTAACTTTCAAATTCTTTAGATGTGAAAATATAGGTCACTATGCTTGAAGATGTCCAAATAGAACTTTAAACAATAAGAAAAAGGAAAAAAAAGGAAACATGATGGTATTTCTGATGATGAATCTGATTATGGATATGTTGATGATAATGAATTCTTTTCTTTGGCTTTAAAAGATGAATCTGGTTCTACTAACTTTAAAATTTATATGAAGGAAAGTGCCCCAAAGAAAAAGGATAAAGATGGAGGTACCTTGGTATCTTCTTTTCATGTGAAACGGGACAAGAATTATTGGGTTATTGGCAATGGTTGCTGAAATCATATGACCGGAGATAAGAGTAAGTTTGATAAACTTGAAAATTATGATGGAGGACTTGTTAAATTTGGAGATGATTCAGGTGCTAAGATTTGTGGAATAGGTTCGATCAGTTTTGATGGAAAGAATAATACTGAAGATGTTTACTATGTTAAAGGTTTAAGACATAACCTCTTGAGTGTTGGAAAAATTTGTAGCAAAGGATACAATCTTATATTTCAGGATGATGGATGTGAGATCAGAAAAGGGTTTAGAATTGTAATTATTGCTAGAAAGAGGACATATGGAAATATCTATCAGCTCAAGGGTGTTGAAGGTCAATTTTTTATGACTCAGGTTAATGATAGATGGTTATGGCATAGGAGAATGTGTCACATCAATTTTGATAACCTAGTTAGAATCAGTTCATTTCAAGTAGTGAGAGATCTACTAAGAATTACAGAGCCTATCAATGTTGTTTGCAGAGATTGTCAATTTGGAAAACAAACTAGAAGTAGCTTCAAGGGAAAAGAACAATCTTCTATCAGATTGTTGAAACTAGTACACACAGAACTTTGTGGTCTAACAAGGGTGAGAAGACTTCAAGGTGATAGGTATTTCATGCTTTTGATTGATGATTATTTTAGAATGACATGGGTTACTTTTCTTAGAGAAAAATCTGAAGCCCTAAATAGATTTAAGGCATTTAAACCTATGGTTGAGAATGAAATAGATTTGAAGATCAAATGTTTGAGGTCTAGCAGTGGTGGAGAGTTCACCTCCAATGAATTTAATATGTTTTGTGAGAATCATGGCATAAAGAGGCACTTGTATGCCCCTAAGACTCCTCAGTAGAATGGAGTAGTTGAAAGGAAAAATAGGATTGTTCAAGAAGCTGCAAGGACTATGATGAGAGAAGCTAATCTATTAGAAGTCCACTGGAGAGAAGAAATTCATAGTTTTGTGTTGTGCACTTTTTGCACACATGCCCCACTGGAGGTAGGGACCCTCTTTTGCTTGCTTTGTTTTTTGGTTATTTCTTTAGGTCTAACCTTTTCCCCTTAAGGGATAGGTTCCTCTGAAATTTGGGTTCACTTCACTTGATTGAGTCTCATGGTTCCATCTACACTTTAGGTGTCTTATCTTGCAACATTCCAATCTTGGATGATGCCTTGAACTTGGGTACTTAATGAAAAAAAATTTAAGGAAACAAATTATGCAATTTTTGGTGAGTTTCGTCGAAATCCACTCTAGGCGGATTTTCTTGAAGGAGTGGAAAGGTCGCGAAAATCTGTCCTCTATGGAATTTCTTGAAGGACTTAGGTTTCACAAAATTTTCCTAAGGATGGATTCCCTGGGTGTCTAGGAATTCGTTAAAATTCTTCAATGGTAGATTTTCCCGAATCTGTTATGGCCTCGAATCCCCGAGTTTTGGCATTTAGTCTTGTTATGCATTTATCATCTTATTAGTCGTCGTACTTGCTATTTATTGCTCTTTTTGGGGGTTGATTTATAATATTATTTCCTTATTTGATCCTCATTTTGAGTTGTGTGTTTAAAGGAGTTCTTTGAAGGTGATATTGCATTTTTTGTGGGGAAAAATTTGGATTTATACTACATTTGTGAGATTATCAGCTAGGGTTTCTGAGTGATATTTTTTCCATTGTTTCACATTTGCACATCAGAGGTAGGGTTTTCACAATTTCTTGATGGTTTAATGGTACCTTTTAAGTATTTCTTTTATTTTACATTATCATTCGATTTCAAGATTGCTTCATCATTTGCATTCGATATTATCTTTGGTGGATTTCTTTTGATTTGTCAACATTGGATTTTTTCCTCAATGTTTGTTGCTTTAATTTTCATCCTTTTGACCTTAAATGAATTAGGACATCAATTTAGAGTTAGGGTTCTTTGAAAACTGTTGTTGAAATTGGGTTAGGGCACTTATGTTTTCAACGAGATTAAGATTCTAGATTCAAACCGTATATCACTCATGAAATGTACCTCCATGATTAAGAGCTATATTTATTCATGCCCTAGAAATATGAATTCAAACTATGAAATGTGATCACCCTTGAACCCTAGTTTTTATTTGAAGGAATTGATTGTAATCAAATCGTTTATGGCTGAGTGAGTATTGAAATATTTTGTATTTTGATTATTATACTTTCATTCAAACCCAATATCATTTTAGAGTCAGGAGATTTCAATTTGGGGCATGCTATGAATGATGAAAATGTCACCAAGTTCATGGTTTTGAAGAAATAAATGATAAGGCAAAACTTCGTGAAAATTCATCATTGATGAAAAAGTCTGGAAATTTTTTCCTTCACAAAATTTCATCCTTCACAGATTTCCCTGAACCTTGTGCCTTTCGCGAAATCTGTCTGGGGGTGGATTCCCTGAAGGTTGGTTCCCTCATAAAAATATTTTGACCCTGGATTTCCTCAAGTCCTTCATGCTTGAAAATTCCTAAAGTGGTAAATGTCTTTGGTAAGTTTGAGTCGAGTCTCGAGAATGATAAGTTGTGAGCCTTAATGGAATTTTAAATGTTTGATGACCAAGTTTTGACCAAGTATTCTAGGTTTCGATAAAATCCGCTTGTGGGGAAATTCCCAAGACTCCAGTCCTTCACAAAATGCAATTGAGGGAAAATTCCCTGAATGAATTATTATCGCTAAAATCCATGGGAGGTGGATAAATCTGAAGTTTCTTGAGAGGAATTTTCAGAGGTTCTAACTTGGTTTTAATGATCTTGGCACTAATTAGAGGTGATTTTGGAATTACATAGGAATTTAAATGATTCACTTAATGATGCAATTGAGGTATTCTCCTTAGTAATGTGGTAATTATGGTCTTCTCTTGAACAGATGCAGGGCGAATCCAACAAAGGTGCAAAGTCTAAAGAAAATTCAACTGAGCTGGTCAAGGAGGAACCTCTAACTACAACAAAAAAGATGAAGTATGATTTTAAGGGTGTAAAGCAGGAGACTAAGATCATTTCCACATGGAGCGAGGTTGGAGACACCAACATGGGTCATGTGGACTATAATGATTTCAAGAAAAGGATGTTCAGTGAAGCACAAACCCCTTTTTTCTCAGATCATTACTCATACAAGATTGGTTGAGTTTCCACCTTCATTATAATACCTTGAACTTGTTATGGAATGTTCTGAGCACTATGATTTAGTAAAAGGGGTAATTGTGGGCCCTCAAGGAAGAATAGTGGAAAACATAATTGAGGAGTTCATAGTTGGGACTTTTAACATCAGTTCCCATCATAAGTTAGTGAAGATAAATATAAAGGAGGATCAAGAATTATATGAGAAGGATCCCAATAATGCTTTGGATATGATGAATAGTTCTTGGATTGAAAAACCAAAGTCACTTTAATCCAAGTTTCCCAAGTAGTTATATAGAGTTGACTTCAAGCAGGAATACAATGATATGATTACTCTTTTGGGAAGAGTAATGGGTTTGGATGAGGCTTTCATGTTTAAAGATTGGATGTTTTATGTCATTTCATAAATTTTCAAATGCATTCGCTACCATTAGGTTGGAAGCATCAGTGAAAATCTAGAAATGCAGCTAAGAAGTGTGTAACATACAAAGAAATTCACCATGACATCATATCTTGTGTACTTGTTTGCAGGAAATAATAAGTATAGGGGTTTGAGTTGCAAAGGAGTCCTGGGTAAAGATAGAATTTGTGATGTATACCCTCAGCTATTATTTCCTACTTCAAATTATAGGAGAGCGAATGATTCCTTTTTTATGTACATCACAAGAATGCTTCAAGAGGCACTTCATGTCAGAATTTCAACAAATGCAATGGATCTAATCAAGAAATATGGTTATTGGTTCATCCAATTTCCAAGGTTTTCCTTTATCAGAGTGCATGGTTCACTAGAAATACCTTTTAGACTTCCAAGGTACCCAATTGATAAGCCTATACTATTGGAAGTGTCTAGGCAAGTTGTTGCATTTGATGTTGTTCTGAGGAACATGCATAAAACAAGATTTGGGGGTGATTTTGCTCTAAGGGTCGGAGGTTGGGATGCTTGTCCTTCTATTCAAAGTTCTCATCACTTAGAGAAGGAGATGGTTAATTTTCAGTTGTACTCACATATAGATAGGGGTAACTTTGGTCCCTATGGTGTTGTGCAGAAAATGGCCAGTACAGAATTCAAGCATAAAGACCACATTGAAGACTATATGGCCAACTATAGAGATGAGTTTGAGATGATTAGAAGGAAATGCACTAGATTATCCTTGAAGTTAATTAGACTTCACAAGGTAGCCAGTGTTCTTGACCAAGTAGATGATGAAGAGGATCTTCTATAGCACCATGATTTTGAGCAGTATAAGGATAAGCCACTCCCTGCACTAAATTGGTCAGAAGAGGAGTTAGTTGATTTAAATGTGCCTATTGCTCCTATATTAAAGTCTTCTAAGTTGTGGGTGAAGCACAAAATTTTGGACTTAGAGGCAGATGGCACTAAGCTCACATATGATTTGATGGGAGATCTTAAAACCCACTCAAAGGAAGAAACATAGAACACAAAGGGTGATAATGCTAAAGCTCATTTGGAGGAAGAAATAGAAGACACATAATTCATAATTAAGAGAAGAACTAGGAGCCAAGCTAAAGAAAAGGAAGCTAAGAGGCAACCTATCACCAAGGTGAGGAAAACCTTCAAAAGATAAATTGAAGAAGGGACTGAGGAAGCCCAACCCTCTAAGAAGAGAAGACTTGTCAAAAAAGGCTATAAGATGGCTACATCAAAGTCTCAGAAGGAAAATGAAAATGAGGAAGGCACTACTCCTATTAAGGTGGTAGAAGTAGAGAGTTTAGAAGAAAAGCCATAGGTATATGTGAGGAGAAGCCCTCCCAAATAAAACACTTCTCTTATAGAAGATGTTAGTGAAATGATGGATGCACCTAAAAGGAGAAATAAAGAAGCACCTATTGATGATACTCCAAAGGATAAAAAGATATCAGTCACAAGAAATAACTCTCCTCTCAATTCTCCTGGTGAGAACATGCCAGTGGATGAGGACATTGTTCTTGGTGAGGAAATTTTTTCAAGAAATCCAAAAGAGGAACTAGAATATGAGGATGTTCTTACACCCAAAAGTGGGGAGTTGAATAATTTCAAGAAGCAATTAGAGGAGAATGTTACAAAAGTACAAAGCAAAGAGGAAACATCAAAGGTGATAGTAGAAATGCCTTCCTAGCCTTCGATGAAGGAACATATAGATTTATCACATGAAGAGGATAAGAATGAGGAGAAGCATGATGCAAAGGAAACTGATAAAGGTCAAGAAGATGTTGAAGATCATCCCTTTGAGAATCATCAAGGACAAGGTGTCTCTCAAGAAAATGCATTCTGATGTTCCTTATTGGCTAAAAGAAAGATTAAAGCCCAAACCAATCATTGTTGAAGAGGAGATTCCTGATTGGGATAAGCTCCTAGCTAATCGGGGTCAGCCAAAAGAGAGGAAGAAAGCTAGGGCAGTCTCCAAATTTTCAAGAGATGAATTTAATAATAGGGTTTTCCACATTGCCACTCCTATTGAGGACAAATAAAAAGATGAAATTAGGCCTTCATATTACAAGGTGCAAACCATTAATCTTGGTTTCACCACAAAAGAGAAAGAAAAGGAAGACCTCCAGGAGTTAGTTCAAACCATATTAAAGAGGTTGGATAATGAAACCCAGGCCAAAGACGAGCTACAAAGATAGTTGATGGAGGTAAAAATTTATGTACAACATTTTATCAAGCCCCTGCAAACTCAATCTAGTGAAGGAGCTTCATTTCTGAGGGTTCGTTGTCAAAGGAAGTGGTCTCTAAAATTGAAAGGATGAGGGCATCCTCATAGATCACCCAAGAATGGCTGATTAGTGTGAGAAAAAGAGGGGATGAGATGATTGAAAAGATATTACATACTTATGAGAAAGTTGCATCATATTTGGAGGATACTTCTCAATTTGCATCATATTGTCAAAAGTTAGATGATGCCACTATTTTTGAGTTGAAAAAAATCATAGAGACTACTAAAGAAGAACTTATCAAGAAGAACATCTTTACCTCAGATGATATAGCAAAATCAATGGAATGAATGGAGGTATGGAATTATACAAAAGAGCTTATGATGAAAGCACTCAAGAAGATGACAAATATCTAGGGTAGGATAAATGAAATATATTAGTTACATTGCATTTTTAGAGATATTCACTAGAAGGAGAAAGTTTAGAAAAAGAATTTAAATGTCAAACAATTACAGAAATGGTGGCATGAGATATATTCTCCAACTGAAAATGTGCCCATCATTAAAGACCAACTCAAGGATGAAGCTATCTATATCTCTAGTTTAAATAAAAATCAAGGGTCACAAATAGAGTGCGGGAAGGATTTTATTAAGCATGGAGATGAAATAAAAATGATTAAGTTGAGAATAAAATTTATTCTAGTTTTTGACCTAGCCGACCTAGAAGATGTGCTTGCAAAAGTCAAAGAAATGTCTAAAAATGAAGAAGAAAAGGATAAGGAGGACGACCTCACTCGGTTTTATTAAAAGATTTTTTTTTTTGGGTTTGTCAAGGATGCAAGTCAGCCATGCCTATTTTCTTGTGCCAAGACTTTATGTAATTGTAAAGTTTCCTTTTAAGGCCAACTTAAATGTATTATTTTATTGAAAGATTAAAATTAGGAAGTTTAAAAAGATGATAGGGCTGACCTAATAGAAACCTAATTTTATTTTTCCTCTTGGGCCGACATGCCTTGTAAAACCCTATAAATAAAGGGCCCTTCCTCATTTTTGGGGCTGATAGTGAATAGTGAAGGGCGAATAGCTGATAGTTGCTAAGTTGTTGATATTGCTACATTTAAAAAAAATTAATTTTTGCAAGTTATTGGTGAAGTGAATACAAGTGAAGGAATTGTATTTTGGTGTTCTTATTTATGTTATTTCATCTGTGCATGGTTCTTGTGACTCTAGTTTATTATCTTTTGAGTAAGTGTTTTATGATTAATCTTAGAGCTAGTTGCAGTTCATTTGTGTTTTCGATAAAGTGTTTGAGGTGCTAAGGAATCTTCGGTCCATACTTTTAGTGGTCTATTGATTGTGGTTTTTTGTGTAAAGCTAGCCTGGGCCTACTCTATTTTTCACTTAAGTTATATTGTGAATGTTTGAATGCATGTTTGAATATTCACGATCTAAAATTCTTTAGTTCCTTTGGAGATTGCACTATCTTTGTGATACTGTGGATCTGATCTTGGTTAAGAAAGGATTGGTTTTGGAAGATTGGTCCATCTTGAACACTCAATTATTTGTATAATTGATCTTAGGTTTAGATTAGATATCTCTCTTAAACCCTTATCTTTTTCTACTTCTTTTAAATTATTGTTAGAAAAAGCTTTATAAAGCATAACCATTATTTCTATATTTGATGAGTCTAAAGCTTCCAACATTGTTAAAGTGTAAGGCCCCTTGTGATTACCAGCATTTTCACATATTATCACTGATTTTTTTGTTACATTGTCAAGACCTGACATTAGAGACCTTGGGGTTATTTCTTGAGGCTTGACAATAGAAATTTACCTTTCAAAAGAGATAGGATACTTGTATTATGTATGAGTTGTTGCAATGCTAAAACACCATCAACATGTTTACATACTTAACAAAGTTCAAGCAAGAGCTAAGAACACAAAAACTCCCTATGAGTTGTGGTAAGGAATGAATCCTACTATCAAGTACTTTAGAGTATTCGGAAGCAAGTGCTATATCAAAAGAGATGATGAAATTTTATGAAATTTTGGTGTAAGGTCTAATGAAGGTATCTTCCTTAGATATTCTACTAAATAAAAGCTTATAGATGTTATAATAAAATAATAAGAAGGATTCTTAAAAGTGCAAGTGTTAAGGTTGACAAAGACATGCAGAATTTAGTTATAATAGATGGATATGAGTTGGATGAACTTGCTTGCAAAGAAGAAGAAGAAAAATCTAAGGAAAAATCTAAGGAAAAAGAAGTAAAAAATGAAGAGGAAGAAGCTATGGAAAAGAACCCTAAGACCCCTAAGTATGTACAGAGAAATCATTCTGAAGAACAGATCATTGGAGACAAAAATAAAGGTGTGTTGACAAGGAGAAGAGTTGTTGGAGCAGAGGTAAATCTGTGTCTACTTTCTAAAATGGAATCGAAGACAACAAGTGAAGCATGCAAAGATGAACATTGGATGAAGGAAATGAAAGAATAACTTGTGAAGATTGAGAAGAATCAAACTTGGGGATTGGTTTCTAGACCTGAAAACAAAAATATTATTGGAACTAAGTGGGTATTTAGAAACAAGCTGAATGAGAATGAATAAGTAGTAAGAAACAAGGCAAGGCTTGCGTGTAAAGGCTATCCACAAGTTGAGGGAATAGGCTTTGAGGAGACATTTTCCCCAGTGGCTAGAATGGAAGCAATCAGAATTTTTTTGGCTTTTGTAGCACACAAATATTTTAAAGTTTATCAGATGGATGTGAAGTCTACTTTCTTGAATGGAGAATTGTAAGAAGAAGTTTACATGGAACAATCAGAAGGATTTCAGTTGTTAGATAAACCTAATATGGTTTTCAAATTGAAAAAGGAATTGTATGGATTGAAGCAAGCGCCCTGAGCTTGGTGTGTAAGGTTGGGCATATATTTGTTACAATAAGAATTCAATAAGGGTACCTCATCTAGTAATCTTTACTTTAAGGTTGAGGAAGATCAAAGCTATGTGCAGAAAATTTACAGAAGAAATGTAGAAAGAGTTTGAGATGTCTATGTTTGGGGAGATGAATTTCTTCCTTGGGCTACAAATCAATCAAACAGATAAAGGAATATTCATTTCACAATTAAAGTATGTTAAATATATGTTGACGAAGTTTGGAATGGACGACTCTGAACTAGTATGTACCCCTATGGTTATTGGTTGCAAACTAAGTAAGGATAATGAATCCCCTAAGGTTGATCAAAGTAAGTATAGATCTATGGTTGGTGGACTACTATATCTAACTGCTACTAGACCGGATATCATGCATGTAGTTTTTCTTGTGGCTAGATTTGAAGAAGATCCTAAAGAGACACATGTTGCAACAGTGAAGAGGATATTCAGATATTTGAAGCGCACTCCATATTATGGCTTGTGGTATCCTAAGGTATTGTTTTCACATTGAGAGCTTACACAAATGTAGATTGGGCTAGTTGTGCTGATGACAGGAAAAGTACTAGTGGTGGTACATTATTTCTTGGATGTATATTGGTATCATGACTTAGCAAGAAACAAGATTTTGTTTCTTTATCTACTGCAAAGGTTTAGTACATTGCAACAACATCTTGTTGTACATGGGTATTATGGATGAGAGACATTCAAAGATATCAGAGTAGTGTATGATGAGCCTATTTCTATCTTTTGTGATAATACAAGTGCAATCAATATTTCTAAGAATCCAGTGATGCATTCAATAACAAAGAATATGTCAATCAGGTATCACTTTTTGTAAGAGAAGGTTGTGGAGAATGAAGTGAAACTTGAATATGTACCTACAAAGGATCAGATTGTTGATATATTTACTAAGGCTCCTCCTAAGGATATTTTTGAGTATCTTCGAGAAAAATTGGGGGTTATTGTCCCTCCTTCTTTGAACTAGATACATATGGATATGCATCAATCTAGTGGATCTATGGATTCATTCTTTGTCTGGACTAATGTTGGTGGCTACCTCTCAGGGGGAGTAGGTAGTAACATTGTTGCAAGTGTGAAATATATGGTGCAAAGGGGGTTGAGTTGTTTGGCGTGTAATCCTAAGGGAGAGTATTTAGAACACTTGCAAGTTTCTTGGTTTTATGTCAAAGGGGGCGAACAATGCAAGATATCTTATCCTTTACCATTGATGTGAAAGAGGGAGAAAGAATCATGTGAAAAATTCTATCTACATAGGGGGAGAGAAAGTGAAAGGAAATAGTCTATCTACACAGGGGAGAGAAAGTGAAAGGAAATCATATAAGGGAGAGAGTATGATCAGAGCTATTATCGCTTTGATGGATTTTCACATCATGTTTTACCATCAATGACAAAGGGGGAGATTGTTGCAAGTATGAAGGTGTTTTCATTGATGTAAACAAGCCTGTGTTGTCATTGGTGATAGTAGTGCATTGGTTGAGAAGAGATTTTTTCTTTGATTAGTTGCATTATGTTGTCATCAGTTAAGTTACTAATGTTAATCTATGGTGCTACTTTGATAAGCTTCTTTTTATGGTTCAGATGTTGAGGATATTGAGAAAATTGTTAAAATAAGGAAAAAGGGTGTTGCAGAGATGTTTTTCTTTGCAGAAGGTGTTCTAGTTTTTCTTCACATTTCTCCTAGGTTGAAGATCTAGTTGTGTGGTTTGGATATGTTGGTTAGAGGTGCTCAGAGTTTCTATATCTAGAATTTTGGCTTCTGGATCGAAGGTCAGAGGAAGTTAGGGTCACCAGTGTGTGAATTGGTTTTGTAGTATTGTTTATAGAGATGTTTGAGAGAAATGTTCTTTCTCCGGATTTCTCCATAGTTTTTCTTCAAGTATTGCAATTATAAAGGTATATTGATGAGGTTAATCTCTTATCCGTGTTAAGAGGATTTGTGGTTTGGTACTCTAGATGTTGGTTTGTAGAGTTGTAGTGTTTGGTAGCGTAGTCTAAGTGTATTAGTTGTGTACATTTTGAAGGTGTGTGTTGTTGCAAAGGAGTTTAATGGATTTTAGAAGGTTAGAGGAATATTCTAGATCATGATGAAGCATGGTATGTGGTTCACAAGTCATCCCTAAATTTGAGGAAGCATGTAATTAAAATTTTAATGGTGTTTGCATGAGTAACAACCAACTTGGTGTTTACACTACATTCAAAGATGTTTAAGCATTAATGAAGGTGTAACATGGTGTGTGAGAGTTGATGTGGGTCCCAACTAAGTTTTTTGGGTTTTCTTTTCATTCCTATCCACCGCATAAATGTTTAGTGCCAATCTAGTTTGAATTTGTGAAGTACAAGAAGAGTGTAGCTGACTTGAAGATGTTTTTCATGTTGTAAATGGTATAAATGCAAGGTGAATTGATGTGCGATGAGGTGTGGAATAGATATTAGTATGGTGATGCAAAATTGAGTGCAGAAGTGTGAGTTGCAGTATGAGATATAATGCAAGATTGTTGAATGTAGTGCGCTGAGGTATCTTGATCTCTTGAAGATTGCTTGTGTTGTTGGAGCTGTTGTGGTGGATTCTTTGTTGCATTGAGATAATCTTATATGTGTAACATTCTATCTTCTTTCTTCTTTCTATTCCGATAGTGAGGCTAGGCTATGAGCCTTTATGGATAGTGTGTCCTATTCTAGTAGTGAGCCTCCTTGTACTAGTTTTTGCAATTACTTATATTGTGAGATAATCCTCACCATGGTTTTTCCCTCATTGGGTTTTCCATGTAAATTGGTGTTCTCTTGTGTATGGTGTTTGGTTGTTTCAGTTTCTGTTATCAACTTTTCATTTTTAACCATTATAATAGATTAAGGTTTTAATGAATGAATGTGGATCTGATTATTGTTGAGCGTTTTGATATTTTAATTTGGTACAATGGATTCACTCACTCTCAATTTTCTCGTTAATTTATAATGCATCATAGTGGATTTAATCCTTTGTCTTCCCGTGGGAACTTTTCCTTAGATTTCTTTTGGCCTCAACCTATGGAACCTATTAATCCTCGTGAGGATTTCTTCTTTAGATCATACCAAAAGTTTAAGGAAAATCATATAGCAGAACTATCCCTTACCAATATCCCACCTAATGGCACCTTCAAATTTTGAAAATTTGAAGTGCCTATGTCCTTTCAATGTGTCAACAAAGGTTTGGTCGGCATATTGCTAAGTCTACCCCATAGCCCATCTTCACCAATTAAAATTTTGAAACTCAGAGGTCATCTTGAAAATCTATATGGTAGAAAGTTTCTTGGTACGTATGGTAGTGCGCCTTTTTAGTTTTGCACTTCCAAGATGAGTTCTAATGGGCTATTTAATGCTTTTTTTATTGCGATTAGGCTAAATTTGGTGTTTCAGAAAGTTACAAATTTCACAATTTTGAAGGAAACCCATTTCTTGTTTTTCTTTAATACATCTTAAGTTACATTTTCATCAAAAATAGTGTCCATATGATGCATTATTTTAATGTGTTTTAGTTGTGGCGAGCACCTCTAACAGGCCCATTTACAAAGGAGGTACCTATTTTTTGATGGATAGGAAAATTTTGATTTAAAACCCATGATTTAAATAATTGATTATGGCCGCTCACTAAAAATCACAGCTCCAAGGGTCCCCCATTTTTGCATAGTGAATTTTCACTATTTGATCTGTAGGGCATGAGAATAGGGAGTTTGAGGTCAAATTTTAATATTTACAAACATTATAAAGTTTTAAATTTATAAGCTTTGTCTTCCCCGCTATCTCGCTACACAATAGTGTTGCCATTAGCAAAGTATGCAAGAAGTGGGAAGTGTGCAAGGACTATAATATTTGTAAAAATGACTTCATTACTACTCTAGAAGGAAGGTTAATATTTTTTAAAAACTCTCTAAAGTTTTAAACATTATAAAAATATCTTCCCGGTGTTATCCCACAACACGGTAGTGCTACCGTCAACAAAGCTTGTGGGGAAGCAGGGAGTGAGCAGGAAGTATTGTTTGGAGGGTGAAAACTATACATATTTTATTGAAACCTTTGCAATGCTCAATAAAGCTTTAGAAGCTTATTCTTTGTTGTTTCCTCATATCGTGTGGCAGCATTACTGCCATTGGGAAAGCAAGGAGAGGTGTAGGGAAGCATTGTTTGGCAATGATTTTTTGCAGGGACTGGTGTTGGATGCTCATTGATGTTTTTTCCATATGATTTGAATTTCTTTCATCATTGTGAGGAGGGGATTTTCATTGTGGAAGGGGTAGAAATTAATGTGTAATCACGTTTTTTGGCTTGGGGTAGATTTTTAAATGCATTTTCTGGTTGGAAAATGTTATTTCATCCTCCGAAAAGGTGCCTCAACCATTTATATTGCCTAGAAAGCATTTTTAACATATTTTAAGATGTTTTTGAGTGCCTGATAGTGATAAAAATGACCCAAACAAATTGCAGATTGTTTGCATATAGAAAAATTGTGTGCAGGAGATCCAATTGTTGCATTGTTGCACTGTTGCAATGATGTATTATTCAATGAACAAAGAGTATCTGAGTGCAAAAAATCAATTTAATGGAGATATGTTTGTTGAAGCCAAGTGACAAAAATGTGAATTAATGGATTATTTGAATGCAAATAAAAGTAAAAATGGGTCAGTTGCAATCAAAATGCACAAGAAAAATGGTTACCAAAGAACGTTTCAAAGAATGTCAAACTTAAATTGCAGTGTAAAATGGGAGATCTAAAGGTTGAAGTGCAAGGTTCAAATCATGTTTTAACTGCCAGTAAATGGATTTTGACCTAGAAGTAATATTTTTCACTTACAAAGTGAAAATAGAGCTGGCAAATATTTTTTTACAGGTAGGGGAAAAAGTTGCACAGGATTTCCAAGTTGAAAAGGATGCATGAACTTCAATTGCAAATAAAGAGGGAAAATGGAGAGTAAAGAGGCATTCTTTAAATGCAAATTTGTTGCAGATATAAAGGTTTAGTTAGTGACAAGTGTCAGACAGAGATTTAATTTGGGTTTATTCTCTTCTTTGTATTGTAATTTTTTTCTCATTTGTATGGGCTCTAAAATTTCTAGGTCTTGAATATTATAATTTTGTACAAGGCTTGTATCTAGATTAGGAGTTCTTCAAGTTTTAGGGTTCAATGCTATAATCCATTTTGTAATGGAAAGAAAATCAATTTGCAGATTATGATGAACTATGTCATACCGTAATGTCTCTAGAATGTATGCATTATATTTTTAATCAAATTAATCAAGGATTATGATGGTTTTTGTTGCACATTTGTTGTAATAGGTATTTGGATTGGTGGATCTTGTTCAAAGAATAGGTTAAAGTGTGATCTCATTTAAATTTTGAATATATTGTGTTGCATTTAGGATCTATAAGAATGTTATAGACGTTTCCTTAAGGGAGCTCATTATTCTAATGCAATAATGATTTATTGGTCACTCGGTTTGTGTTCAAGTTATTACCAGACAGGTTACTTCATTTTGACTCTGTTATGGACAAGGCACTAGTCTAGTATGTTTCTTTTGTGCAAACCCTGGAAGGAATCACCATTGAAAACTTTATAAATCCCAATGAATTTTTTCTTTCAAGTTTAATTTATTAGGTTTTGTGTATCTTCATGGAGATTAAATAACATAGGGTTATGAATGGGAATGATCCTATTGTAACTTCTTTGTGTGTTTGAGATGAAGATTTCTCTTAACTTATTAATGTTTATTCAAGGTGCAAGGGGATCATGCCTAAATGTAATTAAATGAATAATACCCTTTATATATTCATCTGAGAACCATCCACATGTTAGAAATCTGTAATATGTTATCTAGTGCAAGTCATGTTATATGTGCAAGTCTTTGAGTAGGAACACCCTCCAGAGTCTTGTGGAGATCAAAGTGTAGAAGGTTTATTATAGTCTTGTTCGCTGGAATTTCTTGTCCCTAATGTGTTGATAGTGCAAGAACTTTGTCTTAACCTCTTGATCCCTTGGTTTTGGCATTGTGATTTTCCTTAGGATTGGGGGTTGCAAGAAAAACCACCAACACCACTTGAGAATGATAGGTCTATGGTTTTTCCCTCTATGCCCAAAGTTAAATCTCTTCTAAATAATCAAGGTACATATGTCGGTGTTCCTCCACCCATATCCTACATGTTTCAAAGATAGTTTTTGTTGCACCAAAAGATCAACCTGTTAATGCTCGATACAACTGTTAGAGTTAATGAATCCATAGGAGGTGGTTAATCCATGCCACAAACCCAAGCATTGTGTTGCACTGCACAAGGATACCAAGGGTGCACACCTTATAACAATCCCTCGAGTGAAAGTGAGTGGTTCGAACCCATGACCTAGGGTCTGCTACCAATTATTGCAAAGACAGTTTTTGTTGTAGCAAAAGATTGACCTATTAATGCACGATACAACCACCAGAGTTAATGAATCTATAGAAGGTGGTTAAGCCATGTCACTAACCAAAGCATTTTGTTTCATAGCACAAGGACACCAAGGGTGCATACCTTGCAACACTACTAGAGACCAAAACATAATTGTGTAATTCCCTTTGTGCCTCTCAAAATAAAGAAAGTATATAGACCTAAAGAGATAGGGGTTTCCCAACCCCCAGTGGTTCCTTCAATTCCTCCCCTAAGGGAAGAAAAGAGATTGATGGTTGAAAAACCCACTCATACATCATCATAAATCAAAAACCATGCAAGAAGAAACTAAAATTCTAAGGATCGTAGGTGTAGACACCATGCTATTACTCGTTAATTAGAAGAAAATAACAAAAGAATACCTCAAGACCTAACACCAATTCAAACAAAGCATGACGATCAACCACCTTCACCAAAACATGACACTTGCATGTCTCCACCAAAATATAAATATAAATAAGAACATACAATGGATATTATCATACAACAACCTATTGTGATTAATTTTGATGATGATGATGGTATTGCTAAAATTGATGAAGTGCATAATGAGATAAATTTGTTATTTTTAAATTCTATGAATTTAGATCGGGGCAACCATGATGATCTTCCTAATGAGAGTGACCCACCACATGTCGAACTTGGTGATTCTCCTAGTATGATACTTGTTGTAGTCCCCTTGGCTAGTTATCCACCTTTCATATATGATGAGCAAGATTTGTATACAAACGACCTTCTTTAGGCTAGTTTGCATGTGGATTACTTCTTTGTTATGTCTTCTTCATGTCTTCTTTGTGTTTCCTAGCATGTGATGTGATCCCCCATATCTTGTTACTTGGTGTGTCTTTTTGTTTGTGATTTTTCTTTGTATGACCTTTGTTGCTTCATTGGTCCAAGGGTACAAAGGAAATTAATTTTTTATGACATTATTCTATTTGTATCTTCATTCTTCTATATGTCACAAATTTTATTGTCTTATTTTTTCCTTTTGGGGATGATGCAAGGTGTTGATACATTTAGGTCTCTTCCATGTTGACCCAAAATATTGTTTGTTATCTCTTTATGTTTCATTCTTCCATTGTGTTCATTGTTCCACAAGTATTTTGGGAATGATGCCAGTTTCGAGCTCTATTATATCACTATAGAAAAGATGTATATTGACCCTGAATCCATGGATCCCTTTCATTTTTTTATTTTGTTTCATTTTTATTGTATTTGGGGTAAACCCCTTGTCATGAGGTAGCTCTATTTGGAAACATATCATTGGAATATGGCTTTCTAAATAGGCTCTCATGTCCTTATCACATGGCATTTATCATTTTTCTACTATAAAGTAATCGCTCAGAGCATGGTGTTTTGTATTTTCTTAAAAGTGGGGGCATACATTGGTATTTTTGGCTTCACTTTGTTCACGAGTGTTGGACTTAGTGGTGCATTGATATTGACCGTTTTATTCACTTTATTCATATTTGTTGAACTTAGTGTGGCATTGGCATACCATACTGACCATTTTCTAGCATTTTATCGGAGTTATCATGGAGTATAAATCTTGGTATGGTTGTGTGGGTATAGACCTAGTAAAAAATGATCCTCACTAGCCCTAGTGTGTTTCTCATTTCACCTTGTCTTGGGGGCTCACCTAGTGAAAAGTGGTCCTCACTAGCCCGCTTTCCATCCATTTTGTGATTCACCTAGAAAATATTAGACTTTTCTATTGTGTGAGTCATGAATATCTTTGGTGTGGATCCTAGCATAACATAGCTTGCTAGCTCATGATTATCCATGCCCTCTGTTTTGCATTTTGACATTATGTATGCTTGTGTATGTCATATTGTTGCATATTATTTCACATGTGTGGTCCTTTTTTCCTATGTTGGTTTTTCATGAGATCTTAGATCTTGGGGGCTTGATCACCCCCGTAATCTTTTGTCATCCTATCTCTTCAATATTTGGATAACCGAACCCCTCTTGACCTATTTTCTAATTTAGTGTGAGTTTGAGCATAAGTTCATAATCTTACTAAAGTGGGTTAAATGTAGTGTAGAAAATGGTCACCCTTAACGAATTCACATTACATTTTTCTCCCACTCTTAAATTTATTGGACCTAATTGAGTATTTAATCTCCCAAATTATGCATTTTATGGCCTATTTTTGATATTTTTTGAAGAATTGCTGGAAATCAAATGCATTCATCTAAGACATTGTCCCTGACACATAAAACCTTGAAAGATAGGGTTGGGACACTCACTCCCTAGGTGTGAGTATCTCCCTTTTTTGGCTCCAAATTAAAATATGTCAGTATCGACAATTTAATATTTATATTCCAATTGTCCAAGGTCAACTATCGAGATTTAATTATTGGGAAACTGAATAATTGCATATAAATACTTAGTTCTTGCATCATTTCAACACTAAGAAAGAAAAACTAAAAATAAATTGAGTAAATTATTGTCAAGAGCATTCAAGAGTAGTATTTTTAGTGATTCATAGAAAAAATTCAAGATTCAAGCATTCATGATGGTATGGAAGTTTGTTCATGCCATGTTGTCATATTGTCTATGAAGGCTAACCCTTTGTAGGTCTCCAAGAAATCCAATAAATTCAAGCAAGAAAGATCCAAGACCTTGAAGAGATGTGTATGGCTTTAGTCCTTCAAGGAATTAATTGAAGGGTGGTGAGTTGTTGCACTTTTTTGATTCATCATTCCTTCATTTCCATTATCACTTATCATTGACATTTTCCATTGTAGAAGTGGGAACACTTACCCAGGTTTGATTGACACAAGCCCCTATATGGAGCAACATTTTACCCCTCTTTGAATGTGTAGGTTTTAGGATTGAAGAGGATTGAAAGGATATTGAAGATCTAATTTCTATTTGTTACATTTGTTGTCATACACTTTTTCAAGCCATGGAAAATTAGTTTCAACATTTTTTGTCAAAGATTTGAAAGTTCTGTAGGTGGGAACAAGGAACCTTAATATTTGACATCAGAGGACTATGAAGACAAATCTTAAAAATCTCAACAAGGACATGTTAGAAATGAAGGCAACCACTACAATATGGAATTCTGATTTAACTTGAAAATTTAAAATATAAACTTCTAGAAAATAATGGAGAAATGATTTAAATTCCAAATAAATCACACAACTCAAGAGCCATACACATAACACAAGGATTTACATGGAGAAAACCCTTTTGGGTAAAAAATTCCAAGAAAAGATGGCAAATTTGTATTATTCTTCAAAAAGATTATAATACATAGAATTTCCTCAATCTTGACTCCAATCTAACAACATTTGTGTACATGTAAAACATCTCATAGTGTCTCCATATCAACCCCTCAATATATAGACTCATGGGGGCTCAAAATACCACCATAAAACATTACCATCAGTCAAAACAAGGTTTGGAAATACCATGGTAAAAATTTATATGATCCCTTACATGTTAAACATGGTCTCTTACATGACATTACACCCTCTTAAAAGTTGTCATAAGAATCCCTAGAAAATAGGAGATGCTCTTACATGTGTCATAGACCATCAATAGCTTATGGAAAGATTCTCTTATGTGTGTCTTATATATTTCTCATGTCGAAAATGATATCCCCCACTTTTAGCCCTTATAATTATCATAGAATCCTTCATAACATCCTTAAAAATAGTCTTTCCATGTTATACCACTAAGTGGGCATCTTTTGATAACTAATAACTTATTTTTTAAGGCACCCACATGTGGCAAAAGTGCCAACTCAAAATAGTATGCCCCTTTTGATGGAGTAATTGTTTAATAACATAAATGATATTTATCCATGTGGGAAAATGTAAAGTAACAATAAATAAATAACTTAGGAATTTCCAAGGTTGAGACACCTTGATCCCCAACATTCTCCCACATGTCGAATACCTTGCAAGAGCTATGGGAATCACACCATCATAGAATCAACTAGGTACAAGAAACAAGGCATGTTGCCTCCCTACACCAAATGAAATTATCTATGCTCACATTTTTGGTAAGATAATTTGCAACATTCACCTCAGTGTTAGTTTTCTTCAATTAAATTTTCCCATTAGCAATCATTTCTCAAAAAAATGGTATTTTACATCCACATTCTTTGCACAAGCATGTTGCATAAGATTCTTGGTTAAATGAATTACACTCTGCCTATCACAACTAATTTAAACTATCGTGCAATTAAAACCAATACCTACACACAACCTTTGTAACCATATTGCATCCTTAGAAACATGGGTAGCAGCCATATACTCTACTTTAGTAGTGGATAAAGAAACTCTAGGCTACCTCTTACTCATCCAAATTATAGCTCCTCCAAACAAAGTAAACACATACCCACTAGTGGACCTTCAACTATCCAAGTCACCCACCCAATCTACATCAATAAAACCTCGTATGTCCAATGTCTTATCCACATTATTAGTACTAGAATAAACCAAACAATAATCAAAAGTACCACACAAATAGATTAACACCCTCTTTGCATAATTTCAATGTTCTCTACCAAGGTTAGACATAAACTTGCTCAAAACTCTTATTGTTTGGGCAACATTTGGTCTAGTGAAAACCATTGCATAAATCAAACTTCTTATAGCACTAGCATATGGCATGTTAGACATATCCCCAAAATAATCTTTAGATTTAGGAAACATATCTAAATTAAGCTTAGTGCCAACCAGTAAAGGAATTCTAACTGGTTTGCAATCCTCCATATTAAATCTATGCAAAATAGTGCTCACATACTTTGTGACAACCAAAGTTTTATGTTACCTCAATCTCTTCTAATTTCTATTCCCAATATATATCTAGCTTCCCCAAATCCTTCATCTCAAATTCACCTAAAATTTGAGCTTTTAACTCACTAATCATATCTTTTGTGTTACTGAAAATAACATATCATCCACATAGAAGGCAACAGTTAGTAATTGATCATCAATACATCTAATGTAAACATAGTGATCCTCTTTGCTTCTATCAAAGCCCAATTTCAACACAAAAGAGTGAAATTTTTGACACCACATCTGAGGTGATTATTTTAAACCATAAAGAGATTGTTTTAACTTTAAAACCAAGTTTTATTTCCCTTTTACTTCAAATCCTTTTGGTTGTTGCATATAATTTTCCTCCTCCATATCTCCATATAAAAAAGAAGTCTTAACATGGACATTTTCTCAATTTCAAAATCATAAGTAGCAATTCTGGATAAAATAAATCTAATAAAAGATAATTTAGCAATAGAAGAGAAAGTTTCATCAAAATCAACTCCCTCTCTCCAGGAGTAGCCCTTAGCTACCAGTCTAGCTTTTTACTTCTATAATGAACTATCTACACCAAATTTCTTTTTATAAAACCACTTACAACCAATGGATTTCCTTCTATTGGGTAAACGAACAAGATATTAGGTATTATAAGAGTCTAAAGCCAACATATCCTCCTGCATGGCTAGTTGCCAAGACTCACTATCATCTGCAAGAATATATTCCCTATAGGATCTAGGCTCATTGTCAGTACTCAATAAAGAAAATACACAACAAAAATCTAGTGGGATACACCTATCAACTAGATTTTGATGTCTTGTGGATCTTCTCAAGGGTGGAGTAAGAGATTCTTTCTCAGGTTCTTCAATATGCTCAACTTCTTCTATCACAACCAATTCTTCCTCTTTATAAATTTCACTTGAAATCTCTTCCTCTTCTCCATCCTCAAATCCATCATTATGTTCTTCCTGATGTGCATCTTCTTGCTACAAATCAAAATGCACTATCTTTTTCCTCTCTTTCTCTTCGAGTTGTACAAGATCAGAAATAGCTCTAAGTTCCCTAAAAATAACATCTCTAGAATAGAAAAAATTTATGGTTAGAGAATTCAATAACTTATAACCTTTTACATTCTCACCATATCCAATGAAGATACATTTCTCAAATTTTTCATCTAACTTAGAACACTTTTCCTTAGGCATATAAACAAAATCATCACAGACAAAAACCCTTAAATGGGAAACATAAGGCTTATCACCTGTCCACACTTCATAAGGTGTCAAATCAACAGCCTTGCAAGGAGATCTATTAATCAAGTAACTAGCAGTACACACAATTTCTACCCAAAAAAATTATCCAACTATGCATCACTTAACATATTTCTAGCTCTTTCCATAATAGTTCAATTCATCCTTTATGCAACACCATTCTTTTATGGTGTATAAGGAGTTGTATTTTATCTTATGATAGCTTCATTCTTACAAAAATCATCAAATTAGTTAGAGCAATATTCCCCTCCATTATCTAATCTTAATAATTTTATTTTCAATCTTGATGGGTTTTCTACTAAGACTTTAAATTCCTTAAACTTAGTGAAAACTTCATATTTATTTTTCATAAAGTAAATCCATGTAAATATGGATACATCATCAATGAAGGTCACAAAATATCAAGATTTTCCAATAGAATCATTATCCACATGACCAAACAAATATGTATGAGTAATTTCTAATTTCTCTTTTGCTTTATTCCTTCCTAAAGGAAAAGATGATATGTTATGTTTTCCAAAAACACAATGCTCATAGAAATCAAAGTGTTCATCAAAATAAGATAAACTGTCCAACAAATTTTTATTCATAATAGTTTTCAAAACATTTTTGAAACCTAGAAAAATATAAGTGTGGTGTTCACTATGGAATGATTAAAAGGTATGTGATCCAAATTTTCAAACACACTCACACTTCCTTATTTCATTAGAAAAAGAGATCTCCCAAGGATAGAATCGACTTTCAACCTTAAGGTGAGTCAACCCTATTAGGAGGATTTGTTGTTTCCTTATCACAAAAAATGATAAAAACTAACTGAAATACACTTTGGGGAGATAAAAAAAATACTAATGAACTCAATTATGTGATCTAAAACATGAAATGTAGAGTTAAAGGATAACACAAATAGAAATAGAATTTTTTTAGCAGATCTGAGAAGGGAAAAAAGATGTGTACCTATCAATAAAAGTTGTTGCTAAGTGTCCTACTAGGATAGACTCACCCTAGGGCGAATGGGTCTTTGTATAGGGGCCTAAAATATGATTCCATAGTCCTCTAATCCTAGGTCTAGGCTCTTGATTTCTCCATATTCCACTTTTGGAAAGTTGGAAATAAAATTTGTAGGTGATTTTTCGTGGCTCAACAACATTGATGACAACTTTGAAAAATTTCTAAAATTTCTCTTTTGATCCAATTTTAGTCCTTCTTCACTTGCAAATCTGCATACACAAAAAGAGGGAAAAATGTTTGTTTTTGGGTGCATAGGGTTTTTCCTTGGTCAAATCCTGATTTGGTAATAAAACCTTGATGATGGAATCATGATAAAATTCAAGGAATGATGAATGAACAAGACTTGTTAAAACTCACCAAACCCTCAGTGGATTCCTTTAGAGGACTGAATTCTAACTTATCTCTCTAAGGAGCTTGATCTTTCTTGAATTGGCTTGAATGATTTCTTGAGTTGATACTTGATTTGATGCTCGAATGCTTGAAACCTACATCACAATGTTAGCTCCAAAACATGACATGAACATGCATGAACTTTGACATGATGATATGATCTTGATTGTTGCTATAGATGACTAATAAATCTACTCTTCAATGCTCTTGACAATAATATTTTCTCTTGTGAAAGTTGCCTCTTAATTATTAGATTTGAGTTGATAAAATAACTATGTATTTATAAGTGTTTATCTGATTTCTTGAAAATTTGATTCCACAAGCCAACATTTGAAACTTTAATTTGAATCGTTACAATGCTGCCAAAACATGTTTTAAATTGGGTCTTGGCACTTAAGGAGGACCCATTTTCCCTTGGGTGAATGGGTCCTGGGACCTAAATCCAGGACACACAATTTCCAAGATGTTTAAATTAATGTTGGTTCCCCTTTCAAAAAATAGGAATAATAAGGCTTTGGAATACATAATTTGGTCAATTAGAAGCTTAATTAAGTCCAATTAATTAAGGGACCAAAACATAGTGTGAAAATGTAAAGGAGTACATTTTTCTACACTACATTTAGCCTCCACTTTGGTGAGAGTATAAACTTACACTCAGACTCACACTAAAGTAGACAAATATATGTCAAGAGGGGTCCAAGTGTATAAATGTTAGAAAGATAAGATAACAAAGATCAAGGAGGTGGCCAAGCACCCAGAATCAAGATACCATGGAAAACCAACATAAGTACAAAGGACACGCACATATATATGATATGAAGTAGCAAGAAAAGATAAATAAACATACAATGCCAAAATTAATGCAAAAGAGATTAACTAGCAAGTTATATTATGCTATGTCCATCAAACATGCTCACATGGCACCATAGGAAAGAAATTTGTGTTATGCTTGGTAGCCATGAAAAATATGCTCACAAGGGCTAATGTAGTCTGATATACACTAGGTGAGCCCCAAGGAGTGAGAAACACATGCTAGGTCTACAAGGTGTGAACCCATAAAACAAGTGGTGATGGGCATGTCATGTCAAGTCTACAGGCTCCCATTAGTCAACCAAACCAAAAGTTATACTCCCTGATAACTTTGATAAGGCACCACAACATGATCAATGCCACAATAATTTGAACCTCTATGAACAAAGTGGAGCAAAAACATCAAAATTTTAATGTCAAAATTAAATAATGCCAATTTCAATAAGATAATTCCAATGTAATGATCGTACTTCCTAGGAGATGTGTACTATCATTACTAAGAAGGGAACATGCAAACAATGAGCAGGATACGATATGCCCCCTCTTAAAATGTCAACATACTTTCTATGTTGGTATTTTAAGTAGAAAGAGAGGAAGGGGATACTTGAAAAGAATTCACACCTCCCAAAAACTAGTTATCCTTGCCCCCCCAAGTGTAGAGACAAAGACAACCACCAAGGACTATCATGTTGCTACCAAGATAACTATGGTTTCACCTAAGATTGTACCACCATGATAGGAAATGAGCAAGAAACATAAAGCTACTAATTCCACATAGTGATGAGAAACATGATAGGATGAAGATCATTATCAATTAGAAGAAATAGGTGTATGAACATAGGGAAGAGCACCACAATCCTTAAGATGTTGAATTTTATTACTCAAATCTTTACATTCATTGGTAGAATGACCATGCACTTGATGATAATCACAAAATGAGCTTTTGTTATAAAATTCATTTCGTGTTCTTGGGGGGAGAGATATCAAGTGGGCTTGGAGAAGCCTCGACAAGGTACCCTCTTGATCAATAGTAGAATATATTTCTTTCTTTTATGACATAGGTCTTTCTTGCTTATTATAAGGTGTCATACATACACAAGACTCTCTAGATTGTGAGATTTTGTACTCTCCCTTAAAGGAGGGTGTAAAATATAATGAACCTCAATCATGACTAAGACATGTGTTTGAAGATGAAGAAATATTTATTCTAGGAGTGTTTTGTGTGATGAAATTGATATTGAGAAAAGGTTTCTTTGATGCTTTTATTTCTTTTGAAGGACAATAACCAAGACCTCTTGTTTGTTCTTGTGTGTTAGGCTCTATAGGGACATGAATACCTTTTTCTTTGACACCACATCCTTTTCCATTATAGCCAAGTTGTTTTAAAAGCTCATAGCCTCTTCCATAAATTTTTTACATTTATACACCTAATTCATGTTTTCCTCTTCTTTGCTAAAATTTTTGGATGTGCATGGTTTTGATGATTCATCTTGTGTGGATATCATGTTAGCTTCTTTCTCTTTTCCTGATTTGTGTGCAATCTAATAGTATCCCATGAATGTAGGTTTAAAATCTAAGGAACCCCAATCATCATCTAATAGTTTCATGATTGATGACAAACACTTATCTTCTTCTTCTTCTTGTATCGGTTCCACTTTTGTAGTTGTTTTCAATGTTGTAAGAGGATCTATCATTCTTGTTTCAGTTTGAAAATAATTTTCTATTTGGAGGTCAGCTTTGATTGTGTAAACCTTGTTGTTGTAAGTGTACTTTACTAGATGATGTAGTGTTGAAGGTACCACATTCATTGCATGAATCCAAGGTCTACCTAAGAGAAGATTATATGAGAGTTCTTGAGGCATAATATGAATAGGATTTTTCAACGTAACCTTTCCAGCTTTAACAAGCAATGTTATCACACCAAGATATTGTTTTCCCACAATCTCAAAACCATGAATGGATAAATTATCTGGTCGAATTTGACTCTTGTCCACTCCAATCTTGTCTAAAAGGTTTACACTACAAACATTGAATGCTGAAACATTATCAATGAGAGTACATCTTATGCCATTGTGATTAATAATAGCCACTATCATCAAGGCCTCATTCTTTTTTACACTTCTAATGGAGGTAACTCATCTTGATGAAAGGTAATGTCAATGTTAACCAAATTCATACCTTGAATTAGGCTTGCTACATCATTTGGGTGCACACTAGGAGGGGTAACAACTTGTTGCAAAGAATTTTGGAGCATGTCATGGTAAAGAGGGGGTGCTTGAATCAAATCCCACAAGGATATCTTAGCAATAGTGTCAAGAAGTTTTTCTACAAGGTCATATTCTTTACCACTATGTTGTTGAATATTAGGTGCATGTGGGAGATATAGTTGAGGCAATGAAATAGATTTTGGAGTTTGTTTTGGTTGTTTATTGTTTCTAGTGTTATATGTGTGAGAAACGTTATTATAACTCAGTTGTTGTGAAACATTTTTACTAGTGAGTTGCCTTGTAAAATTCAAGATATCACCTAGATGAAGTGGCTTGTTTTTAGGTGGTCCTAGGATAAGCACACATTTATTTTGGACTTGTGTTTGTTTTTGAAATGTTAAGTAGCATTTTCAGGGCGCCATACCCTTCACATCAAGCCACAAGGGCCAAAAAGAAGCAAGACTAAACAACAAAAATTAAAGTAAACAGAAACAAAGACATCCCACAGACAACACATAAACCATAGAGAGGCGGCTGAAAGATAGGACACCGGCACAGGCAGTAGCTAACTGGCGTTATCCTAGTTTTTAAGAAGGAGGTCCACGACCTCATCCCCAATCTAGCCTTTGTTCTCCTGAGTGTTATTCCCCTCTAGCTCCTCCTTAATGGCATTAGATAGGGTGCTAGTGACAAAATGGCACAACTTCATAGTGAAGCAGGTCAACCCACGAAGCCTTTTGTTGAGCGTGTTCATTTTCTTCTCCAAATCACAGGGCTCCTCCCCAATGTCCATGGTCCCTGGAACAACACCAGGCTCTTCAACCAGGGGATGCAAAGAGTGAGAGGTGAAGCCATCTTTAGGAACCTTGTTGTCCTCATAAGTAAACATGGGCCCCTCCACATTCTCATCCTCATCATCCTCAGTTTCCTCATCCTTGTGCTCTTTGATGTCAGACCGCTCCTCCTCTAAATCCTCAATTATCAACCTCTTTTTACTATTCTTTGCAAGCCTCCTGGATCTCCTTCTGGTATTTTCCCCACCAGTCATCACAGTAGTCCCCATAATAGTGTCTCCTCTAGAGTCTTTCCCTATTGTGTTCTTTCCCTTTCCTTCCCTAAAAATCAGGCCGGCGTACCTTTCTCCTTCCCTTTTTTTGCAGTGGTGGCCTTGTAGGCTGAATTCACTGGAGTGGACTTCAATTCACAAAGACCTATTGCTGCACTGGTATGAGCCACACCCAAACCTCACTTAAGTTTCTTGGTGGCTATCTTGGCTTTGGGATTCCCCGCAGTGCCCATATTGGATTTCCAGGGAGGGCTTTTAGACTCGGCCGAGGAAATATTCACAGCCGATAGGCATTCAATATCCTCGATGTGCACGATCGTAATAGCTTTAGGAGGACAGAGGGCAAGGTGAAAGTGGTAAAGTCGCAGAATGAGCCTCTGATGGAGTAGGAGTGGCGGGAGATCACTGGGGTTAAGGCTGGCTAACTCTTTGCATTTTTTGACTGAGTTTTCTAAATCCTTTAGAAGAAAGAATGGAAAACTAAGCAACATCTTGTGTCTTAAATTATTTAATAGGGGAAAGTGATAAAAAAATAGGTTTTAAACCTACCTTCCAAGGTGACATACTTCATCAACACAAGGCACACCTCATCTGAGGGCTTCGAGAGAGCTTCTCTCTCAAAACCCGACTGGTTCTGCACCGGTTCCTCATCTCCTCTAAAAAAAACTTTCAAGCTTTCATTGTCCAGTTTCTTGGTGTGTTTGGGGTATTTTTTCCCAGTGCACTATAATCCCATGGCTTGCGCTATGACTTCCTCACTAATTTCAAATGAAATACCTCCCATAGAGACCCTATGATCCTTCCACGAGTTAGCAAACTGGCCAGACAAGTTAGGGTCATGGCTGACCAATATCTCCATAAGAGGAGCAATGCCACCTTCCATACAGATGTGCCAAACTAAAGGATTATTCCATAATTCCTCATAGTTATTCAGCTCAGTCCTCACCCACTCGCCACCCATTTTTCCAACCTGCACAAGAAGCCCAAGAGTTTGTAAAAGATACCAAATGCAGAAGCCAGCAGGATAATGGAAAATTATCACATTGTATTCATTTAGGCAAGGGATACAATGATGGGTAATTACACCAGCGTACAGGTTGCATGCACGGAAAGGAAAATCACCACAAGGTGACTTGACAATGGAGTTAATGAGGATCTTGGGAAGATTGCGGCTAGCAAGACAGGAATTGGTGAGCAAGCAGGGTTCCTTCTCCTTGTAGAAAACGTGCAAAAAGCAAGGAAAAATGGCCGTATGGCTAAATATAGAAACATTCCTAAGGGTGCAATTTGAGACTCGTGTTAAAATAGCTAGCACGAAGATACTAGAAGGAGGCTTTCTTTCATAATGAAGAATCAAATCATTATTAAGACTCTCAAACAAGTTGATGCTAGGATGAGATAAAACAAGATATCGCATGGTATGGCTCCTCAAATTCATTGAAGTCACATCCTTCCTTCTAACCTTCATCAAGCCACCTTTTTTATTCATATTACCAGCCTTAAAATTTAAACCCCACCACCTGCCAGCCACCTTAGTAATCAAACCCATCCACTAGGTCCAAAGGATAGACAAGTGGATCCTCCAGTCCATGCCCCACACACGGAAATATCTAAGCCTATAATGAGCCAAAAACTTAGAGTCCCTCCACCTATAAGCCATCTCAGCATTAACACTCATCCACCAGACCCCCATAGAAATCAGGTGGCCCCCCAATCAACACCTATCATCCATAGTTTTAAAATCATTGTGATAATTTGTTGCTTTGTTCCCACAAGACGATAGCTTGAACTTTTGGCAATATCCTTTGCATTCTCCTCCAACATTTAGCGGAACCCCAGCAAGAGCCAAGATTAGCCAAGGCATCCACCACTTAGTTGCCTTCTCTAAATATATGTGTCACCTTTATATCCCTAAATTTGGATAAAATGAATCTAGCATCCAACAAAATATACTTAGTGTTCCAACCAATTAGTCTGTCTTTATTCATAGCATTCGTAATGGACTTTGAGTCTCCTTCGATGTGGAGATTAGCAATCCCCAAAGAGACAACAACTTTGAGGCCCATGAGCAGCGTACGAGCTTCTACCACTATAGAAGATTGGAACCCAATACCTCCAGCAAATCCCGCAACCATAACCCCCCCAGGATCTCTAGTCACTCCACCTATACTTGCCCTATCTAGGTTGCCCTTAGCAGCCCCATCAAAATTGAGTTTAAACCAGCCTCTATCCGGAGGCTCCCATTTGGTATTTTTCCTGGCTAAGAATTTTGAGTTGTCAAAAGAGTTAGCCTCTAATCCCTGATTCCAAGCCTTGGCCATTCTAATTTTGAAATCCAACAGCCCCAACTTTAGGAGTTTCCCATTAAACAGAGAGATGTTCTCCTCAATGAGCTGAGCACCAATGCCGAGAACATCCTTAGGGCTCCTCTCAACATTCCTGAAAACCTTGTTATTCCTCTCCTTCCACATACACCAACCCAAGATAGGAGGGACTTGATTCCAAATTTCACCAGGCAGAGGGTGGGAATAGGGACCATACCAACCCAGAATGAATGATAAGAGATCCTTGCTCATAACCCAAGAGACATCAAGTTTCTCAAATGCCAACCCCCAAACTTTAGTAGCAAATAGGTAGTGTAACAATAGGTGACTGACAGTTTCCTCTCCATTCTTACAAAGTACACATCTATTGGGAATACAAAAACCCCATTTCCTCAAATTGTCTTGAGTAAGAATCCTGTTATGGCAGGTCATCCACTAGAAGAAATTTATTTTCGGGATCATGTGGCGATTCCAAATCTTCTTCCAGGGTTCCTCAGCAGTATTTTGGTTTATCAGCAGTTTGTATTCCAACCTCACAGAGAGATCCCCCTATTTGTCAAAGGTCTAAAAAAAATCATCCTCTCTGTCATAGGAGGGAAACCTGGTGCTAGATAAAATCACCTGAAGGAACCGAGCCAGACAACAAAGGTCTTGAGACTGGGGGCAGCAAAGGATAAGGTCTTTCCAATTCCTAGCTCCAGGGGGTCCTGAAACATAATCACTGATATTGATGCCAAAGAATCTCTGGGTTGATTCCATAATAGTCCTAAAGTCAGATCAAGCTAGAGGGGTGTCAATTAGCCATGTATCTTCCTAGAATCTAATTCTATTCCCATTTCCCATTTCCTATTTAATCCCTTTCCTTAACAAGCCTTGTGTTCTGCAAATGCTCCTCTAAAATAAGGAGCCCTGGGGGTGAGACTCTGAGAGACAATTGATCAAAGGCCTATCCTGAAGATACTTGGAATTCAGAATTTTACACCAATCCTTAGTGTTCCTTAACTTGTGTTTGTTGTGACGGTGGATAGAGGATAATTTTAGGCTTAGGAGATTCAAGAATTAGAGGACTCTTGGGAGGTCCAAAAGAAGTTTTTGGAGGTCCTATAATCAAGGGATATCTAATGCTAACAACCTCAATAGATTTATCATCATTTTGATGATCTTCTAGTGAAGGGGAGTCTAATGTCACCATATCATCTTCATCTAAGGAATCCATATTACTATTGTTTGAAAGAAACGTATCAATTCTATCATCCTCTTGCATCGTGATATTCTCCCTAGTACCTGAGATTTTTTAGAAGAGGAGCAAACAATATTTTCATGGCATTCAATGGTTGGATCTTCAATGATAACTTCATCACAAGTAGGGGAGGTATCTAGAGAATAATGACTATTATTTTCTTTTTTATTAATGATTGAATCCTCTTCTTCAACAATATCTTTCCAAGTGGGAGAATCATTAGGAGAGGGAGAAACAAGATTCTTATGACTCTCAATGATTAGATCTTCTAACACCAAAATATCTTCTTAACAAATAGGAGAGATAGTGGGAGAAGGGAAACTATGATTGTCATGATTATCTATGATTACATCCCCTTGTCTAATAATTTATTCCCAAGTAGGAGCTCGGTAGGTGAAGAGAAACAAATAACATTCTCATGAATCTCAATGATTGGATCTTCTAACACCAAAATATCTTCTTCACAAATAGGAGAGATATTGGGAGAAGAAAAAATGTGACTATCATGATTGTCTAAGATGTATTCTCTTTTACCAAACTAACCTCACACATAGGAGATATATTGGGGGAGGGATCAATGAAAAACAAGAAAAGAGGGGAAATAACTTCACATTCATATGCTTGTAACAAAATTTTCTTAGAGTACTCAACAAGATCTAAAAATAGAACATGAAGTATGATACAAGATATTTTTGCAATGATAACATGATGTAATAATTATTCTATAGATCTAAAATGCAACCGTTTTTTCCAATTTACAATAAATCGAGCAAAATGACACTTTTCTTGCACATATAATGACTATTTTTCATAATTTCATAGCACAAATTTAACAACAAAAATGGAAGGTAATTATAGAGACAAAAATGCACCCAAAATATTTTCAGGACACTTGTACAAGGATATATTCACCCGAGGGTGAATGGGTCCTTGCTTAGGGTTTTGAAAAATGAAAAATTTAAATTCTGAGTTATTGTTTGTGCTCTCTATTTTAGGTTGCAAACTGTTATTTCTATGAATTTTTTTTCTAGATTTTGATGTCTAAATGTAAATGCAACTAATGAAAAAAATTGAACAAAATGACAACTATTTGAATGCAAATTTAACTAAAATTTTTACCTAAATGACTCAAAAAAAATCTTAATACTTGACTAACATGCAAGAGGGTATGTGCAGGATCATGATGGGCCAAAATGTGGCAATATGATGGGTATGTGGCTAACGAATTTTTTTTACCCAAAATTGATGAAATGAAAAGTGTTTTTAGAGGAGATTCTCAGCTTTCCACCAATATAAACTATTCTTTACATTGAATTTAATAAATAATTATTATTCATTTTCTATTGAATTATGACTAAAGTACTGATTGATAGGCTGATTGAAAAACATATATATCTTTCAAATGGTATCACATTTTTTGAATCCAAAACATGCATCACATTATATGCTTCACATACTTTAAGATCAAAAAAGAAATATTATAATTAATTATTTACTTGGAAAAAAATTACAAAAGGAAGAATGGCTCTGCCCGCTTGTGGCCAGTACCGAGCTAGGGCGTCCAAGCCCTAGCTTGTGTTTTGTTTTCTTTTCCCTGTGTGCTGCGCTGGTTGGGTGGGGTGGTGTTCTGCTGTGCGGGGGGGTTCCTTTCTTTTGTTTTGGCGACTGGTTGTTGTAGCTTGACTGGCGGTGATTTCTTTCTTCTACGTGTGGGGGTGAGTGGTGTCCTCCCTCTATCTTTTGTGCAAGTCTCGGTGGGTAGGGACGGTGGTTTGAGCCCGCGAGTGTGTGTTGTGGGGTGGTGGAGAGTGTTCTTCTCTACCTTCGTGGGGCTTAGTGTTCATTTTGGCGAGGGTGTTGTGGGTGGACTGTGTTGGGGTGTGGTCTAACGATGGGGTAGACCTGTATTCCCCGTGCATGCCCATTTTGGGCAGTGTGGTGGCTATGCCTGGTGGGGAGGCGTCTCAGGCTTCCCCCGATATGGATTTTCGTGCTGCGATTGGATCGAGATTGTCGACCCAAGGAAAAGTTTTGGACAATAATTTTTTTTCCCTGGATACGGGGTTTGTGGAGAATAATTTGACAAGGGTTCACGCATTTCGAAGATTAACGGATGTCTGGAGCACTGCAAGGAGAGACCCAAATTGGTGATTCCGATTAAAATGATTGCTGAGGATATAGATTATTATTCATGAAATTCGTTGTACTGCAAATTTTTGGGAATGAGAGTCTCTCTACAATTCTTGGAATCTTGTGCCCAAAGGACTTGGGAGCCAGAAGGTGAAATGGATGTTACGTTGCTTGCAAATAACTACTTCATGGTTACATTCAACTATTTAGCTGATCGCAATAGGGTCTTTGAAGGAGGGCCCTATTTTTATAATCAAGTGGGGTTGTTCATCAAGCCTTGGCATGTTGGATTTAATCCTTTTGAGGAGCTCCCAAATCATGTGCCGGTGTGGGTTCGACTACCTAGGTTCCCAGTCGAATGTTGTCATGAGGATGTTTTGCACCCGCTTGCCTCGATGCTCGAGAAACTAGTGGGGCCTTCGACACAAACCCTGGTTAAGAAAGTTATGACTTTTGCTCGAATATGTGTAGAAATTGATTTGAGTAAGCCTTTTCCAGATGCTCTTGATATGTGTGCGGGTCCTCATTCTTGGGTGCAGCAACTGGATTACGAGACCCTACCATTCCGTTGTTGCCTCTATCATGAATATGGTCACTTGGTGCATAGATGTTTGAGGGCTAGGCCTATAGAGCCTCACCCCCCTCTGCCTCTTCGCAATCATCCAGGTAATGATAAGGGGAAGAATCATGCTTCTGATGAAGTGGTTGGGTCTGAGGGTTTTGTCCCTGTTAAGGCTCACAACCGGAATAGAGGTCATAAGAGGTCCTTGAACGAAAGACAGGAGGAGGATACTTTTAATAGGTTCGAAATCTTGGACGATCTTGATCAGCAAGAGGTTAATCCAGGGTTAGTGAATGTGGATCAGGGTTTGATGGGTTCGGGTGGAGAGGATCACATGTCTGGAACCCCTTTTATTCTTCAGGTTGATTCTTCCTTGAATATGGACACTAATTTGCAGGAGGGGGCTCAAGTGTTGGCGGCTCCAAATGGTGAGTGCGTGAAGGCAGTTGGGGACCCTGTTTATCCTACTCGGAGGGTGGCTCAGATGGGGTCAAGGGCACCAAGGCCTCTCCTCATTTGAGTTTTTTGCAAAAGGATGGCAAGAAGGGGGGACTGGAAAAAGCCTCTAAACTTGGTCAGAAGAAAGATTTGGAGAAGATTAAAATGACAGGGGAGACTTTGGTGGAGTTAGGGGCAGTAAAGACCCTGGATTCTCATTTTTTGACTCCTTTGAAATGATTGTTATCTCATGGAATGTAAGGGGCCTGAACAATGGCCCTCAACAAAAAGTTGTTCGTGAGTTGATTAGACTTCATTCTTCTGATGTTCTCTTTCTACAGGAGACTAAGTTGTCTGTTGATGGTATGATGGGTTTAGTGCCTAAGTTGTGGAGGAATAGTGAATGTTAGTGTATTGGGGCCTAGGGATCCTTGGGGGGCATGGCTTGCTTTTGGAACCCTCGAAAGATTAGGCCTTTGTGGTGGATCTCCTTTAAATCCTCTCTCTCCATGGTGGTGGTGTGGTACAAAAAGGGGGAGTCTGTCTTATTCTCTAATGTCTATGTACCAGTTGAGTTTCAAGGTAAACAAGCTCTATGGTCCAATATTTGTTTGGTTCGGAGCTTGGCTCCTTACCAACCTTAGATTATAGTGGGAGACTTTAATGCTATTACTGAGTTAGCTGAGAAACAGGGGGGGTATTCCAAGACTGGAGCCTTTTGTGTTGTTGTTCCAGGATAATATATCGGCTCTTAATCTTGTAGATATCAAGCCTAGAAATGGTCTTTTTACCTGGAACAATAGAAGGATGGGAGACAACTGTATTGTTGAACGCTTGGATCGGTTCTTGGTGTCTTGTTGCTGGGTTGGGAGCTTGTGGTCTTCTAACTCTGAGATTTTAGATTGGCGGGGTTCGGATCATTGGCCTATTCAGCTTGTGGTTTCTTTGGCTAGGGTGCCTTAGACTCCTTCCTTCAAGTTTCAGTTAATGTGGTTGCATGATCCTGACCTCCATGGCTATGTTGTTGAATGGTGGAGGTACGGTAGACTTGCCTATGGTACTGCAATGTATACTTTTGCTAAGCTTCTTCAACATGTCAAGTATCAGCTCAAACGTTGGAATTGTCACTGCTTTGGTAACATTTTCTTCGAGAAGAAGGCTACTCAAGCGGAGCTGGATGGTATTACTACATTGATCCAGGAGAATGGGGTGTCCGAGAATTCTTTGCAGGAAGAGGCTAGAGCCTTGAAAGCTCTGGAAGAGTGGGAGCTGAGGGAAGAAGTCTTTTGGAAACAAAAAGCTCGGATTGATTGGATTCAAGCGGGGGATAAGAACATTGCCTTTTTCTTTAATTCGGTGAAGGCTAGGTGTCATGGAAATTCTATCCCTACTTTGATTAATGACAAGGGAGAGAATCTCTCTTCTACTCAGGATATCACTAATGAAGCGGTGTAGTATTTCTCTTCCTTATTCAAGAAGGAAGCACACAGAAACTCTGTTGAGGAAGCCCAGGTTCTTTCTTGTATTCCTTCTTTAGTCCCTGAGGAGATGAAGGAGCATTTGATGAGAGAGATTTCGATGGAGGAGTTGGAAAGGACTATTTTCCAGATGAAAAAGGGGAAAGCTCTGGGCCCGGATGGCTTCTCGATTGAGTTCTTTCAGGAATTCTAGGAGATTATCAAGCTGGATTTGTTAGCTATTGTTCAAGAGTCTTAGAAGAATAAGTAGATGTTACGGGCATTAAATTCTACCTTTCTAGCCCTGATTCCGAAGTATGACAATGTGGATAGGATAAGCCTCTTTCGTCCCATCTCTCTTTGTAATGTTATATATAAAATTATCTCTAAGTTGATTGATGATAGGCTAAAGAAGTGGCTTCTGATGTTGATATCTGAAGAACAAAGTGGTTTTGTGGCAGCTCATCAGATTTTGGATGGCATTGTTATTGCTTTGGAAACCATCCATTCTATGGCTAACTCCGAAGAGAAGACTATGTTCATTAAGCTGGATATGGCTAAGGCTTACGATAGGGTTCGATGGTCTTTCCTCCGAAAGGTTCTGGCTGCTTTTGGCTTTGAGGAGGAGTGGATTTGTTGGGTTATGAGCTATGTAAATTCAATATCCTTCTTTGTTTTAATTAATGGGGAACATTCTAAACTTTTTGGTGCCTCTCGGGGTTTATGACAGGGTGACCCCCTCTCCCCTTACTTGTTTCTCCTATTGGCTGAAGGTTTGGGTCGATTGATAAAAAGGAATGTGGAGACGGGTCTCATTCAGGGATGGCGATGGGGAGGTGGAATACCCCCACAATCTCATTTACAGTTTGTGGATGACACTGCTTTGATGGGTTCGGCCACCATTAGGGAGGCTACAAGTGTGCGCAGGGTGCTAGATGTGTACCTTGCTGCTTCTGGCCAATTAATTAATGAGGGAAAATCGTCTATGCTCTTCTTCAATACTCAAGGAACCATTCAAAGGAGGATTGCTCAAATTTTATGATTTCAGATTGGGACTCTTCCACTGACCTATTTGGGGATTCCCATCTCGATTGGTAGATAGTCTCGTGATTCCTGGCAGGCTATCTTGGATAAATTTTGGGTTAAAGTCACTCATTGGACTCATTGTTGGCTATCCTTTGCTAGCCATCTACAACTGATTAAGTCTGTGGTTTAGGCCCTCCCTGTCTATTGGTGTATGGTTCTGGTGGCACCTATGAGCTTTGTCAGGGAATTGGACTCCTTGGCAAGACAATTCTTATGGGCTGGCAGCTTATTGTCTTCTAAATGGAGCCTTGTCAGATGGGATATTGTGTGTAGCCCAGTGCAATTTGGTGGCCTGGGGGTTAGGCAATCACTTTTTTCTGGTATGCCTTTGGCTACTAAACTATATTGGCGGTGGTGTGTGGAACAGGATCGAGTGTGGGCTAGGATTCTAATTCAGAAATACTTTTCGGGATCCCCTTAGTGTGATATTCCCTGGTACTCTTTGAAGGGGAAGGGATCGGCGATTTGGAATACTCTTAGGAAAGGGGTTGTGCTTGTCAAAGAAGGCTTATTCTGGGTTTGTAAAAGTGGGACGGAGGCGCATTTCTAGCATGACTCTTGGGATGGCTACTCCCCCATTATCCTTCAGTATCCGCATTTGTTGACCTTGAGCCAGGAATTTTGTGAAAGGGGATGGACCAAGGTAAGTGACTTCAAAGCCCTCTCTCATCAAGGGTAGCTGGTGGTGGTGGATTGGAAGGCTCTGAATGAATGGCCGATTAATTATATGGTTGAGGAGTGTGTTGAGCTTCATAACATTCTCTCCCACCGAAGTTGTAGTTCCCTTGTTGATAAGGATGTGCTCTCCTGGTCTCCTAACCCAAAAGGGGCTTACTCTATGGCTTTTGGTTATCAGGTGTTGCTTTCTCAGCGGTTGGATGGGGGGGAGGTTCAGTGGTGGAAGAAAGTTTGGCACAAAATCTCCTGGCCGAAGTGTAATTGCTTTATTTGGGTCCTGGCTTGGAACAGGTGCTTGACCTAGGAAAATATTCGAAAAAGAGGTTTCTTGGGTTCGTCTAGATGTGTTCTTTGTGAGGATGCTGAGGAGGACTCTGAGCATTTGTTCTTTCGTTGTTCCTTTACTTTACGGCTCTGGAATTTCTGGTGGGGTGTCTGGAAACGCCCTTGTGTTCATGCTTCTTCTCTGGTGGATTTTTGGGGAAGCCTGGGGAGACCCCCCTCCCCGATAGCTTTCTTGCAAGACATATGGTATGTTGGGCCCATCTTTTTGTTGTGGCAGGTTTGGTTGGAAAGGAATAGGAGGATTTTTAGAGGTGAGAACTTGTGGTTCCAACAGGTTTGGTCTCGAATAATGGGCATGATCTAGGAGACGGTGGAGGCCAAATGTGAGGTTATGTTGCCTTTGGCGAGAGAGGATGCTGAGATGATTGGTTGGTTGGGTATTTAGGGGTTATCCCCAACCTTTGCTTGTGTTAGAAGGGGAAGGAATGTGAAGAAGAGAGTCCAAAGGGTGGGGAGGTGGGTTCCCCCTTCGGCCGACTTTTTGAAAATTAAAGTGGATGGCTCTTCTAGAGGCAATCTTGGCCCCGCTGGTATTGGAGGGGTTGGGAGAGATTCTTCAGGATCCATGGTTTTTCTCTTTTCTATTCATGAAGGTTTTCATACTATCAACTATATGGAAGGTTTGGCTATTCTTTACACTTTGAAACAGGCTTATGCCCAGGGGTGGTGCAGGGTCATTTGTGAATCTGACTCTCAGGTTTTGATCAAATTGCTTAAGGAACAAAAGATTGATGATGTCAGCTGGTGTTTGGTTGCGGTGGTGCAACAGATTCTTCAAGTTAGTTATGTGATGGAGATGGTGTCGTATGTCCATATCCCAAGGGAATGGAATAGGGCAACTGATTGTTTAGCTAAGTGGGCTTCAGAGAATGTGGATGGTTGGAAGGTGGAGAGGTGGGAACAGGTTCCCCATGACTATAGCCAGGCTCTGGAGAGGATTCTTGTTAAAGATAGGATTGGTATTGGGATTGGTTGATTTTTGTCATTTTTCTAAGCTTGGTCTCGGGGGTTTGGCCCTTTGATGTATTGTAAGGTTTTGCTCTGATTTTTAATAAAGTTTTTACCCTCTTTTTTCAAAAAAAAAAAAAACAAATTACAAAAAAATATGCATCAAATCATGACATGAATCCTCTACTTATATCTAAAATCTTATAAAAAAATATAATCATTTTTAATGTGGTTAGAGTGGTCAAACAGGCACCTACTTCTTATTTTTTCCCTGAAATTTAAGTACTACTATATTGAAATTTCAAATTTTCACCAAATAGATTTTATTTTTTTGTAAATAAACCTAGTAGTTTAGAAACTACATTCAATTTGCTAAAAACTCTATTCTTACATATTTTTGAAATAATATAGATAACTTATTCAAATTTTTATGTCAAATTGCCTAACTCTAATTTTTCAGAATATTTTGCCACTTAAGGGCTTGATTTTTCCATGACGATCCTGCACATACCCAAGACGTATGTGATATTTTTTGGGTTTTTTGTGAATTTAAGTGATGCAAAATTCACTTTTAAATGATGCATAATTTAATTTTAAATGATGCAAGATACAATTTTAATTCTTAGATTTGAGTTGATAAAATAACTATGTATTTATAGGTGTTTATCTAATTTCTCGAAAATTAGATTCCACAAGCCAACATTTGAAACTTGGATTTGAATTTCTAAAATTCCACCAAAACATATTTTAAATTGGGTCCTGAAACTTAAGGAGGACCCATTTTCCCTTGGGCGAATGGGTCTTGGCAGCTAAATCGTGGACACACAATTTCCAAGATATTTAAATTAATGTTGGTGATTGTTTAATGCTGGTTCCCCTTTTAAAAAATGGGAATAATAAGGCTTTGGAATGCATAATTTGGTCAATTAGAAGCTTAATTAAGTCCAATTAATTAAGATACCCAAACATAGTCTGAAAATGTAAAGGATTACATTTTTCTACACTATAATTTTTACCTGTGTGGCCCAATCTACGGTGCCACAAAATACATGTATTTTAAAAAAATTAGCCACATAGGTGGACTTCTAAATAGTAGTGGCATCAAGCTTAAATAGAGTTCTCATATGATTTCCCCTTGCTAACACCAACCTTCCTCTCACCAATCAACAACCATGCTTATCAAACATTGCATGCATTCTCGAATCATTCAACTTTGAAACTAAAATCAGATTTCTAGCTAATCCAAGAATATGTAAAACACCAGGGATGGTTTTAATCCTCCCATCACTGAAACACAACAATACCTTTCCCCATCCAATAATTGGATATGTAGTGTCAAGGTAGACATTACCTCCATCATATTTTTGATATGTGGAAACCACTCCTTATGTGGAGCCATGTGATACGAGCATCCTGAGTCAACCAATGAATGGTCGTTAGAAGTGACATTACAAGAAGAAATTAAAACTTCATCACCTGCATCAAAGGACTTTTTGTGGTGGAATCCCATTGTTTATTTTTATTTTTGCACTCCTTCACATGTCCTCTTTGTACACAATTCCAACACTTTACTCTGTTCTTCTTCCCAAGACTCTCAGAACGATATTTAGACTTGTTCTTAGGCCTTTGATCCCCCTTTGGACCTCTTCATTTAGGCCTATCCCTGACATTGATAGAATCCACTAATCTATCTAGAGCCTTCTTCCTCATTTCCTATGACAATAAATTTGCAACAAGTGCATCCATCTTGGGATCTTCAAGGTTAGCAATGATAGCAAGAACGAAAATTTTCCATGACTCAAGTAAAGAACAAAGAAGCATAATTCATTTTTCATCTTCCTCAAGTTTAGAATCTATAGATGTTAATTGAATCAAAATCAAATTAAATGAATTTAAATGCAATACAATGGATTCACCTTCATTTTAAGAGAAAATTATTTTATTTTCAAATACAATTTGTTCACAAGGCTCTTGGCTTGATAAATCTCACCCAAGCATTTCCATTAGGAAAATGTAGTCTTTTCTTTAGACAAATTTAGGAGGATGGAATTAGTAATAAATAACCAAATAGTACCTCGTGCCTTTTTTCCATCTTCTCCCAATCACCATCATTCATTTTTTCAGGTTTCTTTTCATTTGTTGTAGCCACCCATTAATCTCTTTATTAAAGGAGATCCTCCATTTTCAACTTCCACAGATCACGTAGTTAGATCCATTAAACTTCTCAATATCGAATTGAGATGTGGATGCAACCATGATTCCTACAACCACAAATATGGAAAAAAAACTCCCACTACAACACAAAAAAGCTTCACACTTCCACCCAATAGACAAAGTTGGCCAGGATTTGATACCAAATGTTAGAAATGAAGGCAACCACTATAATATGGAAATCTGAAATATAAACTTGTAGAAAATAATGGAGAAATGATTTAAACTGCAAATAAATCACACAACTCAAGAGCCATACACATAACACAAGGATTTATGTGGAGAAAAACCTTTCAGATAAAAAAACTCCACCAAGAAAAGAGGGAAAATTTGTATTATTATTCAAAGAGATTAAAATACATAAAATTTCCTCAATTTTGACTCCAATCCAACAACATCTATGTACCTATAAAATGTCTCATAGCATCTCCATCTTAACCCCTCAATATATATCCTCATGGGGGCTCAAAATACCACCATAAAACATTACCATGGGTCAAAATAAGGTTTGGAAATACCATGGTAAAAATCCATACGACCCCTTACATGCTAAACATGGTGTCTTACATGACATTAAACCGTCTTACAAGTTGTCATAAGAATCCCTAGAAAGTAGGAGATGCTCTTACATGCGTCATATACCATCAATAGCTTATGCAAAGATTCTCTTATCGATTTCATAGATGATTCTCACATCCAAAATGATATCCCCCACTTTTAACCCTTATAGTTGTCATAGGATCCATCATAACATCCTTAAAATAGGCTTTCCATGTTATACCACTAACTGGGCATCTTTTGACAACTAATAACTTGTTTTTTAAGGCACTGATATGTGGCAAAAGTGCCAACTCAAAATCTCATGCCCCATTTGATGGAGTGCAATTATTTAATAACATAAATGATATTTATCCATGGGAAAATGTAAAGTAATAATAAATAAATAACTTTGGAATTTACAAGGTTGAGACACCTTGATTCCCAACAAGATACTCACTCCCTGGGTGCCTATATCCTCCATTTTGAGCCTCAAATTCTAACCATAGGTTCACAGTGTCTTTCTCTTCTCATTTCTACTACCAAAATTTGACTATGAATTTTTGTAGCTTCTATATTTGAATCAAAATAGTAAATTATACTCTTAATCTAGTTAGTACATTACATTTCATTCTTCGGTTCATTTCAGATTTGGTCAAGAGCTGGTTGACTCACCTTTCAAATTTAATTCAATCATACACCTTGTTGAATCCCTCATTCATTCATCTCCATCACATACACACATAATTCAATGAAACACTTATAAAAGAGAAATTGACCCTAAGGTTCTACACATTAGGACCTTAGGTCACCTATTTTTCTTTTGTTCAAAATGTAAAATGCATATTCATATGTAATTAGTTGTCCAAATGTAGGTAAAATTCTAGAACACTGGAAGACATGTTGGTTGTGGTGCATGTGTGTATCTGTTAATTGATATGAAAGGTTAAGAAGTCAATTGAAACCTTTGTGAAAACTTGGAACATCAAAAAATGTGCTTGCATTGCTGCCACTAACCTCAAACAAATAGCAGGTTGTTTACATGTCTATTCATGCACTAATGAATCAATAATTGATTGAATTAAGATAGGCATAAATGTGAAAAAAATACTAAAAACCATGATGTAAGCCAATGCAGGTTGAAAAGCATAGTGTCTAGTCAACCTGCAAGTAAACATACCTCTTTTACTTGAGGAGGAAGGTTGTGAAATCCAACCATCTATTTGGGGTAAGTTGAAATGAGCAAGAAAATCACATCTTAGAAAGCATGAAGTAAAGTTGTTCAGGTTGAGAAACATGATATGTACTCCAACTTGGAACTTTCTATATAGCCTAAAAATGCACATATTGATATGTAACTACTTCTACATATTCATCAAAAAATATAGAAAATTGCAAGGCATGTTGATTGTGGTGCACATGTGTATTTATTACATGAGAAGAAAGGTTAAGAATTCAATTGAAACCTTTGTGAAAACCTTGAATATCAAAAAACGTTCCTGCATTATTACCACCAACGCCAAAAAACTAACATGTTTTTATCTGTTTATAAAAGAATGATTCAATAATTGAGTGAATAAAAATAGGAATAAATGTGAAACAAATCCTAGGAACCATGATGTAAGCCAATACAAGTTAAAAAGAATAATGCGTAGTTCAATCTGCAAGTGGACTTACAAAATGAAAGTAAAATCACAGCCCTACATGGACATAAAATGAAGAGTTCAAATTATTTGGGGTGCACATACCTCTTTTACCTGAGGAGGAATGTTGTGATATCCAACCATCCATTTGGGGTGACTTGAAATGAGTAAGAAAAGTGCATCTTAGAATGCATGAACTAAAGTTGTGTAGGTTGAACAACATAATGAGTAGTTCAACTTGCAACTTTCTATATAGCCTATAACCATAATGTCCATATTCATATGTAATTACTTGCATAAATGTGGGTAAAATTACAAAATATTGGAAGACATGTTGGTTATGGTGCATGTGTGTATCTGTTAATTGAGATGAAAGGTTAAGAAGTCAATTGAAACCTTTGTGAAAACTTGGAACATTAAAAAATGTGATTGCATTGCTGCCACCAACCTCAAATAAATAGCAGGTTGTTTGCATCCATTAAAAAATAATAAATCACTAATTGATTGAATTAAGATAGCATAAATGCAAAACAAATCTTAGGAACCATGATGTAGGCTAATGCAAGTTGAAGAGCATGGTGTGTATTTCAACCTGCAAGTGGACATACATAATAAAAGCACAATCACAACCCTACATGGGCATTCAATGAAGAGTTCAATTTATGTGGGGAACAAAAACCTCTTTTACGTAAAGGGGAAGGTTGAAAAATCCAACCATCCATTTGGGGTAATTTGAAATGCACAAAAAAATAACATCTTAGAAAGCATGAAGTAAAGTTGTGCAAGTTGAGCAACATGATGTGTAGTTCAACCTCAAACTTTATGTACAACCTAATACAATAAAATGCATATTGATATGTAATTATTTTTAGAGTTGCATCAAAAAACACATAAAACTATAATACACATTGATTCTAGTGCAAGTGTGTATTTGTTATATGAGAAGAAAGGTTAAGAAGTCAACCAAAACCTTTGTGAAAACTTGAATGTTAAAAAATTTCTTACATTGCTACTACCAACATCAAAGAAATAACACATTTTTTGTATATGTTTATTAAATAATGAATCATTAATTGATTGAATCAAGATAGGCATAAATGTGAAAAAATCTTAGGAACCATGGTATAAGCCAATGTAGATTGAAAATCACAGTGTGTAGTTCAACTTACAGGTGGGCATACACAATGAAAGTGAAATTGTAGGCCTACATGCACATCAAATGAAGAGTTCAACTTATTAGGGGTTCACATACCTCTATCACATGAGGAGGAAGGTTTTGAATCCAACCAATCCTTTTAGGTTACTTGAAAGAAGGAAAATCACATCTTACAAAGCATGAACTAAAATTGTCTAAGTTGGAAAACACAATGTGTAGTTCAACCATGCAACTTTGTGTATAGCCTACACTTGTACCTTCCATATAGATATGTAATTACTTGTACAAAAACATGAAAATATATAGAATAGTGCAAGACATGTTGGGTGTGGTGCATTTGTGTATTTTTTATTCAAGAAGAAAGGCTAAGAAGTCAATTGAAATGTTGGTGATAACCTCTAATGAGAAATAATGTGTTTGCATGGCTCCCATCAACCTCAAAAAATAACACATTGTTTGCATGTGTTGATAGAATAATGAATCAGTAGTTTAGTGAATTAGGTTAGGCATAAATGTGTATCACATCTTACAAACCATGATGTAACCTTGTGTAGGCTAAACAACATAGTGTGTAGTTCAACATGGAAGAGGACATACATAACGAAAGAATAATTGCATCCCTACATCAGAATCAAAAGAGGAGTTCATTTTATTTGAGGTGGACATACATATTTTACTTGTGAAGAAAGGTTGTCTAATCCAACCATTCATTTGATGTAACTTGAAATGAGCAAGAAAATCACATCTTACACAACATGATCTAAACATGTGCAAGTTGAAAAACACAATGTATATTTGACCCCATAAATTTGTGTGTGGCCTAGATTCATAACCTATAAAATAAAATTTATTTACTTGTATAGATGCATGACACAATACAAAAAATAGAAAGACACGTTATTTTCGGTACATGTGTATATCTGGGTAACTTCTTCTTTTACAAAATGTCTTGTTCACATATATATTTTTGTAACTTTCTTCTGACACATACATCTAAATTTTTGTTTTGAATAAAATTCAATCCTATAGCACTAAATTAATCTACAATCTACCATTTATTTTCTTCCTCATAATAATGAATCTTAAAATAAATTCATGGACTCTATGGGTAAACCCTTAACTTTCTAGCAATAAATAAACATTCTTTTTAGTAAAATTAAAGAACATCACATCAAGGTAAGTTTCAATACAAATGTGGGCTATGCTCATTCTTCCTACTCCATTCCAAGTAAACATATTCACTTACACCACCAATACAAAAATTTGATAATTTTACTTTCCTTGCCTAGATTGAAACATTCTTAGACTAGGGATACCTCATAGGTACACATAGCTCCATTATACTAAGAAAAGAAATAAAATATATAATGATGCATTTTACATAACATTAAATGGCAACCATTTGAATAATCAATGCAAGAAATCTCATTTTAGTTGTATGTTGTTTACTTATTTCTTATAAATTATAGATCAAATAAATAAGTTAAATTTAAAATACATTAGAATAATAAACTAAACATGTGCAACTTAAAAATCATATTATGTATTTTAATCTCTATTTTTTAATACATATCATATCGTGTTTCAAGCTATTTGTTGTTTCATGCAGTGTGTGTAGTACGAAGTGTGTACTCTAAAGGTTAACCAATACTAGAATTAATGGTTTTTTTCTATTTGAATTGTAGACCTTGATATACAGAGATGATAACCATAGGGGTTGGCATCACTATGAACTGCAGCTTGAAACACATAGTGTGTTTTACACAATATGTATTGTGAAGGTTGCTCCATTCTATAAAGTGCATGTTAATAGTGAGAGAATATTTGGAAATGTCCTATTTGTTATACTAAATACATAACTATAGGTATATCTTTTCTACATTTGAATTGAAAATAATATTTGACAACTGTGTGTTGGGTATGAGAAATTGTAGGTTTCAAAATGACATGTTTTGTAACCTTCATTTTAACAAGATTTTAAAAAAACACCATGGTTTACACCCTCAATTGAGGATAAGTGTATTGAGGTTTTCTAATACTAAAATTACTGGTTTTTCCTATTTTAATTGCATACCTAAATATACACAAATGATAACAATAGGGGTTTGCATCATTATGAACTACAGCTTGAAACACGCAACGTGTTTTGCATAGTGTGTACTGTGAAGGTTGCCCCATTCTATAAAGTGTGTTTTAACAATGAAACCATGTTTGGAGAGGTTGTATTTTTTATGATACATCCATAACTATAGGTATGTCTTTTCTATATTTGAAATGACACCAACATTTGAAAACTATGTCAGGGTATGAGAAATCACAAGTTTCAAAAACATGTGGTTTGCATTCTCTACTAAGGATTGTATTGTATTTTTTTAATAGTATAATTAATGGTTTCTTTCCTATTTAAATTTTAGACCTAGATATATATGAATGATAACAAAAAAGGTTTGCATCGATGCAAATTGTAGCTTGAAACACATGGCATGTTTTGCACAGTGTGTATTGTGAAGGTTGCCCCATTCTATAAAGTTCATGTTAACAATGAGAGCATGTTTGGAAAGGTCCTATTTCTTATAACACATCCATAAATATAGTTTTTTCTTGTCTATATTTTAAATGAAAACATCATTTGACAACTATGTGTTGGGTATGAGAAATCATAGGTTTCAAAACATGGTGTGTTTTGTAACCTGCACTTTAACAAGTTTCAAAAACACACTATGGTTTGCATCCTTAGTCGAGGATAAGTGTATTTTATTTTTTCAATACTAGAATTAATGGTGCTTTTCTTATTTGAATTGCATATCTAGATATACATGAATGATAACTAGAGGGTTAGCATCACTATTAATTGCATCTTGAAACATGTAGTTTGTTTTGTATAGTGTGTATTGTGAAGCTTGCCCCATTCTATAAAGTGCATATTAACAATGAGAGAATTCTTGGAAAGGTCCTATTTTTTATAATACATCAATAAATATAGGTATGTCTTGTCTACATTTGAAATTACAACAAAAATTTGCAACTATGTATCGGGTATGAGAAATTGTAAGTTTCAAAACATGGCATGTTTTGTAACCTACATTTTAACAAGGTTTTCATAACACACCATGGTTTGCATCCTCAATCGAGGATACATCTATTTTATTTTTCCAATACTAGAATTAGTGGTGTTTTTATTTGAATTGTAGACCTAGATATGGGTTTATGCACCAAATTGTGACACAAAAATGGCTCTTAAGAGGCCACTTTTTTTTTAAATCAACAAAGTCTAACGTTAAACTAGAAAATAAAGATAGTTATATTCCAAATTTGCAAATGCAACAAGAACAAGAGTAGTAGTGCTCTGAATCTACTTTCTAAACTACTTCTCTTATTTAAAATAGTGAAGATTAAGGGTTTGAAAAAGGGGGACCACACAAAGTGGTCATGTTTTTATAAGAAAAATAGCATAGCATCTATTGTGGTCCCCTTAAAATGTTAACTTTTTTTTAGAATTTCAAAAATCACTATAGTGAGAAATTAACTAAAACCAAGTAGTTTATGCCAGTTTTTTTAGCTAATTTTTTAAGGAATATATAATATTTTACTAATATTTGAAATGGACATATCCTAAAAAGAAAAAAATTGAGCATGCTCCCCCCTAATTTTTTGAAAATGAATCAATTTGTTTTCAATATGTGTATAATGAATTCTAGTTTATAAAAATGTAATTTGTATCAAAATTTGATGAATGAATAAAAAATCTATAGCAAAACTAGCACATGTTCGTTGTTCATAAAAAAATGGACACACTAACAAAACAAGTTATAGATGAAAACCTTAACATAATCATAATGTAAAAAAATTATATGGTTAGATATCTAAGAGAGAGCTTAACATCATCATGGTACTTTTTTATAAATTTCCATTGAAACATGTGCAAACTTGATGGAGAGCACAGCCAAAAATGTGTGAAATTTTGTCACCCTTTCAAACAATCATGTCTTTGGCATGAAATGGTTATCCAACCCTTTGGGTTGGATGCCCAAGAAAATTTAAATCAAAAGGGTTGGTATTTCCCAATGCAACCCATTTTGTGAGTGCCAAATTTGGTGATCTCCAAATGTGATTCATGATTTTTTACAATGCATTTTGTTGAAATATTTCCTATTTTTTGTCTGTGTCTTTGTCTTTCTCTGCCAACGAAACTATATACATGAAATAAACATGGGCATTTACTTTCTTATACTTTAAGTTATATTTCATGTATATAGTTTCAAGATGTTTGAGAGAGTGGTTTAAGATCTCTTGGAGTTAAAATGCAAATTCTAGTTTTCAGAAGATCTTATATTTTTTAGACAGTCAAATTTCAGTAATCAACATGTCAAATTTTAGCAAGCAAGAGGTCGAATTTCAGTAATCAGAAAGTTGTATCATCTTTCTCTCTCTATCTCACTCATTTCATCTTTTATGCTCTAGACCTCTCTCTCTCACTATCTCCATCCATTTATCTGACTCTCTCTCCTTTGAGATCTCTCTCTCTCTCTCTCTCTCTCTCTCTCTCTCTCCTTCCCTCTCTAATCTCTCTTGCCCTCCTTCCCTCTCTACATCTCTCTATTTCCCCTCTTCCTCTCCCTCCTCTCTCCCTACCAATCCCTCCTCCCTCCTCTCTCTCCCTCCCTCCCTACCTCTCCCTCCCTCTATCCTTCCCTCTCTACTTCTCTATATCTCCCCCTCCCTCTCTCTACCTAATTCTCTCTATTTCTCTCTCTCTCACCTCTCTCTCTCCATCTCTCCTTTTCTCTCTACCTACATATCCCTATATACCTCTTCTCTCCCTCCCTCCCTCCTTCCCTCTCTCAATATCTCCACCCCTCTCTCTCTCCTCTTAATATATCTCATCTCCCTCTTTCTACCTAATCCCCTCTCTCTCCCCCTCTTGTAAGGAAGCTAAAGTAGTAGAACAACTTCCTACACTAATCTTGAGAGGAGGATAATGAATTCTTTTATAGATCTTTACAATAGTTAGAAAAACTTAAAAATAAATAAACATAAATATCATACATACCACAGCAAAATGATTTATGTGGGGAAAACTATTTTGGGAAAAAACCCCACACTCCAAAATTCATCCAATATCTTATTCAAAAATCACAAAGATTACAATATACTTACAAAGAAAGCTTCTCACAATATTATCACCAAGCAGAGATCTAGAGGCAACACAACCGCTATCAGAATATCAATATACATCACAATACATAGTCTTAATACATTTCCTTCATAAAATATGGTTTCCTTCTAGGGAAATACAAGCCAACAAAATATCTATCATTAGATATGAGACCTAATGATGAATGGTCCAAATTTATAATAATAAAATTTAGCTTTCGAGGGAATTTCCCTCAAGCCCCTATTAGGGTGTGTGACCCCTTGACCCCTCATGCTTATGTATCAATAGTACACCTTATGTAATTACAAGGTTGAGACACATTTTTTCCAACAAATTTCCCACTTTTCAAACACCTTGTAAGAGCAACAAGAGGGTGTATAAACATGATCTCTTAATTGCTAGGGGTCAAAAGGCCCATAGACTCTGAACACCATTTGAACTTCTTTTTTTTCGCATGCTTAGTTAAAGAATCAACAACATTCATCAAAGTCTCTACCTTAACCAGCTTCACCCTACAATCTTTGACATATCTCTAAAAAAATGATATTGTACATCAATGTGTTTGGTCCTGGCATGAAATGTCAGGCTCTTAGCTAGACATACAACACTCTAACTATCATAATAAATTGTCACTACACCTTTTTTTATTCCAATATTTGAACATAGTCTCTTAATCCAAATGGATTCTTCATAAGCATGAGTATTTTTCATACACTTATCTTTAGTAGTGGACAAAGCAACCACAACTTGTTTCTTAGTCATCCAATTAATTGCACAACCAAATAAAGTAAACACATAAGTACTAGTGGATCATTTTTTATCAACATCACCTACCCATTTTGAATCCACCTAACAATGAATATCAAGTGAAATATTATCCTCAAGGTATGTGTAGGATCATGATGGGCCAAAAAGTGGCGATATGTAAGTGATATGATGGCCCATGTGGCTGATGACTTTTTTTTACCCAAAATTGATGAAACAAAATGGGTTTTTAAAGGGGATTATCAGCTTTCTACCAATATAAATTATGCTTTATTTTGAATTTAATAAATTGTTATTATTTATTTTCTATTTGAATTACTACTAAAGTCTTGATTGATAGGCTGATTGAAAAACATCTATAGCTTTCAAACTATATCACATTTTTTGAATCTGAAACATGTGTCACATTTTATGCTTTGCATACTATAGGATTAAAAAAAAAAGAATTGAATTTCATGAAGTTTTGACCAACTTAAGGTGGTCAGACATGCGATTTTTTATATTTTTAAAAATTTGTAATAAAAAAATCATAATTAATTATTTACTTGGAAAAAAATTACAAAAAAATATGCATCACATTGGGACATGAATCCTCTACTTGAATCTAAAATATTATAAAAAAATATTATCATTTTATTGTGGTTAGGGTGGTTAGACAAACACCTACTTCTTATTTTTTCCTTGAAATTTAAGTAGTACTACATTGAAATTTCAAATTTTCACCAAATAGATTTTTATTTTTTCTAAATAAACCTAGTATTTAAGAAACTAAATTCAATTTTCTATAGATTCTATTCTTACATATTTTTGAAATAATATAGATAACTTATTCAAATTTTTACGTCAAGTTGCCCAACTCTGATTTTTTGAATTTTCATCGCCACTTAAGGGCCTATTTTTTCCATGATGATCCTACAGATACCCCTCAGTCATATTACTATGATAACACAAGGAATACTCTGAGGTACCATACAAATATTTGAACACTCTTTTAACTACATCCCAATGAACTCTACTAGGATTAGACATATATTTGGAAAGAACTCCCACTGCTTGGGAAATGTCTAGTATAGTACAAACCTTAGGATACATCAAACTTCCAACTACACTATGGTAAGGCACTATACTCATTTCTTCCCTCTCTAATGGTGATGTTGGACAATCTAACATAGATAACTTTTTTCCAGCTAAAAAAGGAACACACAATGGCCTACAATCCTACATGTCAAACCTTTGTAAAATTGAATTAACATACTTACTTTGGCCAAGCCATAGCTTTCTTTGACTCAATATTTTCTAATTTCTATCCCAAGAATGTGTAGCTACACCAAGGTCTTTCATTTTAAATTTAGCAGAAATTTGATATTTCATTTATGAAATCATACCTTTCCCTTTACCAATAAATAACATATCATCAACATATAATTTAATAAATAGGAAACAGTCACCATCAATTTTATAATAAACACAATGATTTGATTTAGAAATCTCAAATCTCAAACTCAACACATATGTATCAAATTTTTGGTACCACATTCTAAGACTATGTTTTACTCCATACAAAGATTTCTTCAATTTGCAGACCAATTTACTTGTACCTTTCACCATGTAGTACTCTAGATGTGTTATATAAATATCTTCCTCCAATCCACCATGAAGGAAAGTAGTTTTCGCATCCATTTGTTCAACCTTTAAATCATAACCAACAACAATAGAAAGCAAAAATCTAATAGATTTCATTTTTGCAAAAGGAGAAAATATCTCACCATAAATAACACCCTCAACTTGAGAGTAACCTTTTGCAGCCAACTTTGCTTTGTGGTTATCAATACCTCCATTTGAACCAATCTTTTTCTTTAAAACCCATTTGCAACCAATAGGTTTTCTTCCTTCAGGAAATGGTACAAGATCTCATGTATCATTATTTTCCAAATCTCTCATTTCTTCATCCATAGCAATCTTCTAGTATTTCACATTGTTCATACGAGCGGGTACAAAAAGATGGGGGCCCAAAATATGGCCAACCATCTTAATTTTTTTTTAAATTCATAATGTGAGTGTTTTATAACACACTCATGTAATGGCTTAGTATTTCTAAGCCTAAGGCTCGGAAACACCAAGGCCATAATGTGCTCACATTATAATGTGAGCGCATTATATCTTATACTAATAAACAAAAGCAACTTTCCTCATTCTATTTTTTGTATTTTCTTACAAACCCACAGCCTTCAAACCCTTAAGAGCACACTCATGTTATTGGAGACCAATTTCTTCATTGAATCATTTCCAAATCTTTGCCAAAAATTTTCCACGATGTCAAGGAGGTCAAAGGAGTAAGTTTAATTTTTTTTGTGAATTTTTTTATAAATAGGTAGATTTAATAGGTTTTTTGATTATATTTATTTAATTTATAGGAAATGATAATCAACCTCCTAATCCTCCTTCACCTCAACTTGAAATACTTATTGAATAACAACCCCAACAACAAAAACCTCCAATAATTCCTCAATATGCTATAGGAACTCAAGAAAATATAATGGGGCAAATTGAAAACAACAAAAAAGAATTGATGATATAAATTCAAGGTTGAAAGATCATGTAATCTCAACCTTGCATAGAGCCACACTTTCTCAATCAATTGAGTCAATGTTATCAAATGTAGATTCAATTAGAATGAAAATAACTAGTTGGGCTGATAAGAGAAGAGAGTATAGACAGTTTTATGCTCATAAATTATCCTATAAACAAGTGAAATAGGAGAAAATTACAAAAATTGACTTGTGTTCCCTATTAACAAACCCTAAAAAATCAACCTTTACACCCTTCAAGCAAGAGGTTACCTATCTATTGGTGCAACCACCAAGGGATAAAGAACCATTTTTGGCAGAAGTGGTGGACGGTTTTTTACCATCCACCATACAACAAAAATGAGGTGCCATAATATTTTTTGAGGAAACTCTACTATGAGTTTATCCTCAATAAAATACCAAACTATTTTGATATGCGAGAGTTCTAGGGTAGAGGTGGAGGCTCGGCATAGGATAGATCAGGGGCACATTGTGACCCATAGTGGCTAGCGAGATGAGCACTTGCTAGACTAGTATACGAGCATGTGGCTCTCCCTTTCATGGTGAAGGATAGTTCTAAGGTTGAGACACTGTAGTCAATTAGTTCCTTGACCTAGAGAATCATACAACATGCTAGTCTTGTAGCACAAGGTGAGCAAGGTGAATCTTCGGGAAGTAGAGCTCCACCTTCTACTTGTCAGACTTGTGGGACACACTTAGGTTATGACCCCACACATAGTCAGGATGTAGCTATGTAGGGTACATCTCCAGTTGATCAGATGGTGATGACAAATGCCCTCCTTAATGATGCATTCAACCTTAATAGTCAGGTAAATGTTAGCAAGTTCATTGAATTTAATTTATTAATTTTTATTTTTGAAATGCAAGATTAACTAAATTATTTTAATGATTATAATGAAATTCTAGGGTCATAGCATTCATACAGTTTTCAATGGTCCTTCACCTCCTTATTATGCGATGAAATGTAATGTCGAGGTGTGTAAATAGTAATTAATTATAAATCTTACATGTGAATAGCATTGTTATATGAATGGTATTCTTATATATGATTTTGGATGTTGAATAGGTTAATCTTGGAGATTTTATGGTAACACCTCCCAATGGAGGTGGACATCGAAGCTTAACTCAGGTAATAAAATAAATATTTTAATTAATGAATTATAGAAAATAGATTTTTGTATCTTATATTCATATCATTAATTACATTGCATTGCACATCTTTCAAACTCAAAGCATTACTTTTCATTGAATAACTAATAACTAGATGTTGATAGATGACAAAATTTCAATTACAATGTAAATTTTTCCAACTTGTCAAGATAAGCAGTTATATAATTAGTTCGCATTGCATAACTAATAACTAGGAGCAGCTGCCAATTGCATTTGCTTGTCATGTCATTCCATGAGACCACATTTCTTTGAGGAATTTTTTTAAACAACTCACTACCTTATTATCTATACTACCACATTTTATATACATGTCTTCCAAAGCATTTTATCAAACAGTTCACTTCCCTACTGTTATGGCTAAAAGCCTAAAATAGGTGCTTTAGAAAAAACTATGGATGCTTGGAAAAACTCTATCAAAGCATAATAGTAAGCACTAGCATACAAAAGGAAATGAGTTGTTTGAAAAAATGCCTCAAAGAAATGTGGTCTCTTGGTGATGTCCATCACCATGAAACCACATTTCTTTGAGGAATTTTTCCAAATAGCTCACAGCCTTATCTATGCTACCACATTATCCATACATGTCTACCAAAGCATTTTATCAAACAATTGACTTCCTTATGGCTAAAATCCTAAAATAGGTTCTTTTGAACAAACTATGGATGCTTGAAAAAAATATATCAAAGCATAATAGTAAGCAATAGCATAGACAAGGAAGTGAGTTGTTTGAAAAATGCCTCAAAGAAATGTGGTCTCATGGTGATTGAAAAAATGCCTCAAAGAAATATGGTCTCATCGCCATGAGACCACATTTCTTTGAGGAGTTTTTTCAAATAGATCACTATCTTGCCTGTGCTACCATATTTTCCATACATATCTACCAAAGCATTTTATCAAACAGTCCACTTCCTTGCTACTATGGCCAAAATCCTAAAATAGGTGCTTTCTAACAAACTATGGATTCTTGGAAATAATTTATCAAAGCATAATAATAAGCAATAACATAGACAAGGCAATGAGTTGTTTGAAAAAATTCCCATGAGACCACATTTCTTTGAGGCATTTTTTCAAATAGCTCATTGCCTTGTCTATGCTACCACATTTTCCATACATGTATGCCAAATCATTTTATCAAACAAATCACTTCCTTGTTGTTATGGCTAAAAGCCTAAAATAGGTGCTTTCAAACAAAATATGGATGGTTGGAAAAAATCTATCAAAGCATAATAGTAAGCAATAGCATGCAAAAGGCATTGAGTTCTTTGAAAACATGCCTCGAAGAAATGTGGTCTCATGGTGATGTCCTAAGCAATAGCATGCAAAAGGCATTGAGTTCTTTGAAAACATGCCTCGAAGAAATGTGGTCTCATGGTGATGTCCATCACCATGAGACCACATTCTTTGAGGCATTTTTTTTCAAATAGCTCACTTCCTTGTATATACTACCACATTATCCATACATTTCTACCAAAGCCTTTGATCAAACAATTCACTTACTTACTACTATGGCTAAAATCTTAAAATAGGTTCTTTCGAACAAACTATGGATTCTTGGAAAAATATATCAAAGAATAATAGTAAGGAATAGCATAGACAAGGCAGTGAGTTGTTTGAAAAATTCCTCAAAGAAATATGGTCTCATGGTGATTGAAAAAATGCCTCAAAGAATGTGGTCTCATCGCCATGAGACCACATTTCATTGAGGCATTTTTTCAAATATCTCACTTCCTTGTCTATGCTACCACATTTTCCATACATATCTACCAAAGAATTTTATCAAACAGTTCACTTCTTTGTTTCTATGGATAAAAGCCTAAAACAGGTTCTTTCTAACAAACTATTGATTCTTGGAAATAATTTATCAAAGCATAATAGTCAGCAATAGCATAGAAAAGGCAATGAGTTGTTTGAAAACATGCCTCAAAGAAATGTGGTCTCATGGTGAGTTGTTTGAAAACATGCCTCAAAGAAATGTGGTCTCATGGTGATTGACATCACCATGAGACCACATTTCTTTGAGGCATGTTTTCAAACAACTCATTTCCTTGTCTATGCCACCACATTTTCCGTACACGTCTACCAAAGAATTTTATCAAGTAGTTCACTTCCTTGCTGCTATGGCTAAAAGCCTAAAACAAGTGCTTTCAAACAAACTATGGATGCTTGTAAAAAATCTATCTAAGCATAATAGTAAGTAATTTAACATAGACAAGGAAATGAGCTATTTGAAAAAATGCCTCAAAGAAATGTGGTCTCATGGTGATGGATATCACCATGAGACCACACCATCACCATGAGACCACATTTCTTTGAGGAATTTTTTCAAATAGTTCACTTCCTTTCTGCTATGGCTAAAAGCCTAAAATAGGTGCTTTCGAACAAACTATGGATGCTTGGAAAAAATCTATCAAAGCATAATACTAAGCAATAGCATAGACAAGGCAATGAGCTATTTGAAAAAATGCCCCAAAGAAATGTTGTCTCATGATGATTTGGAAATCACCATGAGACCACATTTATTTGAGGCATTTTTTCAAATAGCTCACTGCCTTGTCTATGCTACCACATTTTCCATACATGTCTACCAAAGTATTTTATCAATAAATTCACTTCCTTGCTCCTATGGCTAAAAGCCCAAAATAGGTACTTTCAAACAAACTATGGATGCTTGGAAAAATATATCAAAGCATAATAGTAAGCAATATCATAGACAAGGCAATGAGTTGTTTGAAAGAATTCCTCAAAGAAATGTGGTCTCATGGTGATGGACATCACCATGAGACAACATTTCTCTTATGCATTTTTTCAAACTGCTCACTCCCTTGTCTATGCTACCACATTTTCCATATAGGTCTATCAAAGCATTTTATCAAATAGTTCACTTCCTTGCTGATATGGCTAAAATCCTAAAACATGTGCTTTCGAAAAAACTATGAATGCTTGGAAAAAAATTATCAAAGCATAATAGTAAGAAATAGCATAGACAAGGCAATGAGATATTTGAGAAAATTCCTCAAAGAAATGTGGTCTCATGGTGATATCCATCACCATGAGACCACATTTCTTTGAGGAATTTTTTCAAATAGCTCATTACCTTGTCTATGCTACCACATTTTTTGTACATGTCTACCAAATCATTTTATCAAACAGTTCAATTCATTGCTACTATGGCTAAAATCATAAAACAAGTGCTTTCAAACAAACTATGAATGCTTGGAAATAATCTATCATTAGCATAATAGTAAGCAATAGCATAGACAAGGTAGTGAGATTACCATGGGACCACATTTATTTGAGGCATTTTTTCAATCACACTACCTTTTTTATGCTACCACATTTTCCATACATTTCTACCAAAGCATTTTATCAAAGTACAGTAAAACAAATTCAAGCAATTCATTGCCTTGTCTATGCTACCAAATTTTTCATACATGTCTACCAAAGTACTCAAAATTTTGTTGACTATCTCATACATTAAAATCCATGACTTACATCACTATTCTAATTTTCATAATTGGATAATATTATTTTATTTTTAGATGATACAGGTAGAGACAACTCTCGATGTTCATAGGGCAATGGAGCATGATGTGTCTTCTGCAATTTATAGCTCAATTCCTTTGATGGGGGTATGAGGAAGATTAGTAAATTTCAAATTACATTTGTTGTTATAGTTGTTTATTATTGAAAAATCAAATGATTATTGATTTTTAGTTTAATTTCTATTTGGATGGTTTCTATAGGACTTTGGAACACCACATCCTAAGCATTCAGATGTTTCGATTGAGGAGAGAGATCATTTGGCAGTAGTTAGTGATTATTTTGTTAAAATAAAATAAAAATATAATGTAATTTCTATATATTAATGGTTATTCTTTTTATTATAACAGCTAAAGATCCATGATGAACTAAATAGGAGGAGCATCCCTTGGGTTTGAAGTAGACCACTCTCATATGCATCTCCATCCCCTCAAATATCAAAGGCCACCTGTGATCTATTTTCTTCACCTAGATGGGAATTACTTTCATTGGGTTCCTTTGTTGTATGCCTATATGGAATTTATGGACATATATTTTGTATTGCATATAGTTGACATTGTATTCCTATATTGCATTCTTATAAGCCTATATGGCTATTTTGCATATATGTTATACTTATATCAAAATATATTGATGTAAGCCCTTATGGATATTTGGTTAATGTACACATATTTTTTGTTGATGGTATCCATATTTACATTATAAATCCACACTTCAATGGATATTTGTAGATGGTTTACTTCAAATATTTCAAGTCCAATTGTATTACATGCACACTCTTCCTTTATAATTATAAATATATAAAGTTTGAACATTATTCTCTTCTAAGATTATTGAACATAAATCAATCAAATAAATATAATAATACATGATGCAATCTAACACCTAGATCTCTCTACCACTACACATCTAAGCCCATACTCTCTAGGATCATTGTAGCATGTTACGAAAATTCATGTAATTATACAATGCACTTTCAAGTATGCAACTAACAATGAGCAAGATATTATTATACTTCATGTGTTCATGTGTATGCTTTATGCTTCCTATGTATACTTCATGTATTACGTGTATTCATGTGTATGCTTCATGCTTAATTTGTATACTTCACATATTACATGTATTCACATGTATGCTTCATGCTTCTTGTGTATACTTCATGTATTCACATGCATGCTTCATGCTTCTTTTGTATACTTCATGTGTTCATGTGTATGATTCATACTTCTTAATTTGTATACTTCGCATTTTCATGCTTCATGCTTCATGCTTCACGTATTACGTGTATTCATGTGTATGCCTCATACTTTATGTATTACGTATATCTATTTGTTTGCTTCATGACTGGATGTATCTTCAACAAGATTACTCCATGTGTATTAAAAATGTTGTTTGTTGAAATTTTTTCTAGGTTGATAAGAATTAACATAAATGGGAGAGCATTTCGTTTGAGAAAGATAGCCAGAACATCCCTAAAGAATTCAATTAAGAATAGAACCTCAGGCAATATTTCAAATAAATTAATTTAGGTTCTCACGAATAGAGATGATATGATTTAGGTTGTGACATTTCAAAGGTGAAAAGTTGTGAACTTTCAAATAGGAAAGACTATGACCCTTTGATAATGAACGGTGTGTTAGAAGAATGAAGAAGAAGCCCTGTGGTGTGTTGTCATTGATGCCAACATTGGTTTGTGATAGTTTTTTGTCAATAGGATAAACAGTGATTTAGGTACTCCAATCTAATAGTCAAGTCCAGAGTTTTTCATATCATAAGATTGATCTATGTGGTTTTAATATGTTAATCAAGACTATTAATTGTAGCTATGGACAAGTCTTAAATGATTTTGGTTGAATGGGCTAAGAGATAGAAACGACCAAAGTTTGGCTTACATTTTTGGTATGGGTCTTCTTCTGGATGACTTAGACAAGTGGTGTATGCTTTGTGGATGATTAAATAGTTCTTTATTAGGTCCGGGATGACCTATTTTATGTCTTGCACGTCTTAATTTGAGCACCAAAGAAGCTTTTTTTTAGCCAACAAAGCTATTCTGAATCGAGTATGTTTACATCCAATTAGGCTGACCTAATTAATGTAAGTTGGTATATATATGTATGAAACATTTTTGTAATGGAGACAGATAAAAAAGAAGGTATGTATGTTATACAAAAATTACAAGCAGTAATATGCAATAGTGTGATATTGTGTGAAGTTGTTGGTAGTTGTCGTGAACCTACAAACCGGTGCAGGATTTTTTTTCTAGAGCTTAATTGGAAATTACCTTAGCACATAGAAAAAGTATTTCATTAGTTCATCCTTTTGGCAATGAGCCACACTCTTTTGTAATCATTTTTAGGCTGTGAAGCCTTTCAAGGATAGTCTATCCTAGCAATGTTCCCTGTAATATCTTATGACCAATTATAATATATTGTGAGCTAATCCTCACCATGGTTTAAGCCATTTTGGGTTTTCCACATAAAAATCTTGGTGTTCATGTGTCATGTGATGTTATGATTCCTTTCATGTATTTGTTTACACTTGTAGCTAGATATGTTTTAATTATTGAATGCTTAGCAGTTAAACGGTTTACTAGAATACTAATTCACCCCCCCCCCTCTCAGTATTCTAGGTGGTCAAAAATTGGTATCAGAGCTTTGGTTCCTTTTGAAAAGTTTAACAAATTAATGAAGATCTTGAAGCTTGAACACATGGCTGACAAAAAGTATCCATTTCCTTTGGAAGAGATCTCTACAACTAAAGAACTCCATGTTTCTCTTGATGATCTAGACATAATTGAAAATGAGAAATAAAATTTGAGGGAGAAATTAAAAGAAGCAAATGAGTGCATCAAGAAGCTGAGAGAACAAATCAAGAAATTCAAAGAAAGACATAGAGAATTAAGTGATCAGTTAAAGAAATAAAATGAGGACATCACCTAACTAAAGGTACAAATGGAAGAAAAGAAAATAATTGAGGACTATCAAAACGCTAAAATTCAGAGAAAGATTAATGAATGTACAAAGCTTGAACAAGAAGTGGTAACCTTAAGGACTAACCTAGAGAAAGCTAGGGATCATGAGGAAAAATTCAAAACAAGTACTACAAAGCTTGATGAGTTGATTGAATTTCAGAAACCAACTAAGGATAAAGGTGGTCTAGGACTTGAGGAAGGACAAAGCTCAAAAGAAAATCAAACTTCTAACAAGGATGAAATCAAGGGAAGACTCAAGGTAATGGTAGACAATTCAAGAATCAAAGAAGCAATACCAGAAGGATTCCTATAATAAAATCTAATGCTCAAAGGTACCCATCTTTCAATGGTATTTATTTTTCATGCAATAAATTTGGTCATAGAGAAACAAAATGTAGAAATAGAAAGAATCAGAATGTTGGATTCTTTGTTGGAAAATATTTTTCTTGCAATAAATGAATGTTCTAAGTTGTTTAGGGTCAAACAAAGAGTCTCTCTTCTAATGACCAAAGAGAAAGATAGTACTAAAAAAATGAGGCAAGAGACTCTTAACATAGTAAGGGAAATGGAAAAGAACTATGGGATGAGAACTAGTTCTTCATCACATACAACTCAAGCACAGGATCCAACTAATGTTACAGAAGTAGAGGATCATCCTGTTGTGGAAAATGTTGGTGAAACACATGTTTCTTTGGAGAAATCTGCTCCTTCGAATGATACAAAAGAAACAACCAGTAAACACACTAAAGATCAGCATAAGAATGATACCGATAACAATCCAAAAGAACACCATGAGGATACTGAAAATAATGGAAAAGAAGACAAGAATGAAGATGAATGAAAAAAATATGAAAAGGGTAATGATGGAAAAGTGTGGAGTATGAAAGACATTGAGAGGGGGGGTGAATCAGTGTCTTAACAATCAATTTCAATTTTTTGATATTTCAAAACCATTTAATCTATTTGAAAAAAATATATGTTTTGTTTCAAGAGTATAATCAATCGCAATAACTGATATGCAGATTCTCTAATAACATATAAATTCAAATGTTGTAATGCAAATTAAGGAAATGGCAAGATCATAAATGCATCTACAAAAGAACCATAATACAGTGATTTTCATGAGTGGAAAACCCTCACAGGGATGAAAAACCACTCGTAAAAATGCCTCACTGGTAGAGCCTCACTGGCTACAAAATACCTCATTAGCTATAGAATGCCTAACTATCAAAGCATCACTGGCTACAGAAGGCCTCACTGGAAAAGCCTCACTAGCTTTAGAATGCCTCACTGGCAAAGCCTCACTAGCTACAGAACCTCACTAATTACAAGATGCCTCACTGGCAATGACCATGTTGTCTCACTGACATGACCATTTACAACTTCACTACACATTTCTAAATAATAAAGCAATCAACTACAGATGATCACTCTGTTTCTCTACATAAAATTTATCTCCTTAATACTAACACATTTCATATCCTAAAGATTCATAAGAACTGGAATCTTTAACATATAAAACATGTTAGATAATAACCCCACTATTTTGCATACAATTTGCAATATATATTCATTTCATAATTCTGATTTACAACCTCAAAAATATTTGTCTCTATAAAAGAACCGAACCAGAAACAATGACATGTCACTATTTATATAATAAAAAATAATAGATGTAATGTTGCCACTTATCAGCAAACAAAACCATCAAATAAACCCGTTCAACTATTCTCATAACTACCTATTCAAATCACTACTATGACTATCTTTTATCACCTTTTAATCTACATTTTAACTCATAAATGGATGAGACAACAAACATAAAACAACCCCTATAGCATCAACAAGACATAACTTACAAACCTCGTCCCTAGTTGAAGGCAAACAGAAATAATAACCTCATAAATAGCCAATGAAATTCCCTATATGAAAGCTTAGCACAAAAATGAGAACCCATGCTATGCAAAAACTAGGGTTACTCAAACCCAAATCACACAAACTCAACCCACAATTACATTTTTTTTCTTTAAGCACTTTCAAAATAGAAAATACAGATGTATGCAAAAGACAACCAACATAGGCGACCACTAACCAAACTCTTGTGAAACACCAAGGTCGAAACAATAGATAGCACCAAAAAACTTATTTCAACAACCATTTTCTATAAACTCTAACCACTAAGAAATAATAACACCCTTAACACATTTTTCAAACTAAATGTTAATGCATATAAAAAACACCACAAACTAGGGTTTATAAAATAGTGTTACCACATGTACAACTTTAACCATTTCCTGAAAGGGAGTCGATGAACTTGCATTTGAACCTAGAAACCATTTATTATTCATTCCAGCCACAAAACCATCATCACCACTGTTTCTCCAAGCTTCCACAAGCTGCCCTAAGTGGCTATGAATACCATGTTTTTTATTTTGTAAAATGAGTAAACATTTAGGGCATGAACTTCATGTCAATGAACTTCACAAACTAATCATTAACCTTTTCCAATCAAAATACATTATCATTATGTCGATCTCAGTCCACTATTTGCATGACCATTCAAAAACTTACAATGCCCAATAACTATGTGTTAATAATGACCCTTGAGTCTAATCAAACATATGAAGCCTTGTCGGTCATATTATCATTTAAATGTCCACCTTGTAAATGATAAAATAATCATCAAATGATAAAGCACCACCTTGATATTTTGTATCTATGTAATGATACACATGTGCTTAATGATACCAAAATAAATATACTGACCAATGCCAATATGCTTGAATAGATCAACACAAATGCCATATTTCCAAGATCAATATAAAATATCTGATTTTATATTGATCATTGAATTGCATAATCCAACTGTAAGAGTGTAAAATGCAAAATCATAAACCCGTATGTATTCCAAGTGCCACTACCTTTGTGATTAAACAAATAGCACCAAACCTCCAATATATACCATAAATGCATTCCAAAAAATATATCACCTAAATAAGTACCAAACTAACCATGTCTTCCATATGCAGAATACCTGAGTACATGTTGTTGTGTGGTCTCACAAAATGCCACAAGAATCTAAGCCTTGGGGACCCCAAGTGAAAACTAAGGCTTATGGCAAGTGTTGGCTGGTTGGAAAGATCACCGAAAGTGAAAAGCAAAGAGAAATCTTTTTGAAAGAGTGCTTCATAATTCAAGTGTTTTGGGTACTGGGTATCAGAACCGAGAATGTTAGAAATACAAAAGGTAATGCAAGTGTTAAGAAAAGTGTTCTGGTTTGAGAGTTGAGGTCTGGTAAAGATGGAAGTTCCGATAAAACCAAAGTTCAAGGGCAAAGTTGAATACCGAGTACTGGGTACTCGGTATCGGGTAACAATGCAAAGCAAAGTTTTAAATTTTAAGGTTATCTAAGAAGTCCAATGGTCCGATAACCCGGTATAAAAGGATAGTTAAAGAAGAATTTTTTATTTTCTTGAAAGCGTGTTATTTATAATGGACTTTCATGATAATGAATGAATAATCATTTTATTTACATGAGATTTTTATAAATGTTATTTTAAAATGGATTTATTAGATGGAATTTTTGATTGTAGGAGAAGCGGATTATGATGCAGAGTTTGGGTATGGATGGTCAGGAAAACTAAAGTTGCAAGAAGATCTTATGGTGTTACCAGGTTCAACAATATGCTTTGGGACCTCATGCAAGAATGGAGTGTGTTGTGAAGGGACGCCAGATACCAGGAAACCGGGACTCTGGATTTTAAGCATGAGGTGAAGAAGTGTATTCATTCCAGGGATTACTCATTCTTGGAATGTTCAAACCGAGTTTGGACTTGAATGTAGGAATGAGAATTCCACCTAATCATTTTGTATATATGGGAATTTCCTACATTATTTTTGGGCATATTTGTTTGGTTCTAAGAAGGAACCTAGATAACAACAAGTTGAAAAACCCAAAGGACTTCAATGTACAAATGGAGGTTGACTTCCATTGACTTCATTTTCAATTCTCTTTCCAATCACTACATTCCACGTGCCTTGATGTGATTCATCCGATGGATTTCCTCTCATGTATTTGTCTTATCCTACCTATGTCTTACTTCTATAAAAGGCTAGGGGATACTTCTTCTTAAGTTAAGTTCAGAATTTGTGAATATCAGAAGAGCCAAAAATTCTTTAAGTTTTGTTCTTTTTTCCTATTTTCTAAATCATTCCGAACTAAAAACTTGTATGCACATAGACTTTAATCAATATCAAATCCAATTTGATAGCTACCTATCTCATGTATCTTTGTAGCTAGTTTTGTTAGTTTAGCCGAACAAGACTGTATGCTGCACCATTTAAGGGTGCATGCAGAACCTACTTGGTGTCCAAACTAAAACCCCTTCTTTAAAAGCTCGTACTATTTTATGCCTATCTGTGAAGCAATCTGGTGAAGTATAAAGCAATTTTCTTTGATTTGATTATATTTTGGGGCATGCGTGGAGAATAACCGGGAGAAATTTTAATTTTCATTATTTTGATGCTTTGTTTTAGATTAGATGTTTAAATTTATGAAAATGTTCCAAAAAATAGATGAATAGATGGAAATTTATTGAAAATCTTTCATTTTCTATGAATTTTCTGAATGCTTAAAGCTAAATATACTTAAGTGATAGAAAAATTGTTTGATGTTCATGAAATATTATTGTAAATATTTTGATTTCATGAGATTATTTTATGATCAAACTGGAAATCTTTTACTTAATGCTCATGATTCTTAATGAAACTAGAAATAATAACAAAATTGGAGATAACCATAGGCCCCTTGAGATTAACAACATTATCACATCATACCCTGAAGTGAACCTAGTACGGTCAAGACCTGACTACCGGAGACTTGGGATTGAGCTAAGTTAACCTTTTTCCAATTACATGGACACACCCTAAGGTTACCCTAGTTAAGTCTTTGAAGAAGATAGGTTCTTTGCAGTTTTCCTGTGAAGACTTTACCTACACTAGTGTTGTGAGTGACATCATCGTCAATAGGAACTAGTGCTAGAAGGAGGGTCACTTTGCATTTCATTGTTCTTCATATCATTATCTTCGTGTTTTGTTTAAGAATTTGTATTGGTTCCAATTATAAGGGTAGCTTGTAAGGAAAAATTCTAATGCAAATCGGTGTTTCAAAAATGGAAGCTGAAAAACTCTAGAAAATTCTTAACCAAAGATTACATCATTTGAGTTTGTTCACTTTTGGTAGAGTCACCAAGTGTCGAATTCATGATACAACTAATCACGGTGAACTTGATTGTGAATTTTTTTAACTAGGGTAAGTTTGGCTACACATAAGGTGATTCTATTAATGGAAAAAGTTTTAACTGCTAAAAGGAAGGGACTATTAAAAAGAAATGTATTGAATCTTGAAAAAGATTGTAACCCTAGTGGAATTAAAAATGTTAAAAAATTAACTGATATATCAAAATAGTTTGATAACTGCAATTGTTATGATGAAAATCTTAAGGTTTTGCAGGAAGGTAGGCGAGAATTTCGAGACTCGGAAATATTGCAGCGAAAATGATAAAATGACATCAATGAGTCATCATTATTTTCATATGTGGAGAATTTAAGTGAAGAGGAGTAGGAAAATTGAGTGGGAGACGCATGTTTTTCATTCCAAACTAAAAAAACACAAGCTAAAAATAGAAATTTTCCTGATTTTATGCAAGATACAGAGTATCAAGTTTTTACTTTTTCTCTCTCTGATAACAATATAAATTGTGATATCGTTTGGTCTAACAAAGTTCAAAGTGAAGACAGGGCCAAAGACACAAAAAAATTTGAAGGAGAAGAAAATCAAGAAATGGACACAATCATTCATGGAACTAAGAAGAATGAAGAAGAAAACCATGAACCAGGGCTAGAAGAACGTAGAGTATTGAGGAACCAGAGAAGGTGTGTAAGATTGACCTTTAATGAGGTAGTTTTCATACATATGAGCCAAGTTATTGGTAAGTACGCCTTTGAATTTACATTTGTTAAACAAAAAAAATATAAATAAATTCATTGTTACAGTAGGACATTTGAAATTTATTTTAGTGAATTCAAGGAAAAACCTGTTCTAATTCGTACCAAAACATCAATGGAAATAGTCATTGAACTTAAAATAAATTTCTTTGTTATGGTTAGTCGTTTGTTAGATTATAATTTTGGTTAGTTAGGGTTAATTTTCTTTTGTAGGGTTTGTTTTGTTTTCATTTTTCTTTCTTTTCTTTCTTTTTCTATTTGGCCTTTTGCATTGGAAAATTCTACTTAACTTATCATATACATGAGTTAATTCAAAAATTTGTAACATTGTGCTGTGAAATGAAAAATGATAAAATCACAAACAGTAAATACATTCTTTAAAATGTATGATAAAGACATGTATATGTGTGTGTGTATCACGTATATACATAGAAGTATCGAAATTCTTGCTATAAAAAGATCAAAAAAGAAAAAAGAGGGAGCTGAGCTACAGATAAAAGTAGCCATTTAGTCGATCTGGGATGCCTTGTCCATCAAAGCTAAATATCCTATGTAGGAAATTTCCCAATGAACTTCAAAGTTAGGATTATGGAGATCAGTCAAGAATGGCCAAAGTGGAACCACTTCCCCATGTTCCAAGAGTTGAGGAATATCATCCATGGAAGGAATTCCAATGGTCGGATGTGTGACAGATAGAACAGTATCCAAATTCTCCAAATATTCAGACCAAACTATCATATTTGCAGCTGAGTGAACATCTTCAACATGAAGCCCAATGTCCAGGAGAAAGGCTACAAAGTGAGAATCCAAGTCAGAATGAAATTAGTAGTAAGCTCTGGATTCCACATATTGTTCCCCAAGGACTAATCATAAGTTTGGCATAGTAAAAATGGTAGTCCTAATGAAGAAAACATTGTGAAGCCTTTGAGTCATAGTACGACCCGAGAAAACATTCTGGCGGTGAGAGCGGGTCAAGAAAATTGGAGTATCCATGACCTGGAAGCAAGCAAACACTATCATAATAGAAAATGAAAAATATAAAAAGAAGGAAAAGTAGAAGTATGAAGAATTCAAGATAAATTCTCAATTTATAGAAAACCTTGAGAAAGTTGCGGTACATAGTTGCCTAGATTGAAATTTTGAAAATCATAAGCAAGGTGGCAACCGGATGAGTTTCTCCAGAGTGGAATGTCAAATCAAATTAATTTTTATACACAATTGGTGACAATTTTCTTCAAATTCATTTGGTACGAAGATTGCAAATCAAGCAAGTTAAATATTTTGAAATTAATGGTGGTCATTTCATTGTGTTTTTATTAAGCCGTATTAATCATGAAGGTGCTTATGTGTGCAAAGCGGAAAGGAAAATGAAGCTGGTAAGGAAACACACATCATCACCTAGGAATTTTGAAAGAAACGATATGTGCACATTGAGGCATGTGAATTTAATGCAAAATAGTGTGATCGTGATTGAATGTCATCGTGACATTTTTGATCCATTAATGTGGTGTAGCACCATCAAATCGGAAGTGCTAGCCGAATATTTAATAGTTTCCATAAAATTTGATTGGAAGGGTGGTAACTAATGGTTCTAAATTTATATTTAAATTTGGTGATTAAGTGGTTTGCTGCTAAATTTTGATTTATGCATATTTTTTGACATATGGCAAGTTGTAGTTAGCTAGGATTTGGCATAAAAGTGGTAAAGTTTAGCCGAAAATACACACCAGTAGGGAATTATTAAATGAGTGTTTAGGAAGTAGTGAAACGATGAAGGGATTTCGATTGAATGAAAAATCAAAAGGTAACCTTTGCTACCACTGTAATTCCCAACCTATTAGTGGGCTTCATCACTTGCAAGTTGAAATGAGCTATCAATGAAATATCAAAAGAAAGAGATATACACAACAAAAAAAATCAACTCTTTAGGCTATCCAAATATCTCTACTAGGGCTATAGACGACTAGCTGATAGTAGGGATGTGTTTGGAGGAATTACAAAGATAACCTTATCGAAGCTATGGATGCTTGACTAGCAGGAAGGCTCTATCCCTAGTTGGCTTTGGAGGATTACCAAATTATGTAGTTCAATGTCAATGAATTGATTTTTTTCATTGAGTTCCATAAACTGGAATTAATCAGAGCACACGCAGATATTTCCAGAGGAATTTTATTATTTTTTATGTTAGAAACTAGGTAAAGGTAAAGTGTTATTGTTTTAAAGGGTGAAATCACAATACTGTGTTTCACTTTTTTCCCAAGATGGACATTTACATCAATATTTTTAACTGAATCTTTATCTTCTGAGACCTATAGTAGCTAAACCATTAAGAATTTGAAGATTATGTGAACTAGTGATTTGTGGAAATTTGTGTGTAGATTCTAAATTTGTTTTTTTCAATTTTTTTGAAATAAATCATGAATCTTTTAACATCTCCTTTAATAACTGGTTTTCTGGTTTTAGATAGAAAACAACATTTTCAGAAAGTAACGTTTGTGTCGTACAACATAACTTTTTCTTATAAAGGATTAAATTCTAATTTTTTAAAAATAGATTCTCAACATTAATATCTAGGGAAAGGATATTTTTTCATAATTTTTTGTTGCATATTTTTTTTTAAATTAATTTTTGAAGTCACTGTAACTATAATTTGGACATACGTGTGTGTCGTACAACCTAACTTTTTGTGTATATATCGAAATCCAATTTTTCTTTCTTGGGTGAAAAAAGGACATAAATACCTAGGGAGTGGGTATTTTTTGAATTTTTTTTACAATGGTTTACTATTTTTCTACCTCTTCACAAAAAAGAGCTTGATGTTTAGAGAAAAACCTATATTTAGTAAAATTTGAAAATCAAATACATGATAAAATGAAAATATATCAAACCTATACTTTTTGGAAAGATTTTTTGGAGGGCTACAATCTTGAAAAATATAATTTTTAAATGATGTTATTTAATCCCTCAAAAGGTAAAGAAAAAGTGGTTTTTTGCCAGCATTTTGATAGTTGTGAAGGAGACTCCATTGTGGGTATGATTTAATACAATAGGGGTTCTATCCAAGGGGGTTTGATCTAAGGGGGTCTTATCTATCCCTCTTCAATTAAAACCATTTAGATGGAGCCTCTCAAGACTTAAATCATTAGTTTTTTCTAAAAATAGTTATTTTAGGCAAAAATCAGCACATCCTAAAAGTGAGACACAGTATTGCGGCAGCACCCTAAAATATGAATAAATTATAATTTACGACTGGTCATTTAATCCCAAGTTTTGGTTTAAATTTGGTTTTATTGGTTGTAACTTGTTGTGTGGTATCACAACATTCCCCAAGACTCTAAGGCTTGGGGACCCCAAGTGAAAACTAACGCTTATGGTAGGTGTTGGCTAGTTGGAAAGATCATCGAAAGTGAAAAGCAAAGAGAAATCTCTTTGAAAGAGTACTTCATAATTCATGTTTTTCAAGTACCGGGTATCGGGTACTGAGAACCAAGAGTGTTCCAAATGCAATAGGTAATGCAAGTGTTAAGAAAAGTGTTCCAATCTGAGATTCGAGGTCTGGTAAAGATGGAAGTTTCGATAAAACCAAAGACTAGGAAAATCATGGGTAAAGCTGAATACTGGGTATCGGGTACCCGGTAACAATGTAAAGAATTTTTTTAAATTTTAAGGTTATCTAAGAAGTTCAATGGTTTGGTGACCTAGTATAAAAGGATAGTTATGCAAGAATTTATGATTTTCTTGAAAGTGTGTTATTTATAATGGACTTGCATGATAACGAATGAATAATGGTTTTGTTTATATGAGATTTTTATAAATGTTTTTTTAAAAAGAGATTTAATAGATGGAATTTTTTATTGCAGGAGAAGTAGATTGCAATTCAGAGTACGAGTATGGACGATCAGGAAAACTAAAGTTGCAGGAAGATCTGATGGTGTTACTAGGTTCAACAATATGCTTTGGGACCTCATGCAAGAATGAAGTGCATTGCAAAGGGACACCGGATATTGGGAAATCGGGACTCTAGATTTTAAGCATGAGGTGAAGAAGTGTATTCATTCTATGGATTACTCATTCCTGGAATGTTCAAACTGAGTATGGACCTGAATGTAGGAACGAGAATTCCACTTGATCATTCTATATGTATGGTAATTTCCTATATTCTTTTTGGGTGTATTTGTTTGGTTCCAAGAAGGAACCCTGATAACAATAACATGAAAAACTTGAAGGACTTCAACATATAGATGGAGGTTGACTTTCATTGACTTTGTTTGTAATTATCTTGCCAATCACTAAATTCCACATGCCTTGATGTGATTCATCCCTTATATTTCCTCTCATGTATTTGTCTTATCCTACCTATGTCTTCCTTCTATAAAAGGCCAAGGGATACTTCTTTTTAAGTTAAGTTCAGAATTTGTGGATGTCGAAAGAGCCAAAACTTCTAAGTTTTGTTATTTTTTCTTGTTTTCTAAATAATTTCAAACTAAAAACTTGTATGCACATAGATTTTAATCAATATCAAAGCCAATTTGATAGCTACCTAGACCTCATGTATCTTTGTAGTTGGTTTTGTTAGTTTAGCCGAACACTTGACGGTATGCTATGCCATTTAAGGGCGCATACAGAACCTACTCGGTGTCCAAACTAAAACCCCTTCTTTAAAAGCTTGCACCATTTTATGCCTAGCTATGAAGTAATCTAGTGAAGTATAAAGTGGTTTTCTTTGATTTGACTATATCTTGGGGCATGCGTAGAGAATAACCGAGAGAAATTTTAATTTTTAGTATTTTGATGCTTTGTTTTAGATTAGATGTTTAAATTTTTGAAAATGTTCCAAAAAATAGATGAATGGATGGAAATATATTGAAAATCTTTCATTTTCTATGAATTTTTTGAATGTGTAAAGCTAAATCTACTTAAGTGATAGAAAAATTGTTTGATGTTCATGAAATATTAATGCAAATCTTTTGATTTCATGAGATTACTTTATGATCAAACTGGAAATATTTTACTTAATTCTGATGATTCTTAATGAAACCAAAAATAATAACAAAATTGGAGATAACCATAGGCCCCTTGAGATTAACAACATTATCACATCATACCATGAAGTCAACCTAGTATGACAAGACTTGACTATCGGAGACTTGGGATTGAGCTAAGTCAATCTTTTCCAATTACACAGACACTCCCTAAGGTTGTCCTGGTTAAGTCTTTCAAGAAGATAGGTTCTTTGTGGTTTGCCTGTGAAGACTTTATTTGCACTATTGTTGTGAGTGACATCGTCGTCAACACATGCCAATACTATAAATTCCACAAAAAACCCATGACATCAATGCCAAAATCAATGTCAAAGCGGTCAACAAACTCCCCCTTTGGCATTGATGTCAAACCTGCCACACAATGCAACTTGTATGATCACCAATGCACTGTCATGTCATCATCATATGATTACCAAATGAACTCAGAAATAAACCAATATACAGTGTGGAGCAAAAACTAACTTGTAATGTAAATCTAAACCTGGACCACTATAATGAAATGTTGATTTGCAATGAAAATCTAAACTTGTACCACTATAATGAAATGAAAATCTGAACTTGTATCTCTGTATCTCAAATTTTCTCCCCCTTTTGACAACAATTCTAAAGGTCAAAGGGGTGGGTAAACATTAAAAGACCACCAAGTACCTACCCAAGAACACCAATTTTCTTGTGCATGGACACAAAATAGCATTAGATCTGAATGGATAAGACCAAAAAGAGCACTGCACAATGATATAAAATTCTACCATAGTATTAAAACTGAACCAAGATGCCACCATGCTAAAAATATAACCCAGGGGTGTAGAATATGCATAAAAACTCCCCCTAAAACCATGCACTCAAAGAGATCAGTTGTTCCCCCTAAGAATAACATTGTACCAGCAAGGTACAAAGTGTAATGTCAAAGAGCATTCACCTTAGACTTGGAAAAAGAAAGAGATCCAAAAACCAACTATTTAGAGCCACTGTATATAGCTTTACCACTGCACCACTTTCATCATTGCATATTAAAGCATGTGATATCCACTTTGAAGCTTCATTCACTTTCTACATTGACTATCCCCAAACAAAGGTATTGTCAACAAAAACATAAACCACTATCAAAGTATGCACGTACTATGCATTGTCCAAGTACAAACTGTCCATGTAGCCCAAACATGTGAAATAACCAACGCATGAGAAAAGTATACATTGTAATCATGACAAACCATGAGAAAACATTACCAACTGTCAAGTAAAGGAGGGTAGCATGAGACCATATCACTTAATATGAAACCAATTACCACAAACTGTCAAAGCAAACCAATTCCATCATCAAGGCAGCAATTTCAACCATCAAGACAGTAAATTAGACAAAAATTTTAACCATCAAGGCAACAAGATCAAAGAAGTAAGATACTTCTCCACTTTCAAAGAAAATATGCATTGTAAATATGTATTCTCTAGGAAACTATCCAAGTGTATGGGAAAAAGAATAAATCGGTCTACCAAAACTAAGATTAGATGTTACTATCCTTTGATCACATAGGAAATCAAAATGATGACCAAACCACTATCACTCTAGAATGCCAAAGCACAGAAAAATTTGATTACACTGTGATCACTGTCACTAGATAATACCTCCTTGACTAACTTTAAATTCAATTTCTAATGTTGCTTTGAATGAGAAAATACTACTTTCTATTGCAGCAACAACTAACTTCAATATGCTAGATCAAGAAATACAAAAGAAAGAGTTGCACAGAGCCACTCCATGGAAACCTTGTCTTCTTACTAATCAAAAACTAAGAGCAGTAAAAGAAATATACAACTAATAAAGATCACTATTTAAGCACCATACTATTGATCAACAAGGAAAATGTAGAAGAAATATCTCCATTATATTCAGAGATCTACCATTGGATAAAGGACAACTACTCCATGTTGTATGCTTATCACTTTGACACTTGTTGTTCCTTTGGCCATTTCATACTATTGAAGATTAATATATTCATGCAAGAGCATCACCACCATACAAATAACTCCACTAAGTGAGAGCACTTGATAGAAAGCAAAGCACAGTCAACAACTAAGATCTTGACACAGGGATGAACAAACTTTCACAAATTGGCACTAAAGCCCTGAAGATACCATTATGTACTTATCAATAAGGGTAAGATCCTATCAAGATACAATATCTTTGTCTATGGGGTTTGATTGATAATGCAATGATCATCTCCCCCTGCCTTTATGCTACTTTTTATGTACTTGAAGATGCCTTTTGTGCATAAAGCACAGACATAGGTTCTTTCCTTTTCCAAACCTTCTTATCTAATTTCATCTTGTCATCAGATGCTTGTGACTTTGAATTTTTATTATGTAAGAAATCATCTCTTCTCTCCTATTTCATAGACCTCCTAGTTCTACAATAATTTGCAATGTGACCATGGTTATGAAATTTATAACATATTACATTCCTATTCCTATAGAATGCATATTGTCTCTTTTCAAAATTTCTTCTACAATAACTTGCTTTATTCCCATAACCATTACACGAATAGCAATAACCAGGAAATGAATAATTATACCTCACTAATTTACCTAGCCAAATAGGTGGAGTTCCTATGAACCAGTTAGCTCTACTTCTTCTTCCTCTATTGATGTCCTTGAACTGTCTACTATCAGCAGCCTTAGGGTCAGCAGTATGAAAATTTAAATCTATCTTTGTTCTTGGTGTTTTTCTGACTCCAGAACTCTTTCCTTCTACAAAACCCAAACCAGTAATGTCCTTGTGATGTTTCTTCTTACCTAACATCTCATTCAACTTGCTAGTGCTCTCATCAAATTTTTGATTCTTTTCTGACTGCTTTCTAACATTCTCAAGATCTTTCCTTAGAGAGACTATTTCTCCTTCAAGCTTTTGACATTCAATTGTTTTGACTTCCAATTCAAACCTTGTCACATCAGCTATCCTCTTATTTTCTTCAATCCCTAATTTCATATTGAAAATAAACACATCTTTTACAATGTGTAATTTTAGCAAAGAGTTTTCATCTAGTTGAGTTCCTAGAGACAATACTTCAGCCTCTATTTTTTTATAATATTTTACTTTCATTTACAGCTTCATGCAAGTTGCTTCTTCAACTTTTCTAGACTCTTTCAATTGCAATTTTAAATCTTGATTCTCTTTTCTAAGTTTCTCAATCTCATTAAGGGCATAAATAAGTTCACCTTCGAAATCAATTTCACATTCATTTTCATCAAAATCTTGTTCAAGATCACTCACAAAGTGATCTCCTTCTTTGTCTACACTCTTTACTACAAAATCATCTTTTGTACTAGGTTTAAGAGGTGTTTTTTGTTCAGCATTCTACTAGGCATTTTTTTTTCTTTGTTTCTTTTACTCTTTTCCATAATGAGTACTCCACTACCAGGAACCCTTAAGTTGGTTAAACTTTGTGCAAGGGTCTGGCTCCGATACCACTTGCTGGAATATGAAAGACACTGAGAGGGGGGGGTGAATCAGTTTCTTAACAATCAATTTCAATTTTTAGATATTTCAAAACTATTTAATCTCTTTGAAAATAATATATGTTATGTTTCAAGAGTATAATCAAATGCAATAACTAATATGCATATTCTCTAATAACATATAAATTCAAATGTTGTAATGCAAATTAAGGAAATAGCAAGATCATAAATGCATCCACAAAAGAACCATAACATATAATGATTTTCATGAGTGGAAAACCCTCATAGGGATGAAAAGCCACTCGTAAAAAGCCTCACTGGCTTAATAAAATGCCTCATTGGCAGATCCTCACTATCTACAAAATGCCTCACTAGTAAAGTCTCACTGGCTACAAAATGCCTCACTGGAAAAGCCTCACTGACTATAGAATGCCTCACTGTCTACATAATTCCTCACTAGAAAAGCCTCACTGGCTACAAAATTCCTCACTGGCAAAGCCTCGTTAGCTACAAAATGCCTCATTGGCAAAGCCTCACTAGCTATAGAACCTCATTGGTTACAAGATGCCTCACTGGAAATGATCATACTATCTCACTGACATGGCCATATATAACTTCATTACACATTTATGAATAATAAAGCAATCAACTACAAAGGACCACTCTGTTTCTCTACATAATATTTATCTCCTTAATACTAACACATTTCATATCCTAAAGATCATAAGAAATGGAATCTTTAACATATAAAACATGTAATATAATAACCCCATTATTTTACATACAATTTACAAGATATTCATTTCAGAATTCTGATTTACAACCTCAAAAAGATATGTCTCTATAAAAGCACCAAACTAGAAATAGTGACAAGTCACTGTTTATATAATAAACAATAACAGATGTAATGCTACAACTTTTCATCAAGAAAAACCATCAAATAAATTCTTTCAATTGTTCTCATAACTGCATGTTTGAGTCACTATTGTGATTATCTTTTATCACCTTTTAATCTGCATTTTAACTCATAAATGGATGACACAACAAACACAAAACAACCCCTATAGTGTCGACAAGACATAACTTACAAACCACATGCCCTAGTTGAGGGAAAACAAAAATAATAACCTCATGAACAACCAATGACATGCCCTATATGAAATCTTAGCACAAAAATGAGAACCCATGTTATACAAACACTAGGGTTACTCAAAACCAAATCACACAAAATCGACTCACAATTACATTGTTATTCTTTAACCACTTTCAAAACAGAAAATGTAAATATATGCAAAAGATAGCCAACATAGGCGACCACTAACCAAACTCTTGTGAAACACCAATGTCAAAACAATAGATAGCACCACAAAACTTATTTCAACAACCATTTTCTATAACCCCTGACCACTCAAAAATAATAACACCCTTAATACATTTTTCAAACTAAATGTTAATGCATATACAAAACACCACAGACCAGGGTTTATAAAACAGTGTTACCACATGTACAACTATAACCATTGCCTAAAAGGAAGTCGATGAACTTGCATTTGAACCTAGAAACCATTTATTGTTCATTCCAACCACAAAACCATCATCACCATTATTTCTTCATGCTTCCACAAGTTGCCCTAAGTACCTACAAACACCATGCTTTATATTTTGTAAAATGAGTAAACATTTAGGGCAAAAACTTTGTGTCAATGAAATTCACAAACTAATAATTAACCTTTGCCAATCAAAATACATTATCATTATGTCGGTCTTGGTCCACTACTTGCATGACCATTCAAAAACTTACAATGCCCAATGACTGTGTTAATAATGACCCTTGAGTATAATCAAACATATGAAGCCTTTTCAGTCTGATTATCATTTAAATGTCCACCTTGTAAATGATAAAATAATCATCAAATCACTAACTCATTTGACCCCAATTTCTGATGAAACCTTCCGATGAAAGCTATATAATCAGATGTATCATTGGGCACTTGTGTGAATTTTCATCTTGTAAATTTTTCCCCGACGTTTGTCAGAATTTCGACGAACCTTTTTTTCGTCTACGTTTCAATGAAGATCTTTCGCCGAAATTGTGACGGACCTACAAAGTTAAATTGTGGTGGGCATAAATTGAAATGAGCTTGACTATTTATTGCAACAGTGTTTTGCTCGATGATTTTCTTGGGGAAAATCAGAAGAAACTCAAGAAGATATGGCCAGGTTGAGGGTAGTCATTGTCTTTTTCCAGAATTCATTTGTGAAGTCAGATTTGTACTTCCAAGTTTGAAAATCATATTTTAAAGCAACATCTCATCAGATTTCACTTTTAGTCTTGTGCATTTTTAGAATTTCATTTCTAGATTTTAGACTTGGCTTCACAAATTCTTTATAAGGGAATTGTTTATAACTAATGGATTTGGACAAAGATTATATTTGTAAGGTTTCAATTTTAACCCTAATGATCAATTTGCAATAGATTTGGGAGCCATAGCTAGATAATATGAAAGGTGTTGGTTTTTTTTTACTGTAACCAAGTTTATCTTCTAGACACATAGCATATAAAATCTTAGATAATACTACCTTACAATACCATCAATCTATATTCTAACCTAGTACTACTTATCAAATCCTTATATGAACATAGTCACCTATAACCTCACTCAAGCATTTTAATTAATTCCTTGAATTAAAGCCAAAATGAGAATTACACACACCATAATAGTGAGATGAACAGAATAACCCTTGATCATTTTATTCAAGATAATAATATATTCATACAATGGAGATACATGACCTTGAAATGAGTAATTTTCATTTAGATGCTAGTACTGTCTTGAAAATTAAGTACCCATGAAACTAAAACCTACAACAGAATGACACCAAACCTAAGAATAGTATCTTCACTATAATATCAGGATCTTTACAAATTTGCTCTGCAACTTCAGTTAGACTCGACCTAAAGATATCTAGCTTGCTAACCCATATTTCTGGTCCTGAAATCCTTCTTATAGGGAAAATGAAGGAGCAACAAGCATCAAACCAAAAATACACCTGTCACTGGTCACTTGGACCGCCTTATGACATTTCAAAAATTTATTACAAAAGTTGAGTCTTTAGAGAATAACTGTTGCATTTGCCAAACTTTGAAAACTTGCACCAAAACTGCCACCAAGACATAGCCAAAATTTGTTATAACCATAACCGCTGAGCTGTTAACTACCGGTTGTAGACTCTGTCCTATTCTTGTTCAGTTAAGTACTTTTCTACCCATCCTTGATATTCCTCATCCGTTGGCCAATTAAAATTTACCACCTCATTTACCTTGGCACTGTAAGGTGTATACTTTACTGCTACTTGATTCACCTCCCTTTCAAAAGATTCCAAAAATGTGCTAGTATTAATGATTTTATCCATACTACTCATCAACATGTCATAATCTGAGTCATCACAAATCAATTTTATTTGTGCATTGATGATTTCAACTACCCTGTCCTGCCATTGCTATAGTGATCTAACATTTCCTTGGGCATCTACAATATCTGGTAAAGATATCTCACTCCAGTCATCGAAACTCTTTACCAACTCTTTAATTCTCCTGTTGAAATCATCAGGTAAGGCCTGGAAACCTTGCAATGACTTCACAAAGTCTTGAGTAGGCCTTAATTGTTGAGGCCTATTAGCTGCATTTTGAGAATTTCATTTCCAGATTTTGTTGTGCAAGTTCAATATTCTGATTTTAGGAGTTTAACAGTTGGAAATCATAGTAAAATTAGAATTTAATAATTTATGGAATTAGCATTTGAAAGTGTTTTTTGGGGTCATTAACTTCAGACTATCTTCTCTTTTGCAGGGGTGGTTGCATGCCGAATTTTTTTGGTGTAAAATATCATAATTATTATATTTTGTTATTTGTGTATGATTAAAAATTATTGGAGTGTGAATTTGATATTTTTTGAAGATCTAAATATTCAAGCTTGGTAAAGAAAAATCATGTCAGATAATATTAGTCTAGAACAAAATGAAGAGACAGTTGCTAGATTGTGGGCTATATTGAAAAGAAAGGGTGATGGGAAATGTTATTGTCCTTGCAATAATTGCAAGGGCTTAAAGACGAGAAGACTTTTAATCACAACAACTGAGAAACATTGTAGGCAGCATGGTCACATTGAAGGGGGGCATGATTATCGTCCATTGGTAAGTTGTTCATTATATGTGTTTATATTGATTGAATTTGTAAATGTTTATATTGTTTTAACATTTGATATATATAAAAAAAAAACACTTGATCATGATCATGGTTTATTTGTGTCTGTCATTATTATAAAGGTGGGGTGCCCTAGGGCACATGATATGAATTATCACAGCCTGAAGAATGTGGTTTTGCAAGCGAAGGAACATGGAGTTGTGAATATCGAAGATGAAGTTAATGATCCTATGGAAGAAGATGATCATGCACCAGAAAACACAATTGAAGATGATGGTACAAATACATTGATCCATGACACGTGTAGTGGCACATCTAATCATGTTGATCGAGATAACTTTGATGATGTTCATGATTTACCTATACTTGAGAAGGCATACGAGCCCCTTTATGAAGGCTCCCAAACAACTCTTCTCTCTGCTATATTGTTGCTGGTGAACTTGAAGGTTATGAATGGTTTATCCAACATATCAATCTCACGAATGTTAAGGTATGTCATATATGTCATCTTTTTTCATCTATTTTAATTGTTGTTAGTTCATCACTAGTAAATAAAGGATGAAGTATGTACCATTAATATTATTTATACAAAGAAATTATTTTTTGTTGTAGATTGATTGGTGAATTTTTGTTACCACCATCAAATATTTTATTTCACTCATACCGATATTTATATGGCATTATGAAAGATATTGGAATGGAGTATCAAGCAATAGATGAATATCCCAATGATCATATTATATATCATAAATAACATGAATTTGCAATAGAATGCCCGAAATGTCATATCAGTAGATATTGAATAGATCAACTAACAAAAAAGGTGCCTCACAAAGTTCTTCGTTATATTCCCATTATTCCACGTATGCAACAATTATTTAGGTGCGAAAGCTTAGAAAAATTTATGGATTACCATGCACGTAATAGAAGTGGAGATGAGATTCTTCGAATGCCTGTGGATGGTTCTATATTTAGGGACATGGAGGAAAAATGGCCACACTTTAAAGAAGAACCTCGTAATCTCAGGCTTTCATTGGCAGCGGACGGTGTCAATCCATTTGGAGAGTTGAGATCTATTTACTCGGTGTGGCCTATTTTTGTTATCAACAATAACATTCCTCCATGGATGTCAATAAAGAGGGAGCACATAATGTTGGAAATGATTGTTCCAGGTATTTGTTTACGTCAATTTTCTTTAACGTAGTAGCATCTCATTTGTCTTATTTGTTGCATAATGACTTATATGTTTTTCATTTAATAGTCATGTACATGAATTTATATATATTGCAGTAAAATGGTTATAATAATTATGTAATGTTTATGTTCATTCAACTAGGTAAGTACCAAGTTAAAGATATGAATGTATATATTGAGCCTCTTATCGACGAGTTACTAAATTTATGGAATGGTGTCACTATGTATGACGTATCTAGACCAATAGGACAAAGACAATTTCAATTCCATGCAATGCTTGTATGGACAATTCATGATGCCCCAGGGCTAACACATTTTTTTGGTATGTTATAACGTTCAACTGCATGACTTTAACGATATTTAATTTTATGAAGTAGATATCATGCATGTTTTTTAAATAATCTATTCATTATATATAATTATAAAAATTGACATATTAATCCAATTATATATGATTTGCAGGTCTTCAAACAAAGGAAAAATTTGCATGTCCAATTTGTGGTCCAAAGATGAAATCTCATTGTTCAACAAGTTTAGGAAAGCAGGTGTTTGATGAGTATAGGCACTTCCTCCACAAAAATCATAAGTTTCAAACTACTGAAAAACATCTTTTCAATGGGAAAGAAGAGATTACATCAAAACCACAAAGAATGACACCTCGCCTATGGAAGTTGGAATATAATAGAATTAATCGTCAAGGTTATACATCGAATCAAATTGTTTATCTATCATTTATGATATGTTTTGACTTTATATTTTGATATTGTGTTGTGTTTACTCATGCTGTAATTGGCAATGATTGTCATTGTTAATTTGTTTAACTTATATGCTTCATGAAGGTCGTCAAGGCATTAATGGTTGGCTTCCACAAGGACTGAAAAGTTATCCCAGACAATTTAGTAGGTTGCCCTACTATGAGCAGCTACAAATTGTGCATTTGTTTGATACAATGCATATTGGAAAGAATATAACAAAAATGTTATGGAAAATATTGGATGGAAGGCATGACAAAGAAAAAATTGTCAAAATTTGTAGTGACATTCAGGAAGCGAGTCATGCAATGAAAAGTGTCATTCAATTAAATAGCGATGGAGACCAAATTAATATAAGTGCCCTTCCTTGGTTATTAATGGAGCAGCAAAGCAATGCTATAAAACAAGTCATATGAAAAATTTGATTTCCCACAGGATTTGCTGCGAACATAAACAATATCATAACAAAGAAAGGTGAATTTGGGTCAGGGATGAAAACACATGATTGACATACCTTCATTAAGTTAATTATTCTAGTATATTATATATATATTTGTATACTGCATGTACTTTTCAATGTATTATGTTTACTACTTTTGGAAAAATATTAATGAAAAGATCATTTTATAATTGTTGCAGTACATTCTACCTCTATCTCTCCCAGACAACTTCAACAACAATGTCAAGCAAGTTATATATGATCTTGGAAAATACATGAGGTAAGTAGTGATATTTGTTCAATTCGTTGTATATTTTTGTTAAATCTCATTAATATATATTTGTGCCTTGAATCACTTGTAGATGGTTGTCATCTAAAGCAATCCATAAAGAAGATATAAATTATTGGAAGAGAAGAATTCTTCGTCTAATGTGTGAAATAAAAAATTGTCTACCTTCGACATTTTTCAATGCACAAGAACACTACCTCATACACCAAGTTGAGGAGATTGAATTGTGTGGACCTGTGCACACAAGGTCAATGTGGATGGTTGAGAGGCACTTGAAATTTTTGAAGGCTTTGGTTAGACAAAGAGTACATACGGAGGGTTCTATGGTGGAGGGATACATGGTATACCAAACCATGGTGTACATTACTAAATATCTTCCTAAGTTTGCAGCAAAGATCCATGTAGATCGCATTTGGGATCCCAACTCCATTAAAAAATTCGAAGGGGAGTACCTGATGGGGAAAGGTAGATTGAGGAAAGTGACAGGTAATTATAAGATGGTCATGGAGATTAATTAGAGTACATTTTACATTTGGTTTTTATGTATATTGTACTTATTTAATTATTAATCTTCAATATTGATCAATTATAAATTAAGGTCGTATACCGTGGTAATTAACTAATTATACGTCATTTGTGAATTTCATTTTTTTTTGATACACTTGGTCGAGAGTGGGATGCACTACATTTGTACGTCACAAACAATCTTGATTGGATGACGATATGGATTGAACGATGTCAACAATCTAGTCGTGCATTAACATGGGAAGGTGTGGCTTTATTGGTTAAAGAAGCTCATCGTAATGGAGATTCCAGTGTTACACCAAGGTAAATTGATTTAGCATATGGTTTAAGAGATAAACAGGTATGTATAAATATATTAATCACCCATATTATTTAATTATTTTGAATTATATTGATGTATATATATGTTGAGATTTTTTTCTTTGCATACATTCGGCCAAGAATAAATATGTTTATCAACTGACAATATTGCAATAAGTTTTGCATGTTTGACATATTGTAGGTGAAACACCACAAGGCTATGTGGTGCAATGGTCTTAAATTTTGAATCAAAAAGTTGGATGACACGAAGAAAACTTGTGATTCTGGGATAACTGTAGTCTTCCAGGTGACTAATGTTTCATCTAGAAGCGACATACATCCAGAAGTCTCAAAAAATTAATACTATGGGATTTTGGATGATATACTTGAGTGTGACTTTAAGTCCTTCAAATTAGTTATGTTTGTCGTCCTATGGTACAGGCTACGATTGAATGAAAATGATCCCGAGAGAACTGTTATTGAACATGATAATGGATTTACCATGGTTAATACAAGGTATTTTGAGCGAGCTAGAAATGAGCCCTATGTTCTTCCAAGCCAATGTGAGTGGGTATTTTACTCAAAGGTTCCAGGTAAAGTGGGTTGGTCATATGTTGTTAGACATGATCCAAGAGGAAGGCCGGTAAAGTATAATGTGGTGGAAGAAGAAGATATAGAAGAAATAGAAGATGATGTAGATGATGATCAGGATCAATAGTTAGTTGATGATGTGCTTGATGAAGATGTCAAAGAGGAGGAACTAGATCATGATGATGTAGGAGTTAATTTTCATGAAGATGATATCCGTGTGGATGATGACATTATCGAAACTGATATCAATGACGATGATGATGATATGACCAATCCTTACAATGTTGAATCTAGATTGGATGATACAGACAAAGAGTTGGATAAAGAAGAAGATCAATGACATTGAAATGTATGAGTTATGTGATTGTATTAGCTATTTGATATTAATTTCTTGATAGAATTATATTTGACTTATGTGGTTACATAATTAATTTATGATGTTTTTAATTTTAATTATATTTGAATTATATTAGAATATGTTTAGTTAATAGATGTAAAAAATAAAATGGATAAACCAAAAGATGAAAGCGTGAGACCACTGCCTTGTTGGGTGTATGGAGTCTAATGAAGATCTATAAAAGTGTATCTATGATGGAAATAATTCAAAGTGTTTGGCACACAGATGTAGTTTATAACTTGTATAAATGTGCAAGTAAATGACTGACAAACTCTACTTGAGATAGAATGACAATCCTAGTTATGTGATTCTTCTTATTGGTCCAATTAATAATCTTCAGTTACTGTGATTGACTAGAAGGGTTTAATCTTTACTTGAAAGAACCAAATAATCACATCACACAAATACAACAAATGTGTATCGGTAAATTGAATATATATATGCTTGATATATCAATTTAAACAACAGAAAAGCATCAAAATGGAGACAACCAGATAACTGTATAATTCCACAAATAGCTGATACCAAGATTAAGCCATAAGTTTAGACATCTTCATTAACTTCATCAAAATTCATACATGCATCTGAGTCTTTTAAAGGAAAGTTTCATTGCAAACTAATTACTGTATCTTTCTCCTATCTGCCTATATCTGTTTTACATTATGAAACAGATATAAATATATCAAAATTGTGAAAGGGCGCGTCCTTTGAGAAATATCTTTTTCTTAACAACAATAATAAACTAGAAATTATGCTCTATTAAGCCATAAATAGATGTTTGACAGATAATCTTGGTAAGCCGGTTGCTTGTGTGTATTAGCATCCTCCAGTGCATTCCTTATGGCTATCTCCATTTCGAATGATACAGATTTTGAATTATGTTTCCTACTTGACCTACTTATCCACAAATGGCAATTTGATAGTGGAAAGATATGATCCTAATTTGGTAAAAATTGTATATGCAATATCAAGGTATGAATTAATATGTTCAATTAAGAGATGTCAAATGAAATGGATAGTACTAATGTAATGAAAATAAGGGAGACTAGTGCCTTATTAGGTAAAACAAAGTCAAATGAAATCCTTCAATGAATGGTTCCTATCTAGCAAGTTCTCTAATTTTTTGGCATATAATTATGAGCTTATAACTGGTATAAACATGCAAGTATGTAATTGATAAACCCTACTTGAGGCAAAATATCAAATCTGATTATTTGATTCATCTTACTGATCCAAATGAAATTCCCATATTACTATACTTGATTGAAAGAGATTTAATTCTTCATTAAAGAATCCAATAAATGAAATCACATAGAAACAACAAATGTGTACTGATAAATTGAATATATACTTGATACTTCAATTTAAATAATCAAGAAACATCAAATTGGAGACAATCAAATAATTGCAAGAATCCAACAAACAATTGATACCAGAATGAAGCCACTAAATCAACTGTCTTTCATTATCTTCTTCAAAATTCATACATGCAACATAGTCTCCTCGAATGTCATCATTCTAAAAATGTAGTGCTTACAGCAGTCTATCCTATCCTAATTCTACTATCTTCTACCTTCTTTTAATTATCCAACAACGGATATTTATACATCAGTTTTCAAAAGGACGTGCCTTTTCGGAAAAGTTTAAAGCATAAAAAGTTTTAAAAATTCCCTATTAATTAATTTCTATTTAGCCATAAATGGATTGCAGACATATGCTCTATATAATCCTAGCGCTCATGAGTATCAGCATCTCCCAACGCATCGTGGATCACAATCTCCATCATTATCATTCGCTCATTCTGCTCACATGCTTCATCCAATGTTACATCCTTCATAGTGGTTGTCTTCAACATCTCTTGGAGTATTGTTTCGCATTCATTTTTCCACATAGTCACTTCTTTCAGTTTCTCTTCATCATCATATAACTTGGTCAATCTGTCTTCGACAACCTCTGTCAATCCTTGCACATCTCCTTGTAACTCCTCAAAGAAATCCATGTGCCTATCCATGATACGATTAGCATTTTCAATCTCTATATTACTAGGAGTATCCTTTTGCTCTAATTCCTAAATTTTTTCCTGGATTCTACTATCCACTCTCCTGTTTTCCTTTATTGCATCCACGTATTGTGAATGTTTTCCCCAGAGTTTTTTTAACCAAGTGGTCAAAATGACTTGCCTTCTTTTGATTATTGCAACGAGTGCATCCATTTTCCCTTGAGAGTATGCAGTTGATCCTTCCCAATGGTCCTTTTTCTATGAACTCTCACCTTGGGTGAGCATCTTTGTTGGCTCTGTTACAACACCTACCAAGTCTTTCAAGCATTCATTCTCTCTCAACATCCTCTCATTATTGGTTTTATACATCTCCCTTTCCCTGATCAATGCTTGGATTTGGGCTTTATTCAACTTGGCTATATTTATCCCAATATTTGCAGTTGCTACAAAATCAACCTCCCCAACCTTCAGGGTCATGATATGTCTAAATGCCTTCTTAGTATCAATAACAATTGATTTCTTGTGAGGAGGATACAAGGCCCAAATCATCAATGTTTCATCATCAATATTGTATCTTGATCCTGAGTATACCTCCGTCACCTTCTCTATGTTGAGCTTGTGGGTAGCATTGTTATCTTTTAAGAAACTATCAAAAACTAATGCAGAATTCATATCCAAACCTAGAAAAATCATAACACCTACCTTTTCTAGCATCTCCCTTCCCTTTTCAGGGGTCATATTAATCATCTCTTTGTCTACCTCATCCTTTAGGCTTTTTAATAGTTGATCTTCATTTCCTGAAGTGACATTGTCAACCTGTCCCCTTATCTCTTTCCCTTTTTGCTTATATAAAAATGTCTTAAACTTTGAGGTTTTTATAAATTCATCATCTGATATAAAAGACCTATAGTATTCATGTCTTGTATCTACATCCATGGTTTCCCCAACATCTATTTCTCTGGCAACATAGGCATAATCCTGAGTCTTCATTCTTGATACCTTCCCAGATGATCTTTGTGGCCTATCTACATCAGATATCTGTTTAATGGAGGATAATAATTCAGCATCCATCAACTCTTGATCATGTTTCTCAATCACCATTTCTACCTCATCTGCCTCTAGGTTCCTGATTATTTTATCAGATGGATGGGGTATATGCTGATACCCTCCAAAATTTATTCTTTGTCTGGCAGAGTGGATATATCCCTTTGGATCAAATTTTTTTCTTGATGGTCCCCTTCTCATGTTGTAGTGCAATAATTTATCCAGAATCAGATTGTAACCCTCTTTAGACAATATAGTAAAATCACTAAAGCATAGTGTACTGGGCATGAAGGCCTATTTTCCATATGAACTTAAGTTCATGACATTGGAGAAATCCATTTTCCTAACAATTTCTAAGTATGCAATTCTATCTGGGACTATTCTAGGAAAAATGAATGGTGTATCCTCAAAACCATAAACCCTAATCATTGTAGCATTCTCCAAGCAATACCAATCCCCCCATTTGTGGTTGATCGGTCCATTATAATCCCTAGGCCTAAGAAGCCTTTTTACTTCTTCAGATAAAGAGTAATCACAAGGATGATTGAAAAATCTATACAAGGGTTTCACAAAGAATTCTTCAAAATGCAGGAAATTTGAATTGGTAAACCTGTTGTCCCAAACAGCAGTCCAGATTTGAATAGGAAATGGCTTACCTTCCTTGTCAGATTGAGAAATCCTTAGCTCCTGGGGCCACAAACCTATCTCTTGTCCAAAATACAACACTAAGTACATCAGCAGTGAATAATTCCTGAGATGGAGAACAGAGGCACCATTCTTTATTGCCATCAAACCTGCATCCAACTCCTTAAAAACATGTGCAGCATAATCAAATGATCTGGAATTGTGATATTGAATGTCTGCAGCAATCACCATGGGAACAACCACCATATTCTCAGATACCTCGATCCCCAATACTTGCCCCACTGAATAGTAAGTATATTTCAGGTATGGTTCGAAAAGATCTACATGAAAGGGTGGTCCCTCACTATCTTCCATCAGAATAGGCTTGCCATGACACCTAATTCTATGCAGAGGTAACCTCCACCCTTTATAAATGGTGTCCATCCTTTTGAACTCATTGTCGAGATCCTCACTTATTATTTTCTCACTGCATATTCCCTCTATCCTGAAAACCTTAGCAATCGCATTCTCAGATACATGTATCAACGGATTCCCTAACAAATGACATATAGCCTTATTTTTTGAGTCATAATGTCCAGCCAGTAATTTTACCAGTTTGACATCAATAAAAAAATTAGGGCACACCAATTTCCCTAAATTGAGCCTCCATGTATTGCATACCAACTCAAAGCGATTTCTCCTGTGATAATGGAAATTGAATAACTCATACCCTCTTATTGGAGTCCAAACATCTCCTATGAATTTGCACTTGTCATCTAATTTGTCAACTTCCACTTTGAGCTATGCAGAACGCCTAGCCTTAGGCCCAGAAGCAGGTAACTAGTCTATGAGGTCTTGATTCAACTTTCTTTCAGTGCCACCCGATCGCAATTCAGTCTTTTGCCTCTTTGTTTTTGATTGACTACTCTCTCCGGATCCTTTTCCCTTTGTTTTTCCTGAACCAGTTCCCTCCATATTAAAATTCACAAATTCTGAGAAGATGAGAAACTTACTGTATTTGTCTACAAATCCAAGCTAAACAAATGCCTTTATCATTCCGCTCGTTCCCTTGCTCTCCTTCACTGTCAATTCCTTCAAACAATGATTTCAATTGAGCATATCTTGATATGCAAAATCTTTATGCTTCATTGTGCCATTAATGTCTTTACTGAGACATGAATGCTGCAAGTTTTTTGAAACTCTCGCTATCACATCAGAAATCATATCGGCAAGACAATTCAAATCTTTGGCCAATCCGTTTGTTAAACGTTCACCTATCTACCAAGACGTCTTGCAGTTTCCCCGATATCACAAGTCTCTCTAATAGCTCTTTCCTTTCACTTCTTATATCATCCAGACTTAATGAATTGGGCCAACGGTTCTTCACCTTACTTTGAAAGCTCTTCGTCTCACAAAGATGTTTGCTTTATCGCCTTATGTCATCGAGACCAATCATTCATCTTGTCGACAAAATGATACTCACCATGATGTCTCCTAGATCTCCCCGCGTGACATGTCTCACTGATACACTTTTTCTTCGATAAGACAACATGCATCGTCTCCTCGACACCTTTTATCTCTACATGCTTGGTTTTGTCGGTGTAACTCGAGGGGTCAGTAAGACTTTATGAACTCTCCCCGACATCACTTGTCCCACTGATTAAGTCCTCCCTTTGCCTTATTGGCAAGACCAATAGCACTTCGGGCAGTGTTTTGAAATCTCTCTCTGATGACCAAAGTCTCTTCGATAGACTTTACCTTTCTCCAATCGGCAAAAGGTAACTTAGCTCGATATGACCTCTCATTGTCACACCGATATCTTTTGTCTTGCCGATAAGAAATACAAACCCGCATTCTTTTGGTATATAATTTTATCAGTGTGACCCTTCTGATGTCCTATCGATATACTAAGGATATGTATATTGTCATCGATAAGACCTGCATCAACTTATGCTGATATTTTTATATGTTAGAGATTTAGTGCTAGATGAATTTTATGGGGTTATATGGCGAAATATAAATCAGAATTTGGTAAAAAATGCTATATGAGGATTTTTATGTCTGTATTTTGAACCTTTTTTGGGAGACTAATAATCATGAAGGTTAATGAATTTGTCAAAATTTTATAGTTCCAACACTCTCTCAGCTGTCTTTTGGGCCAATTTGGCCACATTTACTGTCAGGCCTGTAGCTTCTGTTGTTGAAGTTTCAGAAGCTCTCTTTATGATTAGCCCTCCCCTTAGGTGTGGGCTAATATCAGTTACATTTGGCTTTCTTCCCTGGGGTGCCAATGCCCATATGGCCAGAGTTTCATACTCCTCACTGAAGGTAGAGTCCTACAGAGCTGCCTTAACCTCTTCTTCACTATTTTGTATAGGGTGCTTGGACTGTAAGATAGCATTGAATGCAACCGCATCAACTATGTCCCATTCAGGAAAAAGTAAGACACCAACCTGAGTCACAAGTCTTCTTGCCTCCTTAGGAGTGATGCCTTTGAATTCTTCCATTAATTTGGCCTTGACCTCATCATCATTCTCCTGCTCAAACCTATCAAGTCTCGATTCTCTCCTACTCTTGCATTTGTTCGGGTACTCTTCTAGTTTCATCCTCCAAACGAGTTGCAAGAATACATGAGTCTTTACAAATGCATCATCGTCCAAGAATGCCTTGCAGGCCTCCATCTTGGCATCTTGTACATATTGCCCCTTTACATCCATGTTTTCTTTATCGCCTTATGTTGCCGAGACCAATCATTCATCTTGTTGACAAAATGATACTCGCTGTGATGTCTCCTAGATCTCCCCGTGGTGACATGTCTCACCGATACGCTTTTTCTTCGGTAAGACAACGTGCATCGTCTCCTCAACACCTTTTATCTCCGCATGCTTGGTTCTTTCGGTGTAACCCGAGGAGTCGATAAGACTTTCTGAACTCTCCCTGGCATCAATTGTCCCACCGAGTGAGTTCTCCCTTTGCCTTATCGGCAAGACCAATAGCACTTCGGGCAGTGTTTTAAATCTCTCTCTGATGACCAAAGTCTCTCTGATAGACTTTACCTTTCTCCAATCAGAAAAAGGTAACTTAGCTCGATATGACCTCTCATTGTCACGCCGATATCTTTTGTCTTGCCAATAAGAAATACAAACCCGCATTCTTTTGGTATATAATTTTATCGGTGTGACCTTTCTGATGTCCTACTGATATACTGAGGATATGTATATTGTCATCGATAAGACCTGCATCAATGCCGATATTTTTATATGTTAGAGATTTAGTGCCATATGAATTTTATGGGGTTTTATGGCAAAATATAAATCGAAATTTGGTAAAAAATACTATATAAGGTAGTTTAAAAGGAATATACTTATCTTCGATGTGGTTAATGAAGCCTTTACATAGTCTATTAGATTCCAAATTTAATTCTTAAAGGTCTACTTTTGATTCCAAGTGAAACTCTAAGTTAACCTAGGCATCACTATCCATATTTGTAGACTATTGTGTTACACATGGATAAATTATTTCTAAGATATCTTAAGCAAATACAACAGATTTAGCAATAAATAGTGAGGTGTCTTATTAAACTATGCCAAATCCTCACTTTATCCCAATAATTACAAAAGATAAATCGACTTGGTTATTTTTTATATATAAAATGGGAAACCAAGGTTCCAACCCTATTACATAGCAAGCCTGGAGGATATGAAAAGAAAAACCAAAAAATAACTAACTATAAATTATTAATAGAAGAACAAAGAAAAATAGCACATAAATAACTAACAAACAACAAGAAAAAACTACAAGTTGTAGCATGTCTTTTGGGGAGCCACATATCCCCAATCTTCAAAAAGGAAAGAAAAAATATCATCCTTAGGGTATTTCTTTCTATCCTTCTTTAAAACAAGACTATCAAGATTACCCTTCAACCTTCTTTTCTAGAACTCCCACACAACATTCTGGAGTAGAAGCATAGAAGTAACCTATGGATCACCTTATTACTAAAATTAAGCACATTATTGACTCTTTCCTCCAAAGTTTCTAGAATTTTCTCCAAATAATTAAGAGAATTGGTGTTATGGCCACAATGAGAACATAAATGCACAAGATCAAACTTATTGTCCACCTAAATTCCTTTACCCTTGACATCATCCATGGCCACCATATCATTTCTAGGGACAAAATTCACATCATTTTCAGCCTCTCAATCATCCCCTATGTTAGAAGACTTAGTGTCATAAAGAACATTCATTTCATAAAGAACCTTCCTACCTTCAATATTCAACCTAGTAGTAGCTCTAATGGTTTCCTTTGAAACAAGAAATCTAACACCGCCCACAATAACCTTTTTATCTTTTCATGAAGCAGCAAATTATTTTGAAAGGACTTGACCAGAGCAACATAGGGACTCAAAGTAGGGAGTAATTCTATCCTCTTTAAAAATGTCATAGCATGGCATTATTTCTCACCTCCTTAGGGGATGTGATTTTAGTGTGGCATCATATATCCCCTATAGTATCTAAACCCTTGAAAAAAATATTAAACTAAGAAATATACATTTGGAACTTAGTAGGAAGAAAAACAAGCATTCACCTAAGAGAATAGGCTTCGCAAAAATTTTAGGCTTATTCACTATCATGCAAAACTAACCTGTTCATACAATCATACCATGGAGAAACCTCCCAACCATAAGTGACTTGATTGAAGTGACTATATCGTTATTTTTAAGTAAATGAATATTTATGGAAGCTTGGGAATAATAATTAGAAGGACCAAAATTACCAATACAACATTATCCAAGCAACCTGCAAGGGGTTCATAAAAAGACTATTTAATGACATCAATTTGGTTGAAGGAAATAGCATCCATTTGAAGACTTCCTCAAACATAATCACAAGGGATAACAATACCCCTCTTGAGCCAAAGCAATATGATACATAGACACCAACAATTATCACTAGGGTGAATCTCAATACCCTTCCCCAAGCACCCATTAAATGGCAATTTCATTATTTTCATTATTAAGGTTATTGATAATACTTTGAGAAGTAAAGCAACTTCCTATAGACTAATATGGCCCAATGACATTAAAAATATCATCTATTCAATCATATAATAAGCCATTAATATAAAAAGGAAAAGATAAAAGCCAACAACTAATTAAGCAAGGATCATATAGAGATGTCATATTAGGAAACCTCTAACAAATTCTATGGTGCAACAAGCCATAGTATTATTAAACTCACCTCAACAACAAAGTGTTAGAAATGGGAAATCTTCCTTTTATGACATACCCTTTAGGTTCTAATTCATAGGCTCATATGCATGCCCAAGTTTTTCTACTTTTTTAATCCATTTCCAAATGAGCAATTTTCCAAGCGTGAAGAATGAAAGAATAAACCCAAAAACATTTATGATAGTAGAGGGAGTATTTTATTTTGAATTGACTCTTCATTACAATTCAAAGTATCATGTATTCCTTCTCCCATAAAAATTTTCATGAGAGAAAGGGGAGAATATTTCTAATATTAGACACATCTAGCCTATCACCATTTTTGTTAGAAGAAAAGAGTAAATGCCAATGCCAAATCCAACACCATTTCTCATAGTGACCCTTCTTTGGACAAGGAAACACAAATGTCAATATTCACTACTCCAATCAATGGATTCTATCCTTCTTTTTTTCCAAATATAGCTTGTAGGCCACCTCTATGACCACCCATCTCACTATCAACATTGCCTTCAGTAGCCCAACTATTCAATGGTCATTTTTCTAATGACTCCTTTCTCACTCTCTTGGAGGATAAACGTGACATTATTTAGGATATTCAATGCCTAGATATTTTCTAGAAAGCTTTAAGGTCAAATATATAGTGGCATAAAACTCAATGTTATAGGAAATCATTCTTAGCCAAGCCCAATTGGTTCAATTCCTATGGATAGAAGGGGGTTGATCATAAGGAAGTGTTGAGATTCCTAAGCATCTCTTTTACCTTTTAGGTTTCTCCTTCCTCTTTAAGGAAACATATCATTTCTAGAGCTGAGAAAAATTATCATATTAAATTATGAAGCCCCTTTCTTTGGCAAGGAGATTCCATGTGTGTTCAAAAATTCTTGTTGCACACATTTCCATTACTCATGTTGCTAAGAACCTTGCAAATCCTCATATTTGAAGATTGAAAAAATCCAAAGGTATATTTTATGGCCTCCCTTTAACCAAGGAAAATGGTTTCACAAAGTATCCTAGGAGTTTTATTATTTCCCTCATGACTATAATAGGCTTGGCTTACTTTATATTCACTACTCTAAATGGCGCCATAATAGGCTTTGCTTGCTTTATATTCACTACTCTCAATGGCGCCATAATTTTAAATTTAATTTACATACTCTAAAACCTAACTAAACCAAGTTGTAGCTCGTCAAATTGGACAAGTGAAAGGTCAATACCAGCGCTGAGGAAGAGTTTGGAGGAGTGAAAACAAGGTCAATACCAGCACCGACGAAGATTTTGGAGCTAAAACAAGGTCAATACCAGCACCGAGGATGAGGTTGAGGGCACTCAGGGAAAATCGACAACCAAGGGAAAATGAGTACTATAAGTTTGGCACCCCCATTCTCTTTAACCTGCAATTTTCATGCCTAGTTTCCAAATATCTTCTCATACATTGGCCCCCCCATTCTCGTAAAATGGTATAAGATAAGACAGAAAAAATAAAATAGCTTAGTCTTTCACATTTTTATAGTGATTACTAGAGGCACATAGACCAATCCTTCATAATAGAATAATTTGATCATACTTTTCCAATGATGGCATTATGAGAAAACCTTAGGTTAAATGAATAATTCCTAGCTAAGTTCTTGAAATCATGTCCAACCGTATAAGAGAAGACCATTGCTATGTGTACTTGGATAACATGGGGAAAGGCTCTTTAGGCTCTTTCATCAATCTACGTATTGTTAAATTTTAACACCTAAAAGTGAGAATGAAGAATCTTTCCTAAGATGGTGGCCAATTATGCTTCTCAACACCTAGATTACAAAATCCTTGTCAATATCATTCCCATCACAATTAAACCTATTGCTTGAGATATAGTCATAGAGGTAAACAAATTGGCTTTCTTGATAGTAGATACATTCTAGACAATTCAATCCTTGCATCAGAGATTGTTGAATGGGCCCAACAAACTACTCATGATGCCCTTACTATTAAGTTAAAAGTTTGACAAGGCATATGATTGCATCAAATGTCCTTTCATTTATAAAAGGCTCAAATGGATTTATTTTCAACCCTAAATTATTATCACACATTCAAAATTACAAAATACCAGTTAATGAAGAACCTTCATTTGAAGGTGATGTCGTCATGACCTTTGAATGAAGAACCTTCATTCAAAAATGATGCCATGTCAAGACTTTCAAATGAAGGTATTTTTTATTTTAAATATTTCATGTCCAAAATGCTTTATAAAAGGAACCTTGGCATGAAGGACCTTCAAATGAAGACCTTAATTCAAAGGTCCTTCATTAGAAGATCCTTCATATGAAGGTTCCTTTAATGCCATCCCATTATAGCTCTTAGAGTTGTTAGAGATATTTTTATTTCGAAGTAGAGATTGGACCATCAAACAGTGTCACCATGACTCTACCAAGATATCCATTAAATTGATAAACCCTGACTTAACAACCACAAATTCACAAGAAAATTGCCCCTGTCAGCCCTAGGGCATCAATTCAATGCCAAGTTTCTTGCTTTAAAAGACCCCTAAATGAAATGAACCTCTATCATACCATGATGCACACCAATCCACCGAGTTATAGTTCCAATACAGTGGGTGGATTGGTGGATGTCATTTCTATTTAGCCCTCAAACCCTTACACAGGCACAACAGGGAAGTCCCTATATTTGATTGTTTAATCCCACAAAACAGAGATTGAGAACTTCAAAACAAATGAAAATGAAAGGTAACACATATATTTATCTACACCAATGATCTCAGAGCATTTCAAGCTTGTATGGATCCATACAACACAAAAGAACTTCAGAAAAATTGTAAAAACACAGAAAATTGCTTCAAGAACGTGGTATCTGATATGAAATTTTGGTATCAACTCCTCCAACAATTGCAATGGGATGGGAATACAATATGATAGAAGTGGGATAAAAAATGCATCGTTTGAAGCATCAAACCAATATGCAAAGATGAAAGAAAGTGATAACCCCTTAAAGTGAAAAAGTTTCTTTTAACTTTAAGTTTGTTGGGTAGCCAATTCTTTTAAGTTATCAAATCCTACCATCATACATAATCAAAATGTTGTTGTTTCAAATGAATATGAGCACTAAATTTCACTATTTGAATATGTTGAAACCTTGTCATAGAGAATTACAACATTGATGCGACCACTCATCCTACCTTAAAACATACCAAAATTCTCTTAGCAATTAGACATAGGAAGATTTAAGATGACTTAAAAAAAATTTATTGCCAAAGCATAAACTTATGATGACTTTACCAGGCCTAGTACACACTCCCTCCCCATTAACCACTTAGACATATGGAAATTAAATGTAAATTTTCTGCTATTTTTAGTCATGTAGGTGTCCAATAAACCACTTGGTGGTGTTTCCCTTCAAGTTTATTTACTTGAATGAAGAGAAAAAGTCATTTGATTACAAATAGAGAATACATTTGATGCCTTGGTTGTGTAACAAGTGGACCATAGTCACATTTAACACTTATTACAAAGTTTGGGAGTTAGAACGTTAAGTAGATTTGATTTTTGATGGACACATTTGGATGGTAGTAACAATAACTTGCAATCTATCAAGACTTGATTACCTTATAACCTGTCAAATTCTAGCAATGAAATGATAGATTAATCATAATGTCACCTTTAGATCACATCACCATGAAAGAACTTCATCCAACATCATTATGAGTGCAGGTACCACCAAATAGGTATTTGTCAGATTTGTCTTCCTCGAGTGAGGGAAATTCAGGAAGAGAAGAGGAAAGCAAGACATGTAGTAGGTCTAAAAGAGGGAGACCAACTAGAGGTCAAAAGATTAGAATAAAATTCCGTAAATGCATGGAATTTTTTCTTGCTAAAGGGGGGTCATGTTCTTATGATGATGAGAGCATAGGCAACATCGAGGTGCCCTTGAGGTACAAACATCTACGAAAACAATGGGTACCCGAGGAACTTCCTCCAATAAACACTAATCTTTGTGTCAATGAGAGGATATATCGCATAGCACCATCGTCATTACATGGTTTGGGCCTATTTTGCATGGACGGCATAAAGGTATGTTACAAAAAAGTTACTAAGTTGATGGAGTATGTTGGACCCTATTACAGTTACAAAGATTGGATGCAGCTGGTTCAATATACATGAAGTATGTGTAGGTATGCACTATCAGAAAATTATATACAACTAAAAGATAAGGATCAAAATAAAGGAGTGGCTAGGTACATTGACGAGAGGCCAAAAGCATCAGGGAATATTGCAGGGTTTATAAATAGTACATGACCTGGGTCAACAAATAAGCAACCCAATTGTATATTTGAGGCACGAGAGGGAAATCATGTATTCGTATGTGCAATAAAATCAATAACTGCAGGGGAAGAGTTGCTAATCGATTATAATTTGAATCACTTAGATACAAAGATAATTACTATGGGGGTGGTATGTACTATATACCATTTTACCCAACCTCCAATTAATGACTCCAATATACAATTTTATTATGTTTTTTTTGTAAGTCTATTGGTTTAATTTCGGTAATGTTTTTTACATTTAATTTTTGTCACAGCGGGACATTGATCATACAAGGAAGGCTCCAACCTAGAGCACAGATTGCGATCCATCTTCAGGCGCTTCTATCCGACAAGTTTACCTCATTATAATTGTACAAATTAGATACAAGCAAAATGTTTTATTATTATGTTTTTTCATGAGTTTATTGGGTTAATTTCGATAATGTTTTTAATATTCTTGTTGCAATCGGCTAATCAAGGAAAGGCACCAACACTACAAGAGAACATCCATATGGAGGTGGAGTCACTATTATGCGATGATGACATCACATTTTTCACAAACCCTGCAGATATGATGAGGAAGGCCCAAAAAAAATGCAATCAAGAAATCCTCGAGTTGTTATTCGTAGTGCCTCAAACAGATGAGAGAAGAGAAAGGGTTAAACTATTGTCTGAGAGAGCACAGAACTTGCAATCAAGCTATCATGAGATCTTTAATTATAACATAAGTTCATTCATGGTTTAATATTTTGTACTCTTTTATGTCATGAACTAAAATATGTGTTGTTTTTATAGGATTATTTGAGTCCTCATCATGCTGCTGGCCATGATCAAGGTACTATAAGTGTTTCCCGGGAAGTAGGGGATGGTACAAGTGTCAATCATGATCTTCTTGCACATACAACACTTTATCTGGCCCCATCATCCGTGCCTATATTATCGACTAAAATTTTGGAAACACATACCATGCAGGCATTCGGTAGTCCACCATCTGGCAGCAAACACATGCCACTACATTTGTTAGTACCTATGGATATAGAGGCTGCTAGTACTGGTGATGTTTTAGCAGCATTTCCTGGATCTTCCTGTATTACTAGTACGGGAACATTGCCGGTCACATTTGTGGTGACCAAGGATTTCCTTCCCATAAAGATAGAGAAGGTCCCAGGTACTTTAAAATGTTTTAATTATTATTATATATAATCCAATTGAAATTTACTTATTGATCACTCTTTATAGACTAATGATCCCATGATCATTTTGTAGGAAATGATGTTTTTTATAAACATCTAAGTGATATTACATTGGAGCTCTTCGGGCCCACCATACGTACACAATGGAATGCCCAAAATCAAGACTTAAAAGATGAGCTCATTAACTGTTTAGTTTTGTTGTTCGGTGATAAAACATTCAACCGAACCAAGGTCCTTAAGAAAGCTAGTACCTATCTAAAGTATGTGAGGGACCAATATAGGTCACATTTAGAGAAGAACAGAAAGTACGAGCATCCCCCCATGATTCTGGAAAGGGAGTGGAAGGACTTGGTGTCAGATGGAAAAGAGAAGGCTGAAAAGAAGAAAGGAAAGACACCACCGGGCCAAGCAAGGTATGTGATACTATCAACAATTTAATTATATACTAATTACTCTTTCTTTTTACATAATCTAACGTATTTCAATTTTTTCATAGGCTACCCGACACATTGGAGGCAACAAAGGCAAGACTAGAAAAGCACAGGCAGCACAAACTTGGCTCTGGTGGTTATATGAAAATAGCCGCACAATTTGTAAGTATCAATAAATGAAATATTGCATCCAAATAATAAATTGCAAAAAAAATTGGTTTTATCACACCATAGAAGCAAAATTCATGATCGCATGCAAAAATGCAAGGCTTTGATTTCAACAGAGTGCCCATAGAAGAGGACCTGAAGATTTCCTTCCACGAAGGCTATGGAGCCCTGATTGAACAGCTAAGAGTCTTGACTGGGCAAACACTATCTTCCACTACATCCAACATGCAGGTAAATAAACTCAATAAAGTTTATTTCAAATTCAATACTTGTGCAATCTGTTCAATATTAATTTCTACCATAATAATGTGTCTATTTGTTTTACACAGATAAGCAATGATAATACTACAAATGACATTGGAATGCAGCCTGCTGAGGGTGGAGCACAACCTACCGATGAAGGCCATGGTGTGCATCCCGGTACTGGAGGTATTCATGTGCTATACAAAATGTAGTATGGATTAATACAATTAAACATCTTTAATTGCATTTGGTGTATTAATCAATGTAACCTTTCATGTTTCAACTTTAGAGCATGTAGAGCATGATCAACATGAAAAGCATGATCAGGCTAGAAAAGATCAGGAACATGATGTGGCTCCATCAGGTAAAGAGTACCACTCTAATAATATTTTAAACATATTTTATTGCAATTGGTGTATTAATTAATGTAATCTTTTGTGTTTCAACTCTAGATCAGGATTTAGAGGGTGTTCAGCATGTTGAGCATGAGGCTATAAGACAATATCAGGAACATGATGTGGCCCAATCAGGTAAAGAGCACCACTCTGATGTTCTTTTAATTAATGAAATACGTGTAACAATAATAATAAAACATATCAATTTAACATTTCTTTGCTATTGCAGTAGACCCCCCCTTGCAGCCGCATCCACGTTGTGAGTACACGACTAGGCATACATTAAGATCACGAGCAGAGCTTAGAACAACTGAAGGGGGGACAAATGATTTTGAAAATGATACTCCACTTCAGCTTTTTTTAGCTGTAAAAAAGAAACAAAAAAAAAAGTGATTGTAATCATATTATGACAAGTTGACAACCATATTTTTTATAATATGTAAAAACTGAAAAAATGAATGTTATATGTTAATGAATGAATGTGAATATGTTAATGAATGAATGTTATATGTTATTAATGGATGAGTGAATGAATGTTATATGTTATTAATGGATGAATGAATGATTAATGTTATATGATCGGGTATGGGGAATTGAGAGTGATGTGAGGGGGGGGGGGAGGGGGCCAAATGAGCTTCCACCTTCACATGGTTGGCCCTGTTAAGTAGAGAATATTAAACTATTCTCAAAACAAAGAGAAGCTCAATAAGGTAAGTAATGCACTTTTCAATATAAGAAATGCATCGTTTGAAGCATCAAATCAATATGCAAAGATGAAAGAAAGTGCTAACTTTTCACTATGAACATTGTGTTGTGTGTGGATTTGGATCATAATGTAATGTTTTTTATTTTTATTTTAGTGGTCTCTAAAATTTGACTTTTGTGCATAACAGGTTAGTGGAAAATTTGACAGCTCTGAAGGGTTTAGAGGCTCAATTGAGATAGATACATGGATATTTGGATCTTTTTGTTGATGGGAGGCTTCCACTTAACCATGAAATTTTGTACCATCTGCAGGTATGCTAAAATATCTCTACTTACATTCATTCAACTTACTGTAATATAATATCTGACAAAAATCTCCTTGTTCATTATACTTACATGGATTTTCATGCCTGTTCCAAAGCACATGTTTTAAAATAGGAAAGAAGGATGCTGGCAAGGGTTAAGGAATTTGGCTTTACACCTGCCAATTGCATAGTTTACTTCATTCATCCAGCATATTGCCTATGTGTTTCACAATTGTTGGAATCATATACTATAATTACAGAACTAGTAAAATTAAAATATGTAAGTTTCAAATATGGCATTACATATCTTTCTATGAATTTTTGAAAGAAAATATCAAAATGGAGAAGTATTAACAAAATAATCTGCATAATTTCTAAGAGATCAGGGAATTTTTTTGCAGAGTTATCTTGAATATATTTAAGACAAAAGTAACTTATAGAGATTGAAGCAGAATATCGGTAGTCTAAAATCACCAGTCAACACATCTTAGTAGTATCTCAATTCAAGAGAACTAGGTCCACTATCCATTAGCCAGTAAAATAAATAAAATCAATTCATAAGATTATTCTGTTCTAATAGGGTTGACTAGTTGCTTCTTTCTTTTTGATTTCAGGAAGTCATCAATATACACTTGGTTTTCCCGCCTTCTCTTGCCTCATGGCCAGAGAGTTTGTGCAGAAGGCATCAAAGTAACCTTCAAGATTGACAATGGCAATGAGTACAAGGTCAGTATAACTTAATGCTAATTGGGTATGATTTTATTTCTTCAAGACCAATTTAGATTCATTTTCTGCTCACACTACTTTTATTTACATTTATGTTTTTCTAATATCCATTTTCCTTTACATTCATATTCTTCTATACATATTGTGTTTACAATAATGTTTTCCTTAATTTAATCTAGGGGACAGGACCCAGTACCTGAGCAACTTTCAATGTCATGCTGTTAGGATTTACTGTGAAGCTAATCCAAAGTTTTTCATTGTTGCTTGAGGCCATATTGCAGTGCTTTCTCTAGGAAGCCCACATGATCCCCATCAGGTATCTTCTTTTTGTAGTCTCTAAATTTCTTAGAAGAAATCAACAACCAGTTTGTCTAAATGTGGCTCCTTCTTTACACATTAATATCTCTTTTGGCAGCAATGGATCAAATTGGATTCATGGAGTCTTAAAGAGAAGGCTCTCAAACATGGATATCAAGAGTGGGACCAGGTAAAACCATTCATAATCATGCTCATATTGTTTTATTGACTGTCTAAGAGCTAAGTATCCAAGATAACATTTTGTGTTTTTCTATTGAATTTCTAGAGTGAGAATAATTTTGGGTTTGCAATCCTATTTTTTAATACACTAGCTAAGTATCCAAGATGCACTGCAGGTACTCTTTCTCACCAAATTGCTCATTTTCCACAAATTTAGATTCTAGTGTGTAGTTTAATATTCACTAGTTTGATTTTTTCTTTTTTAGCAAAATTAGAATCCAGTTCATAGGTTGTGCTTGTTGTCCATGACAATCCCCTTGATCTCATGACTCATCATAGGTTTTATATTTTGCTCCAATTGTTGATCAACATCAAATGTGTCCATCATAATATCATCCATAGCCTCCATATTCTATAATTATTCATTGCTCATTTCTCATACATAGTAACCAAATAATGCAGGCCTAGAGCTTGGACTGCAAATGTATGCAAAAAATGATAAATCCTTGCCTCTGTAAGCCTAATTAAACACAACAACTGACATGTTGTTTGATATTTTAAATAGTCATATGACTGTCCTTTTTCTACCTTATAAACACTTACTCAATGCATACAATAATTTATTGAAATGCAAAGTTGAATGGCCTCTTAACTCTTGACACTAATATCATTGCATTTGTCCAAACAGGGTTAATCATATTGTGATCTAAATTTTCATAGTGAAGTCTTCAGATCTGTCCTTTATACTTCCCTCGTGCTTCATTGATGAGACAAGATGAGTATCTCGCCGATGAAAATTCATTGTTGAGAGCACAGGCCAATCCTCCTGATATATCTTTGCAGGCAATTCTAATCACTGTAACAGTCTTGATCTTTCACCGATATGCCTGCATTTGAACAAATAGCTTTTTTTTTTTTAAATTGTATTGTTCCGTTGAATTTTTGACGGACCTCCAAAAGAGTCCGACGAATTTGCAATATATCTGATGAACTTTCATCGTAATGACTTGCCTATTTCATCACGCGTTCGATGAACTACTATCGTTATTTTGATATGTACTATGTCGCCAAGACTCCTTCCGATGTAATCTTATCGGCATCACATAGCAGGTCGGGTAGACATTCATAACTTACTCCAATGGTATATGTCTTGCCGATATGCTTCCCTCGTGCTTCATTGATGAGACAAGATGTGTATCTCGCCGATGAACCGTCATCGCTGAGACCACAATCCAGTCCTCCCGATATATCCTCTCAGGCAATTTTGATCGTTGTAATAGTCTTGATCTTTCACCGATATGCCTACATTTCAACAAATAGTTTTTTTTTTTTAAATTGCATTGTTCTGTCGCATTTGCGACGAACCTCGAAAAGCATTTGACGAATTTGTAATGTATCCGACGAACTTTCATCGTAATGACTTGCCCATTTCGTCGCGAGTTCGATGAACTTCTGTCACTATTTCAATTGGAAGTATGTCGCCAAGACACTTGTCGATGTATGATTATCGACGTCAGATAGCAGGTCGGGTAGTCATTCAAAACTTACTTCGATGGTATATGTCTTGTCGATATGCTTCCCTCGTGCTTCATCGATGCAACAAGATTTGTATCTCGTCGATGAAACTTTATCACTGAGACCAAAGTCCAATCCTCCCGATATAATATGTTAGGCAATTTTAATCGTTGTAATAGTCTTGATCTCTCACCGATATTTGGAATACGTCAAAATTTTTGTCGTAATGGCGATGAACTTCTATTGTTAATCTGACGTTTTCGCAAAGGTATGTCGCCCGTGCTCCGCGTCCTATGCATCATTAGATTGATGAAACTATCATCGTGGTTCCGACGAACATATGTCTCTACTCCGACACTTCAGTGGAGGTATGCCGCCCGTAATTTGGCCACTGCTCGTCGCTCAATCGATGAAGTGGACGTTTTGGTTCAGATGAGCTTGCATCGTGAGTGTGACATTTTACAGTCCGTTGAATTATAGACAAAAATTGAGCGACAACGTTGATTTCTACGATTCGTCGATCGACTGACAAAACAGCGTCGAAAGTCTGACGAACTGCCGTCAAAAATTGGGTTCCAATTCAATAGTGAATGATAAAGCACCACCATGATATCTTGTATCTATTTAATAATACACATATGCTTAATGATACCAAAGTAAATATATAGACCAATTCCAATATGCTTGAATAGATCAACACAAATGCCATATTGTAAAGATCAATATAAATCTCTGATTTTATATTGATCATTGAATTGCATAATCTAACTATAAGAGTATAAAATACAAAACCATAAACCCATATGTATGCCAAGTATCACTGCCTTTGTGATTAAAAAAATAGCACCAAACCTCTAATATATACCACAAATGCATGGAAAAAATATATCACCTGAATGTGAGTATCACCTGAATAAGTGCCAAACCAAACTAACCATGTCTTCCATATGCAGAATACCTGAGTACATTCCAATACTATAAATGCCACAAATAACCCTTGACATCAATGCCAAAATCAATGTCAAATGGGTCAACAAAAACATGACGAGGACAAGAAGGAGGAAGAAATGAAAGACAAACCATCAGAAAAATCCTCTGAAAAAGAAGAAGAGGAAAAGAAAGAAGAAAACAAGGAAGAAATAGAGATTGGAAGAAGCGAAGAAGAATTCCCCAAGACCTCTGATCCATCAAAGCCATTCAGAGAATCATCCAGAATTAATCTTAAGGGTCTAGTAACAAGGAAAACAAGGATACATCCTATGTGACCACCTCAGTTGGTTCAACTTCTGTCACACCCAAGCTATGTGGATCTAAGTAAGGTGTCACCCATAGAAAGAATAAAGATTTTTTGTGCTTCTCTTAACTCTGGAATACAGGAAATTGAACATACCTATTAGAGAGGGACTAAATTGGTAAATGAAGCTATTAAGGCTTTGCAAGAGACAACCCCTGGTGCCACAATTGATGATTCCCTAGTGCCTATTGAAAAATTAAAATTCTTGGTTGATTTTATTAAAGAATATACCTATAGCCTTAAGATACAGATAGAGAAAGAGGTAGAGTCAAGTCTTCTAGAGAAAATTTTACTAGTTCTATAGGATAAATGTGAAATCACACACAAAAAAGTGTTGCAAATTCTAAAAGAAGTAAAGGATGATGATGAGGAAGCCTAGATATTGTTTGTGTATTTTATGCGATGGTCGAATGCCACTCAAGGCATTTAAGACTTAATGGAATCAATAGAGTCTCAATTTTCCAATGCCTCTAGAACCTACAAGATTGTAAATGATAGAAATTATATTGCCTGGAATTCTATTGTAGACTTGTAGAGCAAGTTTTTTACCTTACAGAGGTAGAAGGAAGATGTTATGAGGCAGTTTGGACAACTTGGAGATCTGGTAATGTCCAGACACATTCCTATATCAAGTGCCTTGGTGGATGTAGAAAAGTTAGACAAGATGAATCCTAATCCATCCACTTTGGAAGAAGGAGAAGAATACTTCGTAGAACTGGAATCGTTGCACAAAGCAATTATCAGAGAAAAGCGGATCTGGGATGATGGAAAACCTACTTGGGAAGCTATTCTCAAGGAATTACAAGATGCTCCTAGTTCCAGTTAAATATTTATGTTTACCCTTTGTCCTTGATTTCAAAGGGGGAGAAGGCTCTGTGTGGAGAAGGTTCTGTGTAGGGATAAAATAATTTTGTGAATTTTTGGTTCTAGAGAAGTTATGTGTTTGTGTATATCTAAAAGAGGGAGTTGTGTTCACAAAATTTTGGTTTTGGTGTGTAAAGAAAGTTTTTGAAGCTTCATTTTTGGCACATGTTTCCATCAATGACAAAGGGGAAGATTGTTGGAAGAATGAAGAAGAATCCCTTTGGTGTGTTGTCATTGATGCCAACATTGGTTTGTGACAATTTTTTGTCTATCCGATAAATAGTTGTTTAGGTACTCCAATCCGGTAGTCTGGTCCAGAATTGTTCATATCATAAGATCGATCTATGCAGTTTTAATATGTTAATCAAGACTATTAATTGCAGCTATGGACAAGTCTTCAACAATTTTGGTTGGATAGGCTGAGAGATAGAAATGACAGAAGTTTGGCTTACAATTTTTTGTATGGGTCTTCTTTCGAATGACTTAGAAAAGTGGTGTACTCTCCATGGATGATTAAAGAGTTATTTATTAGGTCTAGAGAGACCTATTTTATGTCTTGCACATCTTGCTTTAAGTGCCAAAGAAGTTTTGTTTTGAGCTGAAAAATCTATTCTGAAACGAGTATGTTTACATCCAATTAGGTCAACTTAATTGATGTAATTTGGTTATATATGTATGAAACATTTTTGTAATGGAGATAGATAGAAAAGAAGGTATGTATGTTATGCAAAAATTACAAGCAGTAATATGTGATAGTGTGATATTGTGTGAAATTGTTGGTATTTGTCATGAGCTTGCAAACTGGTTCATGGTTTTGTTCTCCAAAGCTTAATTGGAACTAAACTCAACACACAAAAGGTGTATTTCATATGTTCATCCTTTTGGAAATGATCCACACTCTTTTGTAATCATTTTTAGGTTGTGAAGCCTTTCAAGGACAATGTGTTTTGGTAGTGTGCCATATAATATCTTATGACCGATTATAAGATATTGTGAGCTAATCCTCACCATGGTTTTTCCCATTCTAGGTTTTCTATGTAAAAATCTTGTTGTTCATGTGTCATGTGATGTTATGATTCCTTCCATGTTTTTGTTTACATTTGCAGCTTGATATGTTTTAATTATTGAATGGTTAGCAGTTAAATGGTTTAGTTGAATACTGATTCACCCCCCTCTCAGTATTATGGGTGTTCAGCAAGGTGGTGACTATGCATAGAATAGATGTGTCCAACTAGATGTGTTGGTGCTAATGGTTTGGCCCCATGAAGAACAAAACAAAATGTATCGTACCTTACAACTTTACACTACATGCATCTGATGATTTTTTGAGCACCAGAAAAACTTTCACCATTGGAAAATGGCTTGGAGATATTGAAAACTAAGAGACATTGTTATAGAGGGGACCTACATGATCCTTTACCCTCAAAAATAATGTTTCTAAGTGTCATATTTTTTGAGTAACACCTCATCAAAGTTTTTTACCTTTTATCGCTTTTGTCTCTTAAGAGATTTCATCAATGTAATGTAGCTCAGACTGTTTTGACATGTTTGGGTGTGAAACAAGACCTTTCCTAGCATAAACCTACCCAATTGGATGTGTTGGGACTATCAGTTTGATCATGCGACAAACAGAACGAAAGTTACACCACCTTGTAACTATACATTGCATGCATTTGACACTTTTTTCATCAACTAAAAACTCGACACCACAGGCAAAGGGCTCGAAGATATCAAAAACCGAGAGAGATAATTGTAGAGGGGACCTACATGATCATGTACCTTTAGATGGAATGTTTTTAATTGCTATGGTTTCCAATTAACACCTTGTCAAAGTTTGTTACCTTTTTTCCCTTTGGTCTCTTAAGAGATATCACTAGTGTAATGTAGCTTGAATTGTTTCGGCATGTTTGGGTGTAAAAATAGACCTTTCCTAGCTTAAATATAACCATATAGACACATTGGAACTATTGGTTTGGTTGTATAACAAAAAACAAAAGTTACACCACTTTGTAACTTTACACTGCATGCATTTGACACTTTTTCCATCAACTAATAACTGCACACCATGAGCAAACGGATCAAATATATCAAAAAATGAGAGAGGTTATTCTAGAGGGGCCCTACATGATCTCATACCTTTAGATGGAATTTTTCTAAGTTCCATGATTTCTGAGCAATAACTCGTCAAAGTTTTCTTCCTTTTTGCACTTTGGTCTCTTAACAGATATCACTAGTGTATTATATATTAGACCACTCTGACATGTTTAGGTGTGAAATAGGACCATTTCTAGCATAAACATACCCATCTAGACATGTTGGAATTATTGTTTTTGTCTCACGACAAACAAAAAAAAGTTACACTGCCTTGCAACTTTACATTGCAAGCATCTGATGCCTCTTCCATCAATTGAAAACTTGACACCATGAGAAAAAATCTCAGATATATAAAAAACTAAGAAAGTTTATTGTACAGGGGCCCTACATGATCTCATGTGTTAGACAAAAAAATTCTAAGTGCCACGGTTTCTGAGCAACAGCTCGTTGAAGTTTCTTGCCTTTTACACTTTGGTCTTTTAAGAGATCATCGATGCATTGTAGCTTGGACCACTCCAACATGTTTGGGTTTAAAAAAAAATCTTTCCTAGTGTAAACCTACCCATCTTGAAGTGTTGGACTTGTTGGTTTGGTTGCACAATGAATACAACAAAAGTTACACCACCTTGCAACTTTACATTGCATGCATCTAACACTTTTTCCATCAACTAAAAACTTGAGACCACAGAAAAATGTCTTAGAGATATTAAAAACTAAGAGAGGTTATTGTAGAGGAGGCCTACATGATCTTATACCTTCAAACATAATGTTTATATGTGCCATTGTTTCTGAGAAACACCTCATCAAACTTTTCCTCCTTTTTGCACTTTTGTATCTTAAGAGAGATCACCAGTGCATTGTAGCTCAAACCACTCCTTCATATTGGGTGCAAAACAAGACCATTCTTAATGTAAACCTACCCATACAGATGTGTTGAAACTATTAGTTTTGTCACACAATGAATAGAATGAAAGTTACACCACCTTGCAACTTCTTTTCTTTTAGACTACAACTCTCTCTCAACAATATTAACCTCCTTTTCTTTGATGATAAAATCTTCTTCTTATCTTTTAATTCCTTTTCTAAGTGGTTAATTTTTGTCTTTATTTGTTCTTCAATTTCAAGAATCTTTCAATTCATCTATTTCCAGTTGTATTTGGTCCTTGGAAGTTGTAAGTTCAAGAATATTTGAATTCATTTGTTCAAATCCACCTATAGCATCATCTCTCACTTTCTTTTCCTTCACAAATTATTATGAAATTCAAAACCTCTTGAGTTTATCCACTTCTGCATTGCCATTTTCGCATTCCACATACTGCATAGGCACCTTCCTCAACTTCTTGAGAGTAGGAATAATATCTTCAGTCAATACATTATCTATCTCATTCACTTTGGTCTACTTCTTTTCAAGTGTTTTTAGAGCAGATTCCTTTTTCATTTCATACATTCTAGTACTTGATACCTCCAATTTTGCATTTCCATTTTCACATTGCACATATTGCACATGCACCTTCCTCAAATTCTCAAGAGCAGGAATAATATATTTAGCCAATATGTTATCAATCTCATTCACTTTGGTCTACTTTTTCAAGTGTTTTAAGAGCACATTATTTTTTTCATTTCATGCATTCTAGTACTTGTTGCTCTAGCTATGCATTTTCATTTTCCCATTACACATACTGCACACCCACCTTCCTCATCCTATCGATAGTAGGAAGAATCTCTTCATTCAATACATTGTCTATCTCATTCACTTTGGTCTAATTATTTTTAAGTGTTTTTCTAGATTATTCCTTTTTCATTTCATACATTCTAGTACCTAATTCATCTAGTTTTGGAATGTGGATGATGCATATACATTTCAAGCTAAAACCTAAAAAATCATAAAGAACACTATTCTAACCCACAACTATATTTTGATCAGTAATACTCTTATGTTGAGATCACAAAAATCCACCTACACTCATATAGAGACTCATCACTATACTTAAATGGATCTTAACAACACCTACAAACCACTAAGAGAACCACATCATGGAATTTTTACTTGGTAGTTCAAAACAACAAAAGATGATGAATGTAATTTTTATCACATAAATATACATTTATCCATGAATAGTGAAACACAACAAAAGAGGGTGAATGTCATTTATCACATTAATATGCATTTTGACTTGATAGTGAATCACAATAAAAGACGGTGATATGAGATGGGACTAGATGTTTGGATATGATATGATGGGTTAAAAGGGATAGATGTTGAGATATGAGGAGAAGGGATATAATGTTGAATATCATAATGATATAATGGTTGGGAATCTTGGTAGGCATGCTAACTCTCAAAACTACACCCTTGCTAAGTTGCAGAACTTAGCATTTTGAAGTAACATGGGAACACTCCTAGGCTGTGGGTCACCTAAACTTGGAATGGACCTCCAGATAAGGTTGGATCCTAAATGGTAATCACCTAAACTATTCTACTATTTTTCCAAGGAAAGGGGTAAGAAAGAGTACATAAACCTAAAAACTGAAAAATCAAAACAAAGGTGATGCACCAAAACTAACTAAGAACTAAAAACTCATATTACATACACAATTTTAACAATGAATGAATTTGGCTTACACGACTCACTTTTGTATGTTTCTTGCATAAGTACTTTATAAGGAGGCTTTAATGCTAAAATCTTAGGAGGAAAGAGGTTTCACAACTAAAAGAGTTTGAATTCTTAACACAGCTTATAACCTACAACAACATACTTTTTTGCAAAAAGGTGATTAACATGAGACAAAGTTACAAGGAAATAGATAAAATTCAAAAGTAATTCTATCAATGAACCAGATGTACACAATAAAGCACAAAATCAAAAGGAAAAATACTCAATATCATTGATATCAAAGGCACTCACTGGTATACATGTCATAAGAGTTACAAAAGTACACAAAATATGTAAAAGGACTCCAAAATTCACTAAGTACAAGCTAAAGCATAATCAGAACTAAGTGTAAAATGATTCAACAAGTGACTATACCCAAACATCCCTCCAAAATCCACAAAAAAAAGGATTTAGAAACTCCTTGGTTGTATGCTTCCAAAACTCCAAAAATGTAGCAACCAAATCCCCTCCAAAAGAGCTCCAAAATGTTGACAATGACAACTTTGACCATGTCCATCATGAAGGCATAAGAAACTGATTCCTAAATACCCTCATTCCCTCCAAAAAGGTGAGTAAACACTCCTATATTCTCTCCCTTGGTCGACCAACTACTCCAACCAACTCCAAGATGCTTGCAAAGCATACAGACTGAACAAAAACTCATAAGTGCATTTACAAGGCATAATACTCCATTTTTGCATTTAAAATAGCAATTTTGACTAAGTGATTTATAACAATATCACTTAAATTAAATGCTTTACATTTCAAATTAATGGAAAAATAAATAAAGGTTTGACCATACATGAGTCAAGAAAAAATTACAATTCTTAAAGACTCCTATGCTTCAAACATAAGGGGACATGGAAATTCACTAAGGCATAAACTAGACCACGGGCATAGATTAGTTTCATTACAATTTTTAAAAGATAGGCAAAAAATGCCTTATCTCTTGTTGGCATAGGATTAGGGTAAGAAACCCTAATCAACAAAACCGCCACAAATTACTTTGCAAGAGATTCATTTCATCTCGAGACTTCTAGAAGTTTGAAGGAGCCGACATCCTAGGGTTTTCATCATGGCTTTTATGATTCTTCCATGGCAGTTTCTAAGTGCTACAAAGGAATTTCTACCTCATTTTTTGGCAAAATCATCACGAAAAATCTTGAGGTAAGACTTTTGTAAGCATATTTAGTCATTTTATTTTATTTTCTATAGAGAAAAGGGCTTGAACTCGAGTTTGTTTGCAAAAAGATGAATATACTTTATATTCTATGCTTTTCTCTGTATACTCCATGCATTTTTCCTTCATTTTTATATAGAAAATCTGAGCTCTTTTGTGTATTTCTTTGCACCTTGTGGGTAAAAACTCAACTTGAGCACAAAATGCAGAAAATATGAACAATTATTTGTGTATTTACTTGCTCATTTCATGCATTTCTTGTTTATATGCCAAAGAAAAGATGAAAACTCTCTATTTTGTAGCATTTGTTTCTTTTGCAAATAAATGGAGACCCGACACCTCTCATGGTCGTGGGTTCATATACTTTGTAGGTGTTAAAAACCCATGTTCCTCACTCCACCCCGAGGTTTATAATTTCCATTTCTTTGTAGCTATGTCTTCATACTCATTGCAAATGACTTGAGATATTTGAGAAACCTCACAGGCTGTGGCTTGGGCTTCTTCTTGGTACATGAACTTCCTTATATTTTGCTTTGTTTCAATACCCTAGTTTTGAATGAGGGTTTTAAATTTTCTTGTATTGGAAGTTGAAGCTTTGAAAGACATATTTTTCTGTCTCTGCATTTTTCCTTAAGATCACCGTGGACAACATTGAAACCCTCTCACATGTGGTCACAGTTTTCACTTTCTGGGTCTTCCTTTTTTTTATGCAAATCAAGGGTTTGTAATTTATGGTTTATTATAAAAACTCATACCCGTGTTCACTTTTCCTCATGCATTATTTTGTTAGATGCCAACCTCGGCCTTAGGATTTGTAAATGGAAAAAGCACTTAAAATTATTTTATTTGCTAAAACCATAAGAAAACATATGCTTCAAATTTAGCACAAGCAGAGACTTTACTTAACCATTTCCCTATCGTCATTTGACTCTTCTACAAGAAGCATAGTTATTTTGGAAGACACTTTCATTTCTTCACATGTTTTCCATTCATCTTGTTGCAGAGGCATATTTATTGTAGCATGGATTATTTCCTCAATTTCATGAATCGAAAGAAAATACTATCTATATTACTCATTATTAATTATACACATTGTTTTTGTCATGGTATTGTTGACATCTTATGCAGTTCCTCTTATTAATAAGGTAGCTATCTTTTATCAATATGACCATGGTTCTGAAAACTTGTCTTCAAGGGTTCCATAGGTGATCCAATATGTGACTATTCCTCTCAAGTAAAACAAGAGAGCAACATGCTGGGCTCAACCCTTGTGGGAGCCCATTTCACTCCACATGCTATGATCAAATGAAAAAAAACAACAACAAATATTTTACCTATACCTGCACAATGGGAAAACATGTTACATAAAAATAGAGCATATGATAGATTTTCATGATAACATTTCTATTTTCTTGGACATTTGTTGTATGTAAACTACTTTGATGCTTATGAGGATCAGACTATATGTTTATGGATGTTTTCATATATATTAATTGGTGATCTTTCATTTCTCTAACAAACTCTTTCTCACACATGCAGGAATTTCTGGAGCACCTGAGCAACCTTTCAGAGAATTGGAACAAAGGGAGTTAAACAAGAAAGAGGGGCAGCAACGGATGCAAAGCAACTCAACTGGGATTCATCATTCAGGCAATGATGGGTCCCCTCTCTTTATATATGCATTATTTCTTTCATGTATCTATAAATGTATAGTCTTTTCCTTTATTTGCATTCAAATAGTTAGTCCCACGACTTGTGTGGGACACCATGCATAGTTTATGTTTATCAATAAAGACTACTTTTGCAAAAATCATTTCACTCTCTTCTTTGTTGTATGCATTTGCATAATATAATAATGCAATACTTTGATAATTTCTTTATGCACATGGATATAACATAGCAGAGTAGAATGTACCTTTTGTTTCACTTTGTAAAACATAAACAACTCTACCTGTTTCACCTGGTAGCTAAAATAGGTAATATTTTTGGCGACATCTGCTATATGTTTACCTGCTAAACATCTTGACTAGCTGCTTGAAGCTTATCCATTGGGTATAGAGTCACTTAGAAAAATAATAGGACTTGAAAACAGTCTTGTACATTGTTGTAACTCATCAGATCAGTGCATGATACCTTGAAATCTTATTCCAAACACACCAAAACTTTAGATCAAACCTACTTAACTGTGTTGAACAACACTTAGAGAAATGAAAAATTGCATTTATGCTAATGTGCAGTAGCATTTATTGAAACATAAACTCCTAATCTAGCATGTACAAGGTAGATCATACCTCAAAACAATGTTTGAGATGTATCCCATTAACTAGGATAGGAAAAAATTCTCCATCCATTTTTGACAATTGAAATGCATTATGCTCTTTGCACTCGGTAATAACAAATGGACCACTCCACATACTATCAAACTTGGAGTGCTTTCCTATCTTTCTCTTTAACTCATCCCATTTAAGCATAATATCTCCTTCTTTAAACACCCTGGCTATTGCTTTCTTATCAAAAACTCTTTTTGTTTGGAGTTGATGAAACTCCATTGTCTTCATGGCTTTATCTCTTATCTCTTCCAGCTCCATGAGCTATAAATATCTGACAACCATTGGATCCTCCTCCTTAAACATTTCAAGCTGGTTCACAACATCAAGAGTTGGAAGCACAATAGATAAAGGAAATCTTGCTCTTTTCCATATACCAGCATATATGGGGAGTTTCGAATGGATCTTTTCGGAGTTATTCTATCTACCCACAATGTATATTTTAACTTAGTGTGATAGGTTCTCTAGTTATCTTCCAAAATTATTTTTGATAATCTTGATCAAGTTCTTGTTGGTTGATTTTGTCAAACCATTACCTTGAGGGTAATAGTTTGATGATGTATTCAAATGAATACCATTTTTGACAGCCTAATCACTTACTCTCAATCCAACAAAGGCTAAGGAATTGTCTAAAATAATTGAATCAGGTACCTCAAATCTAGCTACCAAATCATCATAAAGTTTAACACAACAATTTCATTGGCTTCTTTCAAAGCCACTGCTTCATTCAATCTTGTAAAATAGTCAGTTGCAGTAAGGACCCATCTATGGCCTACACTAGAAGGTGGGTCAATGGCACAAATAAAATCAATTCCCCACCTCATTAAAGGTTGTTCCACTTGAATGGGCTAGAGAGGAAAAGCTAGAAGCCTCTCTTTGCCTACAAATAAGGCACATTTGACACATTTTCTAGCCCAAACATGGGCATCCTTAAAAAGGCTTGGCCAATAGTAGCCAGCTCTCATTATTTTCCATGCTATAGTTCTTCGGGAAATATGTCCCCCAAAAATTCCATCATGGAACTCATGAAGAACCTTATCTATTTGATCATTGTCAATGCATCTCAATAGTACACCATTATGATCTTTTCTAAATAGAACATCATTAACCAGCACATAAGGAATAGATTGTAGTCTAAAATACCTTCTCTTGGCCTTATCTAAACCTTGTGGACACTAACCAGTCTGCAAAAAAAAATCATATCTTGCATCCAACTCACACCTAATGCTGGTACAACATTCTAAGGCTCACCATTAGTGACCAAAACTGTCTCCTCTATTTCCAACCCATTTTCAAACCTTGAAGAAAGTTATTCACATAGCCCCTTTCCCCTCACAAGCTTGGTTATTTTGATGTCTATATCATAATCCATTACTTTTTTAAATCCATCCTGCCCTTTTATCATTCAAGTCTTTGCTTAACAAAAACTCTTTCACACTAGGGTGAGCAACCATTAAATGCACCTTATTGTTAGAAACCAAGTGTCTAAACTTTTTCAAATTCCTAATAACTACCAATACATGTTTCTCTACAAAGCTATACCTTTGTTCATAGTCTTCCAAACCTTGACTAAAAAAGGCAATCGGTTGTTCTAAACAATCATCATTTTGTTGTACCAACATTGCAGAAATGGTGTCGATGCTACCAAAGGCATACAGAATAAAGTCCTTTGTAAAATTAGGATTTACCAAAGTGGGAGCTACTAATAATGCCTCCTTGATTGCTTCAAAATTGCACCTAGCCTCTCTGGTCCAACTGAAACTTGCATTCTTTTTCAACATAGTAGTTAGTGGTTTCAAAAGATTTGCAATATTTGGAATAAACCTTCTCAAAAAATTAATTTTTCCAAGAAATCTTTGCAGCCCCTTTTTATGGTTGCATAAAGGCAAGGCTAAGATAGCACTTACTCTCTCTGAATCAATGGTGATCCCTTGTTTTGACACTATATGTCCAAGAAGCTTGCCTTCATGAACAAAAAAAATGCATTTTTTGGGGTTAAGGGATATACCAAATTCCCTACACCTCTCAAAACACTTGTTTCAAATGGGATAGATGCTCATCACCATTTTTAGAAAACATTGTTATAGCATCAAGGTAAATGAGCACTAGCTTATAGATCAGCCCTTGAACTTCCATGTCCATGGCCCTCTAAAAGGTGAAACCAACATTAGACAGACCAAATGGAATTATTTTATAGGCCATAGTGCCCCACTTTATGGTAAAACTAGTCTTGTATTGATCCTCTTCTTTTACTAATACCTGGTTATAACTAGAATAACCATCAAGCAAGGAAAACCTTTCAGAACCAGCAACTACCTGAGGATCTGCTCCATAGAGGGCAAAAAATAGTGATCTTTTAATGAGGCTTTATTGTGGTCTCTAAAATCTACATAGACCCTAATCTCTCCATTTTTATTTCTAACCGGGACAAGGTTAGAGACCCATTATGTACATGCTTGATTGGGAAAATGATGCCTCCCTCAATCAGCTTAGTCAACTCTTTTATCATAAGAGGCTCATGTTTTGGATTTAAAGGCCTATGTTTCTACCTAACAGGTTTTGCATTTGGCTCTAATTCTATAGTATGATGAGCAATTTGGGGATCAAAACCTTTTAAATTTGAATACTCCCTTGCAAATACATCATGAAATTCTTGACAAAGTGCAATAAAATCCTGTCTATCTTCATGGGAATAGATCTTACCAATTTTAAGGATCTTACCTTTGAAAATATCAAGCTCTTCATAATGTTCTTTGATCTGCATGCTAGTCATACCTTTCTTTAGCTGATCATCAGTACTCAAAATGGATTACAAGGTAACTAGACCCTTAGGCGGCTTGTTTGTCCTTAACTAAACAACTTAATCATCATATTGCTACTTAAGTTTCTCCTAGTTTACCACTGAGAACTCATCTTCTTCAAGTAGAAAACTCAATACCTATTCATCTCTCTCGAAAACTTTCTAATGAATTTTGTTATCAAGAATAGATGGTCTTACAACAACTTTAACATATTGTTGCACTGTTTCTTTCTTAATATCATTAGGTATGTCAAATTGAGCACCTATTGGAGCTATCCTATCTACATGCTTATTTTGATTCCTAGGTATAGAAAGTAGATTGAAAGCATTGAATTCATCTATCATGTCCCATACCCTATGCTTGTAAGACTTAAGCACATCATTTTTAGTCACATTCAAGCTGCTTACCTGATTAAATATCAACTCACTATTGCCAAATACCTATAGGTAGCTAATCTTCATTTTCCTTGCCCATTCCAAGCCCTGAATCAAACCTTCATATTCAACAATATTGTTAGAATAGGAAAATGCAAAAAAGAAAGCATAATAATACTTTTCACCTTCTAGGGACACAAGCATTTTACCCCCACTAGCTTCATTCTTGCTTCTAGAGCCATCAAAGAACATGTTCCACACTTCATTGTATTGTCCTAGTTGGTGTTCCACTTTCTTTTCAAGGTTTGGGATAACTGTATCAGGTACATGCAACAAATACACACCTGGGCCTTTGTCTTGAATTTTTTTACCTGGTTCATCTTCTACATTTTTTGTTTCCCACTCATTTAGAAGGATATCTAGGATATCCTCAGTTTGAGTACTTGGTTCTTGAGCAGCAGCTTGCTCAGTACTATCAAAAATAGCACAATTGGAATTAATGGCACTTGGTACATAGGGCTCAATATGGTCTTTAGCAAGTAATTCATACTTAATGGTTACTTTTATCCCGTATCTAGTCCTAAATAACATGTGGGACCAATCTGAGGACAAGTAACCCCCTATTTTGGTAGTGAAATCCCTTGACAAACACAAGGCAAAAAATGGTGGCAAATCAATGAAAAATATGTCTTGAAGGATGGAAAAGTTTGGGTAGGCATGTAAAGTAAGGATTGCATCCTTAATGACACCTATGATGTTAATGGTTGACCCATCAAGCTAGACCACTCCCTTTTCAAGAGGCTGATATTTCAAACCTAACCTATCAGCAATTTTTTTAGGCATAACAGAACTACTTGCCCTTTAATCCACCATACAATTGTGAACCAATTTATCCCCTATTATCAAAGATACATAAAAAGGGGGGATTTGACATCTTTACCTGGTTTTTTACTGCTTTCTTAAGGTGTGTTTGTAAAAACAACCTTAACTTGGTCAACTAAAACATCACTTGAAATACTTAGATCAAAAAATGTAGATTGTAATAAATTTTTTTGGCCTATGATGGATAAAGAATCCCGCATAGACATAGTTACATTCATTTTCTTCATGTGCTCAATAATGTTGAAATGTGCAGCAGTGCTTACCTTTTGGTGAGTCCTTACAATAGTAGGGTCTTCTTGCAAGTGAGATGATTGGGGTTGATTCCCAGGCTGCTCCTTGGTAGTGCCTTGTGTATTTCTTTGCAGTATGTGTGGCACCTAAGATGTGGATTGACCAAGAGCTTCTTTTCCTTTTTTTGCTGATTGTTCAATTTCAAAAGCCCTCTTCTTGGCTCTAGTATTAGCTTCTATTGGAGAATCATCTTTTTTCACTCCACAAAATTCCTCTCCTTGCCAATTCAAAAGAGTTGTATCACTTGGAGGGATATTTCGTTGTTGTGGAGACTCATCATTAGGCACATTCTACATATTTGAAACATTTTGTACCATCAAAGCTTGGTTTATAACCCCATTTGAACATGTAGCTTGATTATGGGGTTGGTTGTAGGGAAAGCACCAATCACATTCACCTACAAGGTTATTTTGATCAGGTACAAGGTCCTTAGCTGAAGTGATTGGATTTAGATTGTATGGCTGGAAATGCCTTGGATTGACATTTTGTCTTGCACCTTGATAGTTTCCCTGATATGGTTGTCTATTAGCTTGGTATGGTTGACTTTGACCTTGATTTTGAGGTTGATAGGGCTTAAAACCTTGGAACTGTTGCTTCTTAATGCTCACTACCTCGATGCCAAAAGACTAAAGTATACTTTTAATTTTTTGCTGATTGCTTTTAATCTCTTGTGATTCCTGAGATGGACTTGGGACAGCAATTTTTTAGCTAACAACATCTAGTAAAGGGGCTATTTGAGGTGTTGGCAAGGTCATGGGAGGCTATATGTCAGGGAATATGAGCATAGGAGGTCTAGGGGAAATTCTTCCAGCTTGTATGAGGTTATTTTTAGTCCTTAGAGCTATGGAATAAGCTAATGGCAATGTGTTTCCACTCATTGATTATATCATAACAACAATTTCACTAGTTAAAGCTCTTAAAAAGTATAGAAATGCATACTCAGCTAGAGGCCTTATGTTTTCTAGAATTCTATCCCATGTCCTTTGGAAACGGAAGTTAAAGTCTGTCATCCATTCATGGGGAGCTCTCTTAATAGTGGTAAGTTGCTCCACTAATGAAAAATTGTCAAACTTATCCTCAAACTGCCTACATAATGCTTCACCTAGTTCATCCCATGTTCTAATGGAGTTAACTATTAAACCTCTGAACCATTGAAGTGCCTTCCCTTTAAAAGATGTTGCTAGCAGCCTCAAAGCAACATTTTATGCTACTATGTGGTGCACTGAACACAGATTTTCTACATCTTTGATGTGCTCAACTGGTGTGGTTTGATCCTCACCTATGAAATATGCAATACTTTTGAGGGAAGCCATGGGAATATCATCATTTTGGGATAAATTTAGCAGGCTAAAACCATCAAAAGTAACAAAGACTTGATTCCTTGGAACTGCCATTGGTGGAACCAAAATTTGCTACCTCATAGAAGGATTTGTAACTCTCACTACAGGTGGAGTTGAAATTGTCTTCCTTGATGAAACAAGAGCTCTCTTTGTTGTTTTAACTTGTCTTTTGGGTGCGGACAGCTGCAAATACTCAAATGAACTTGAGCTTAAGCTTTGTATTCTTCCCAGAAAAATGGTAACACACTGGTTCTTTGCTTCTTCCACTCATAGATTTGTCAAATATATTTTTCATCAACCTCTGAAAGGTCTGAAATTTGTTGGCTACACATCAAAACCATAAAAAAAATGTAATTTATAAAACTGTCTTGATTTGACTGTCCCAGTGGGCGTACCAAAACTGATAACTCTCAAAACTGCACCCTTGCTAAGTTGCAAAACTTAGCATTTTGGAGTAACATGGAAACACTCCTAGGCTGTGGATCACCTAAACTTGGAGTGCACCTCCAGATAAGGTTGGCTCCTAACTGGTAATCACCTAAACTATTATACTATTTTTTAAAGGAGAAGGGTAAGAAAGAGTACATAAACCTAAAAAATGAAAAATTGAAACAAAGGTGATGTACCAAAACTAACTAGGACCTGCAAACTCATATTACATACACAATTGTAACAATGACTGAATCTGGCTTACACAACTCACTTATGTATGTTTCTTGCATAAGTACTTTCTAAGGAGGCTTTAATGCTAAACTCTTATTAGGAAAGAGGTTTCACAACTAAAAGTGTTTGTATTCTTAACACAAATTATAACCTGCAACAACATACTTTACTACAAAAAAGTGCTTAACATGATACAAAATTACAAGAAAATAGATAAACTTCACAAGTAATTCAATCAATCAACCCGATGAACACAATAAAGCACAAAATGAGTAGGAAAAATACTCAATATCATTGATATCCAAGGTACTCACTGGTAAACATTTCATAAGAGTTACCAAAGTATGCAAAATTTGCAAAAGGACTCCAAAACTCACTAAGTACAAGCTAAAGCATAATCAGAACTAAGTGTAAAATGAGTCAACAAGTGACTATATCCAAACATCCCTCCAAAATCCACCAAAAAAGGATCTAGAAACTCCTTGTTCATATTCTTCCAAAAATCCAAAAATGTAGCAACCAAATCCCCTCCAAAAGAGCTCCAAAATGTTGAAAAGGTAATCTTTGACCATGTCCATCATGAAGGCATAAGAAACTGATTCCTAAATAACCTCATTCCCTCCAAAAAGGTGAGTAAACACTCCTATATTCTCTCCCTTGGTTGACCAACTGCTCCAACCAACTCCAAGATGGTTGTAAAGCATAAAGACTCGACAAAAACTCATTAGTGCATATACAAGGCATAATAATCCATTTTTAAATTTAAAATAACAATTTTGAATAAGTGAATTATAACAATATCACTTAAATCAAATGCTTTACATTTCAAATTAATGCAAAAATAAATACAAAGTTCGACCATACATGAGTCAAGAAAAAATTACAATTCTTAAAGACTCCTATGCTTCAAACATAATGGGACATGGAAATTCACTAAGGCATAAACTAGACCATGGGAATAGATTGGTTTCATTACAATTTTTAAAAGATAGGCAAAAAATGCCTTATCTCTTGTCGGCATAGGATTAGGGTAAGAAACCTTAATCAACAAAACTGCCACAAATTACTTTGCAAGACATTCATTTCATCTCAAGCCTTCTAGAAGTTTGAAGGAGCCGACATCCTAAGGTTTTCATTATGGATTTTCTTTTTCTTCCATGACAGTTTCTGAGTGCTACAGAGGAATTTGTACCTCATTTTCTGGCAAAATCATCACAAAAATGCTTGAGGAAAGCCTTTTGTAAGTATATTCAGTCATTTTATTTCATTTTTTGTAGAGAAAAGGGCTTGAACTTGAGTTTGTTTATAGAAAGATGAATATATTTTATCTTATGTGCTTTTCTCTATATACACCATGCATTTTTCCTTCATTTCTATATAGAAAATTTGAGCTCTTTTGTGTATTTCTTTCCACCCTGTGGGTAAAATATCAACTCAAGCCCAAAATGCAAAAAATATGAACAAATATTCGATTATTTGTGTATTTACTTGCTCATTTCATGCATTTCCTATTTATATGCCAAAGAAAAGATGAAAACTCTCTATTTTGTAGCATTTGTTTCTTTTGCAAATAAATGGAGACCCAACACCTCTCATGGCCATGGGTTCAAATACTATGCAGGTATTAAAAACCCATGTTCCTCACTCTGCCTTGAGGGTTATAATTTCCATTTCTTTATAGCTATGTCTTCATACTCATTGCAAATGACTTGAGATATTTGAGAAACCTCACAGGTTGTGGCTCAGGCTTCTTCCTAGTACATGAACTTCCTTATAATTTGCTTTGTTTCAACACCCTAGTGTTGAATGAGGGTTTTAATTTTTCTTGTATTGGAAGTTGAAGCTTTGAAAGACATAGTTATCTGTCTCTACATTTTTCCTTAAGATCACCATGCACAACATTGAAACCCTCTCACATGTGGCCATGGTTTTCACTTTCTGGGTCTTCCTTTTTTTATGCAAACCAGGGGTTTGTAATTTTTGGGTTATTACAAAAACTTGTGCCCATGTTCACTTTTCCTCATGCATTCTTTTGTTAGATTCCAACCTCGGCCTTAGGGTTTGTAAATGGAAAAAGCACTTAAAATTAATTTATTTCCTAAAACCATAAGAAAACATATGTTTCAAATTTAGCATAGGCAGAGACTTTACTTAACCATTTCTTTGTCATCATTTGACTCTTCTACAAGAAGCATAGTTATTTTGGAGGACAGTGTCATTTCTTCACATGTTTTCCATTCATCTTGTTGCACAAGCATATTTACTGTAGCATGGATTCTTTCCTCAATTTCATAAATGGAAAGAAAATACTATCTATGTTCCTCATCATTAATTATACTCATTGTTGTTGTCATGGTATTGTTGACCTCTTATATAGTTCCTCTTATTAATAAGGTAGCTATATTTTATCAATATCACCATGGTTTTGAAAAATTATCTTCAAGGGTTCCATAGGTGATTCAATATGTGACTATTCCTCTTAGGTAAAATAAGAGAGCAACATGTTGGGCTCAACCCTTGTGGGAGCCCATTTCACTCCACATGCTATGATAAAATGAAACAAAACAGCAACAAAGATTTCACCTATACCTACACAATGAGCAAACATGTTAGATAAAAATAGAGCATATGATAGATGTTTATGATAAGCTTTCTATTTTCCTAGAAATTTGTGGTATGCAAACTACTTTGATGCTTATGAGGATCAGGCTATATGTTTATAGATGTTTGCATATATATTAATTGGTTATATTTCATTTCTCTTCCAAACTCTTTCTCACACATGCAGGAATTTCTGGAGCACTTGAGCAAACTTCTAGAGAATTGGAGAAAAGGGAGCTAAACAAGCAAGAGGGGCAGCAGCAAATACAAAGCAACTCAACTGGGATTCATCATTTAGGAAATGACAGGTCCCCTCTCTTTATATATGCATTCTTTCTTTTATGTATCTATAAATGTATAGGCTTTTCCTTTATTTGCATTCAAATAATTAGTCCCATTGCTTGTGTGGGACACCATACATTTATATTTATCAATAAGGACTACTTTTACAAAAATTGTTGCACTCTCTTCTCTGTTGTATGCATTTGCATAATATAATAATGTAGTCTTTTCATAATTTCTTTAGTCAAATGGATATAACATAGAAGAGTAGAATGTACCTTTTGTTTCACTTTGTAAAACATAAACAGCTCTACCTATTTGAGCTGGTAGCTAAAATAGGTAACAAGGCCATAATTTGCTTTCATGCTTGGGAGATTTTGATAGACATGCAAGAGAGAGAGACCTAGGAATGATGAAATGCAATAAGGATGATTAAGGATGATTGGGTAGACCTTGGATTTGAGATGTTGGATGTGAAGGGGATAATTATAGAATGGGTGGAAAAGGGATAATGATAAAATGGATGGAAAAGGGGATAATGATGAAAAGGGAGATACAAGACCAATATTATCTCAAGCTAAACTAGATCATTGATTGATGATAATGGGGTTTTCTTAGACTATACTTTTATAATCGACTAGCCAAGGCTTGCAGTTTCTCACTCAAGCTTGGATAATCACTTGACTAAGGCTAGAATAGAGGATGATTTTTCTTACCTAAGCTTAGATAATCACTTAGACAAGGCTTGAATATTCTTACTTAGGCTTGGATAATCACCTAAACAAGGATTTGATGGGGATTTTGATAACAAGGATTTAATTATGGTTGTGATAACTAGCTTATGATAATAGATGAAAATGCTAAGATGAGGGAAAGATGATATATTTGGGATGGATATGATGGAAATGGTTGATGTTTCAGGTGAAATGATGGCTTAGGAAGGGTCTCCCAAGTCTTCTCTAGGGCTGCAAAGGTCAATTTTGCAAATTGAGGTCTCAATATGGTCAAATGGTGAAACCATAAATATGCATATAATCTGCCCAATATTCAATATATATGTATAAAAATGCAATAGAAAAAAAAAGACAAACTTTAAGTTTAAGAGGGGCAATAATTCCTTCCTATGCCATGTGAAATTTGGAACCAAAACATAAGTAAAGTTGAAATATAGAAATTAAAGGTCTAACTATCAACTACAATACATTAATATCAATGGCATGACTTTACAAATTCAATGTGAATACTTATAAATTAATCCAACGAACCATCTAGATTTTCTCTACTCTTTATTGTGTCAAGTGTTTCCTTATGGTCAGACTCACACACCTTCCACAAGGTCTTGTTCAAAGCTCTAACCCGATATTGTATCAAATGAACAATGGATACCATGACAAGGTTTGAGTAATGAAGAATCTTTCAATGCATGTCAAAGTTTTGAAACAACCAAACGTTAACACTCTTATGTGGGTACCTTCTAAGCCATGTTCCAGTAACAATCACTGAGCCTATAGGGTATTCGATGTTTTATCCATCTATAACTGGGGCCTCCAATTTAGTTTTGACCTCAACACAATGAAACAAGTAATCATCGATTCCCTCTTCATTGTCTTCATCTCCAATAATTGCATAAAAATTCCATACATTGATATGTGCAAAAAATTAGATGATATTAGTCACCATTACAAAAACACTAAAAAGTAAGATAACATTAGGAATTTCAAAAACTATGCAAGTAGATATACTACCTGGTTGAACTACATCTGATATGTGGTCTAAGTCAACTGATGATTCCATCTATGTTAGTTCTAGTGTCATTGAGGGTCGATACATGTCAAGTGGTCTAAGAAAACTTAATCACCATTCATCAACCCACTCCCTTGACTCACAGTCATTCAATACTTGAATTGTACATGAAGAAAAAAAGCATGCCATATTCCACATATGGATAATCCATGAACCTATATTTGAGCTTCTGAAAGAGTATGGCTCACTTTATCCTAATATTGTACAATAATACTCATATGGTGCAATGTTATTATCATCTATCAACCAAAAAAATCTATGAACTCAAGACTTACTTTCATTACCTAGACCCATCAAAGCATCACACCACTCAATGATTGATTTTACTTTTTTCAACTTTGCATTGTCTTTATACTTTAACTCTTCTCATGCTATGGCTCTTTTGGTACATGCTCCTACACCATCATGCTCCCCCTTTCCATTCTTGACATCACAAAAGTTCCACATATGTTGAACACTTGTAATATTATGCATCCTACTCAACCAATATAACATCCACAAGTTCTTCAATTGTGATGCATAGTTATCCAACCATATGATATACTGACTGAATGGTATGTCCCTTCTAGCCAAATCATTGAAGAACACCTAAAATCAACCTTGCACAAACTTTGTAGAATGTGTGTGATCATCACTAATATAAAAATGATACTCCCATATGATCTCTCATTCATCCTCTATACTATCATTGGCATGAATGAATGTAATGTGCACAAATATGGAAACCTTTGTGAAGTCATAATATTGTTATTTCACCTCACGTTGTGGTTGTAGATTGTAGTCCTCTAAAAATTTGACAACTAAAATAATGTTACTAAGTGGAAATGTGTCCTTGCATAACTTTAATTGCAAGTCCAACCATCGAGCTTTATGGGTATTCCTTGCATACTCATACACTATACCATCACAAAATGTAGACATAAACTAATACACTAGAATATTTTGAATAACCAAATCACACATTTTTTCTTCTTTACCATCTTTTGTATTGTAGGCCACTATTTTATACTTGCAAAAATCTACTAGTTCATTTCCAACTACATGTGTGCTTTCCATATGTTCACATATTAGCATACATTGTAAGAGACCATAATGCTAGCATGTGCCATCCAAGCATAATTTCCTTTAGAATATTTGGCCTTCCTCTCTTTCACATTGTAAGAGAGGGGGACCAATTATGTCAAGCCTCAAAGTAACAGAGAGCTGAGAGCGGAGGGCTGCCCTAACTTACCTCACTCTAAAGGGATGTTTTGAAATAGGGGATGAGAATGATGAGGACTATAAGGTCCTTCAAGCACTCTGCACACTCAAAATCTAGTTTGGGGCTAGGTGAGCCGAATTTTGGGTTAAACATTGTATCTTAGGTATCTCTATGCTCGACATCGAAAGTGTAGTTCTAGGATGACAGCGCGGCACACTGGCATCTCTCAGGTGCGTTAGCGTCTATACGACTAGAGAACCAAAAACACAGTATGAACCATCAGAAAACTAGCTGATGGCCTAGCTAATGACTTTTAAAGGAACAAAATAGAATTATAAAGTAGGAAAGATACAAATAGATATGATAAATCAAATAGATGAGAGCTAGAGTGACAAAGATAATCTCACTGAGGCGCGAGATCGCCAACTAGCTTTGAAAGCACATCCACCTTGTTACCCCCAATTCTAAGTGTGACAAATTTGGAACTTTTCCCTATTTTTCATCCTCTCAAAGTAGTGCATCTACCACTTTATAGTGCCATATTACAAGAAAATAGATGACAGACATCAATGAACTCTTCATAGTAATAGGATGGAATTATTTGTGATGACCATATATTTGTCATATTATACCCCTGCATCAATATTTATTCCCCGTACTTCTAGAGTATCCGCAATTAATATTCCAAATACTTGAGCGAATGGTATCAGCAAGGTATCTGGTGAAAATGATATGAACCGGGTAGTATTGGTTTCGGAAGACCGAACGGTTAATGAAAGTGTTTAGTTCTTGCCTATGGAGCAACCTATTCCCTTCACGAGATACTTCATACAAGGTCACTACTAGAATCATCAAGATCAAACAATGTGTTGGAAAGATGTAATCATCAAACACGATGAACGATGAAAAGAAGATTGGTTGTTAGTATGCATATATGTTTCAAGGTGATAGTATTTATGAATTGAAGGACACAACCTTATCTCAAGCGGGTATCTCAAAGCTCCATCAGATAGATACCATACTACATGGTCATTATGGAAGAGACTTATCGAGCCAATGCTCTTTGTTCAACATGGTACTTCTTGATGGTTTCTGTCACCGTTGTTGGCTCATCAGTTTATTCCAGAATTATATGAATGTACTCATATGCTCGAGAAAAATGACTTGAGATCATCAAATATTGGATGTATGAAATTTGGCTAAATGTCGGGCATATTCTCCAAAGAGAGCGTCATATCTTCTTCCCTAGATAAAATCAATTCAATCGATGAGTATATATCATCAAATATAAGGGGTGAAGAAACAAGATAGCATCAAGCTTCACATGGTTTAAGATTTGTTTCTGCTATTCTGGGAACAAGGGAAGCAGAGTAGCAATTTTATTTTCAACACAATTTTATTGTACAGAAGTGTGAAGGATTTGAACTCACTTATGGGAATTAAAGGAATAAAGAGATATTCTGAATCTTTGTATTTCTCAATATTTTCTTTTGGTTGCAGCGGAACTATGCTTCTTTGTAATCTCTTTAATGTTATCTGTTATATCAAGTTGTGTATGTGATTATTTCTAGGACTTTGAATTCAGAATAATTCATCCGTTGAAAGAGATTTGTTGCTCATTCTTTTCTTGTTTATCATTGTGGGTTTGGGATAAATGGGCCTTGTATCATTTTTCTGCATTCATTTCATTCTAAGTCAATCCATCACATTTACGTTCATGGTTATGGGTAAATGTTAGTGTGCCTTTCTTGCTTTCGGGTTAAAAGCATATGTTGTATTTTCATTCATTGCATATGTTTTGAAGGTAGTTGTGCCTTGTAAAATAAGAAGAGAGCACTTGCAACTATCATTGTAAGTGACTCAACTGTTGGTCAGACTATCACTGTTATGGGCCAAATAGAGTATAAACTAAAGTGAGAAATTTTTCAACCAATAGATTTTTGGTGATTCCACTGGGGAATTGAAATTGAAGATTGGTGCTATTGTTTTCCAAGAAATTTGAAGGTGCCTCCCCAAGGAAGGAGGCTGGTGGCTCTGTAAAATGGAATGTGTCCAGAAGAAATTTATTTCAGCAAAGACTCATGTTTGATATATTTTTCAGAATTGCATTATGGCATTAATTTCTTCCCAACCATGGGGAAATCATTTTGGGCCTCTCTCTTTGCCTGTATATTCACCGTTGCCTGAAGGATCACAATTTTTTTTCAAAAGTTCAATGGGGACAACTCTCAATATGTTGAAGAACACATTCTAGTGTTCACAGTTGCATGTGGCATTTTAGGGTTAAGTGAAGAAGATGTTTTTGTTAGATTATTCATTGAATCTCTTACTGGGACTGTAGCAAATTGGTTTTGTTATTTAGAAGAGAACTGCATAACTAATTGGGATTCATTGAAGAAGAAGTTCTTGACAAGATATAAAGGTCCTGTTCATGAGGCTGCTTTGTTGAGTCAATTTTTCAACATTCAAAAGTGAAATGGTGAATCCATCAGAGATTTTGTAGATAGATTCAACAGGTTGCTCAGAAAAATTCCTGCACCCATGTAAGCAACTACAATTTTGCACTTTTATTTCCTCTTTGCATCCAAATGTTCAATTTGAATTGAAAAGAAGTAAAGTGAATGATATAGAGGTTGCACAACAAGAGGCTATAAATATTGAAGATGATTTGATATTAAGTGGTTTGTGGAAAACAAGTCAGGTTATGAATAATTTGAATATTGGAAAAATGAGGAAGCCTATCATACACAAACAAAATTTTCAACCTATAAGTTTCCATAATACAAAACCTCCTCATCTTGAATGTTTCGATCTCTTTGTTTTTTATCCAAAAAAATTTGGTAGCGAGGAAGTAAGTACTATAGAAATTCAATCTCATATGAGTGGAAGAATCGAGCTATATTATTTGCATTATCAAAGAAATAAAAATTAATCTGAAAGCCCCTCAAGTGGTGCAGAAAATGAATAGTCCTCTCATGATGTAAATTGTTAAAAGAGTGATATAGATGGTGTTGTTCTGGATGCCTTGTCTACTATAGAAATCGAATCATTTACTTTCATCAGCAATGAGGAACAATTTGAGGATGCACAACATAAAAATGGGGTATCGAATGTCTTTCATCCAGAATGCATACAAGCTGAAAACGAAGCTTTCACATTTCTTGAGCAAGATAATACCGAGGTATGGCTGCAAGAAGAGGTTAGAGATGACTTTACATTTGAATATTTCCATTTCAAAAATTCGAATGACAAAATTTTTAAACAAGAAATGAAAGATGATGTTGTAAGTAGTCATAATAGCTTTGCTGAAAATGATCAAATACTTGAACGTGATGAGCCTCATGTTATTTACATTCTGAATCGGTGCCTTAATGCAAGTAATTATGAATTTATTTGTGGGGAAGAGGTCATCATGTTTGATTTACAAGTTGTAAATGAATGTGATAAAGTTGTTGAGTCAAAACCCACAGAAAGGGAGGAGATTGTTTCAGTTGGAGGTGATTTTATGTCACAAGAAAATATTATTTGCAATACATATTCTCAGCCTAACACACTTCCAGTTTTGCATAGAGTTGATGATTGGTCTTCTAATTTGAATGATTCTCTATCTACTGCTAGAAAAATAGATTGTATGCAGTGACATGGTGAAACATATGTTGCAGGTCAGAATTCAAGATTTTTAAACGATACAGTAATCTATACATTTGGCACCAAAGAGAGTTTTTCATCTGATGGTTTATGTGTGGGTTGTCCAATTTGAGGTATGGTTTCTCCTAGCTGTTCAAACCAATTGCATCATGAGGTCACACTTAGTGCTATTCAAACAAATGTTGTTAATCATATGTTGGGAAATGTTGATGTGAGTTGTCAAATTGGAGAAGTGTACAATGAAGACTGGCTTCTTGAACACTGGGTCACCAACAAAATATTTTTATGTGAAGTCATTCTTATCAGTTTGGTTGTGGTGATCACAAGTTGGAAACATGTTGTATGTGGGCTCCTCATTCATCCAGCATTTTTCCGCATAGGTTGCTATTTCTCCTAGCTCATTAATGACTTTGCATGAACATCGAGCTCTCTGAAGGTAGGGTCTTATGACCATGTACATAGTAGCCAATTTCTGGTGTGTTAGTTTAGTTGTTTTCCCATTTTGGCTTTCTTGTTTTTGGCTTTTGCCCGACTCCCCTCCACCCTTCTACAAGCAACACCCCATTCTCCTACTTTTCTTTTGACAGAAAATGTTGCTTGAGAGTGAAGAAAATGTTGTAGCTTGCAAAGAGATTGTTGGAGAATGAATAGAAGGATCGAATTGGATGAAGAGTGGATGAATTTGAAGAAGAAGAGGGAGAATCTACCATTTTCAAGGTTAGTTGGTTGAAAAGGGACATTACAAATCAACCCCGATTGAAAGTGTAATGCATTTGCCGACTTCAGATGCAGGAATCTATCAGGGACGTAGGCGCGTTGCGCGGACATTTGCACACTGCGCACACGTCTCCAACATATATTCTTCTACCAACATAAAGGATAGATGCCAAGTGGAAGGCAAGCATCCAACTAATGTGGAATTTTGACTTTGGATTTGGTTTTCTAAGGTGAGGATGTGTAAAAGGGGAATTTGTATGAGGGGTGCAAATTCGCTCCTATACATTTTTCCCCAACTTTAGTGAGCATGAATACTGATGAGTGCTTCGGTAAAGTAGATCAAAGAGTTGGTAGGGTTATAAATGTATACTTGAACCATCGAGGAAGCAGATAGTGATCTAGCGGGCTTGAAAGTGCAAGGTAAAACAAAGGACTCCATAGCCCCGTGAAACTATGAAGTTGTACAAGGTACATCGAAGGCCCTCAAACCAACGATGGATAAATCTTGTAGGATGAAAGTGTCTTATAGGCCCACAGACCTACAAGAAGGTAACATTTAAGATCTCTCACATGAGGGAAACCCAAAAAGTAATAATCTCACAGGCCCACAAACCTACAAGGAGGCAGCCTTCAAGATCTCTCACATGAAGGAAGCCCCATGAAGTATGCACCTTATAGGCCCGTAGACCTACAAGAAGGTATCCTTCAAGATCTCTCACATGAAGGAAACCTAGATGAAAGTACCTTACAAGCCCGTGGACCTATAAGGATGCATCCCCCAAGATCTCTCACATGGAGGTAACCCAAAGGAAAGAGCGCCTTACAGATCTGTAGACCTCTAAGGAGGTGTCCCCCAAGATCTCTCGCATGGTGGAAACCCAAAGGAAAGAGACTCAATAGAGTCAATTTTGGAAAGCGGCTTTATGGGTGCACCTGCAAAGTGACATGTCAAGAACAAAGTGGCCAAATGGGTAGTCAAGAGGATAGTCACGTAGACCGTCGATAAAGGGGCTCCCTCGAGAACTTGACGTAAAGAGGGGGTCCACTCAAGGGATGCACTAAAAGATGTTCCTTCTCAAATTGATTCATCAAGGAATTCTTTTGAAATATGTTCACTTCATCAAGGAATTCTTTTGAAATATGTTCAATTCATTAAGGAATTCGAAAGGAAGAAAGTGCCCCTTGCAAGGGGAAGGTAAAAGCTGCTTCCACCTTAGAGGAAATTTCTCAAGTTCTTTCCTTACAAACCCATGATGAAGGAAACACGTTCCATTAGGGTCCAAAGTGAGAATGCAATTTTCAAAAAGGTTTGCAAAGATTCTCAAGAAAATATTCATTGGCAATGAATGCATTTTGTGAAAATTGAACCCTTATAGAAAGGTGTTGTCGTGCATGAGAGGGACAACTCAAGAAAAGAAGAGAGAAGGAGAAAAAGAGCAAAAGAGAGAGAAAGCAAGTTAACAAATAAGAGACATTGGGGTGATCTAATATTTCAAGGTCAGAGTTGCTCATAAATATATGTATATAAATATAATATTAGTATATAAATGAACTATCATTAACCCCCTACTATATAAGACCATGTGAAGAATGCACGAGAAGACAAAGTAAAAATAAAAAATTGGGTCAACATGGAAGGGGAGCCTAAATGCCCCCAATTATTTTCATTGTCCCCAATTTGTCGAAAGTCAAACATGAACATGGAAGAAGGATGATACAAATAGAAGAAGGTTTACGACACAAAAATCATGCCTTTACCTAAGCACCAACAAGGGTGACAAGGTTCATCCAGGAACACATAGCATGATCATAGGGGAACACATCACAACACACACACATCTATCCTAAAGATAAACAAGGGGCCTCCCCCTAACACTGATCGACCAAGAGATCATCCACTTCCTGCTCTAGGTCATTGTAGGGGGAAGGAGGAAGAGCCTCCAGTGGCTGATTGTTAAGGGGAGGATCTTCTGACTCTCCTACAACAAGGGATAAGGAAGAAGCCCCCGTAATCTTATCTGCTAAGCTCTTGTGGAGCTAGGGTTAGCAACATCATAAAAATAGTTGACAAGGCCAAAAATTCATCTAGAGAGTTAAACATTCACCTTACTATAGTTCCATGTTGTACCTCAATGGATGGAGAGGGTTGTACTTGAGATTCACTGCTTGGCTCGTCGAGTGATTCAGGAGCAATGATGAACTCAAGGGAAGTCGGGACTGGTTCCGTTACTAGGATAGAACAATTCAGCACAAGACCACCCTTCAGAGAAGGTGGGATCCTCTTATGCCCTCAATTACTGGAAGGACCAACCTCTACCTTTCACTCCGTCGTGGGGTGCGAACTTCCCATAGACGAGGTGAGAGGTGTGGAGGAAGAGGAGGAAGAGAAAACCATAGCAGATACCACCCAAGTGTTTGACATATCTATGAGTTTCAAAAAAGCAGAGACATCTAGAAGGGACATTAGCAAGGGTGACTCAACTGAAGGAGTGATGAAAACTTGCACCCTTTTAGAGTAAGGCGCACTCACAACAGGAGTCGAGAGCGATATGGAGTTTGGTTGAACAGAGGCAGAGGGGAGGAGAGAGGAGGATGGAGTAGGAATTCCTAAAATAGGGGTGATCATCTCCTCATCCTTTCTCTACAAGGTGGCCTACTCAGTCACAAGAGCCTTTCATCAGCACTTGCACTCATGTGCAAGGTAGTTTATGTGATTCTTCGAGCTAGAGGTTGAAAGATGTGAAGGGGTAGAAGGCTCATGCTCAACCATGGGAGTATCTACTATAGTTGTTTCTAGTAGAGGGACAGACTCCTAGATGGGAGCAGGAGGATTAGGTTGAGAAACAACAAGGGAAATTGGCTCTAATGCCTCGGCAGCGGGCCTCTTCCCATTTACTACCTTAGGAGCAGAAGTAGTAGGGGGTTGCGGGCATAGAGACATAGAATATTTCCCATGGGGACCTTTCTTTCTTCCATACCAAATGGGCCTAGGCTTCATGAGTAGAAAAAGAAGTTCAAATGCAAGACACTGAAACTTTCACCAAGCGGACACCGTAGGATTGCCTCACAAGTGTGAAATGGAATTTGACAGTGACACTATAGGGCAAGAAAGAGGGTCAAGTTGAATAGCAGAAGAGGTAGAAGGAGGATCTTGGGATTGCTTCTCTTCTTCCCTTCTATGAGCCTTGGTAGCATCACTGTTAGCTTTTAAGAAAACCCTATGTGAAACAACATAAGGCGAGGGAGGGTATCTCACTTTCGGTGTTAGGCACCTTTTCTTGTACTTCTGATATGTATGGTATAAGAGGTCCTTCCTAGGTGGAAGAGGACCAACATGTGCAAGCCAAAAGTTATCTAAGGAGTAGCTATCATGTGCAGCTGGTGGTTTATAACTAGTTTCATGAATCACATGCACCAACCCCCATGAATGAACTTCAAGCATTTTTGCACAATCAAGGGAACCACTTTCATATCTACTAACCAGGGGATACCCAACTTCACTCTGAAGAGTTCAAACCCTGGGATTATGTCAAACAACAAGTTAACAGTCTTAGGTCTGATGAGGATTGATAACATGATACTACCTAGGGGAGATATGGAAAGCCCATTATGCATGCGGATGGTGCTCATAGGTGCATTGTACCCATCCTTGTGCAGGAAGTTAATTAACATAATCTCCTCGGTTATGATATTCACATGAGATGTCAAATCAACAAGAACACCTGTTATAATGTTCCCATTGATCCATGTAGGGATATAAAGAGGAGATGGTTCTCTATGAAATCCCGTCGAAAAATCCTACGAGGTGAAGGTTATACTCAAACCACCACTCATAGGCTGCTCATAGGGGATAGGTTGATGTAGACAAGAGGCCATCATGAGCACTGAATGATACTCTCACAAAGCTCCCCAAAGGTTATAAAACAGAACAGTGACCCACTTAAGGCTTCATTTCGTAACACTTACGAAACCTTCCAACTACACCTACTAGGGTTCGTAGATTGTTTTGCAGGGCGAAGGCCTCACAACACTCACACCTACAACACTTCTAGAGTACGAGGAAAGGAACTTTCAGTATCGCAAAATGGAACCAAAATGGTTCATGTTAGCTTCACCAAAAATCTAAGAGAGGGGGACCAACCATGTCAAGGCTCAGGGTCACGGAGAGCCAAGAGTAGAGGGATACCCTAACTTACCTCACTCTAAAGGGATGTTTTGAAATAGGGGATGAGAATGATGAAGATTATAAGGTCCTTCAACCACTCTATAGACCCAAAATCTAATTTGGGGCTAGGTGAGCCAGTTTTTGGATTCAACAATATATCTCAGGTATCTCTCTTCCCGAGGACAAAAGTGTTGTTCTAGGATGATAGTGTGGTACGTTGGCATCTCTTAGGTGTGCTAGTGTCCATACAACCAGAGGACCAAAAACATAGTATGAACCATCAAAAAACTAGCTAACAACCTAGCTAATGACTTCTAAAGGAACAAAATAGAATTATCAAGTAGGAAAGATACAAACAGATATGATAAAGAAAATAGATGATAGCTATAGTGACAAAGATAATCTCACCGAGGTGCCAGCTAGCTCTGAAAGCACATCCACCTGCACACAGGAAAGAGGGGAAATGTGTTGGGGCTGTATAGGTATTTTCCTTAGTCAGACCCCCGTTTTGGTGTTTCCACCTCCATGAACAGCTAGATAGCAACAAGAGGGAAAAGTATGATAAAGAAGTAAAGAAAGAAAGTACACAAATAACACTAGAAAATATTAAATAGCTACTTAACCAAGTCATAAAGGAGAGGAGTGAAACTATATAGGAACGAATTTGCACCCCTTATGCAAATTCCCTTTTTACACATCCTCACCTTAGAAAACCAAATCCAAAGGTGAAATTCCACATAAGCCTGTTGCCTTCATTCCACTTGGCATCTATTTTGTGTGTTAGCAGAAGAATAACTATCGAGGATTCCCATGTGGTGAGTAGACATCCATGTGGCACGCTTACATCCCTGGTAGATTCCCATGACTGTAGCCTACAGAGGCATTACACTTCTCATTGGAAGTTGACTTATAACACCCCCTTCAACTGACTGACCCGAATATGGCCATTTTCTTCATTCCTCCTTCAAATTCACTCCTTCTTCTTTCATTTCATCCTCTAAGCACTGAACTTGATCACTCTCCAAGCATTCTAGCATTCACTTTAAGCATTCAAGTAGCACTTTGCACTCCACAGCAATAGCACCAACAGTCCATCAACTCCATAGAGAAAGTGTGGAACAAACACCATTGTAGCAAAGGCTTGAGTCCTCTCATTTTCTCCCCCATCAGCCTTGAGTGCTCTTGGTAGAGGTGGTAAGCTTTCTACTCCTCTCCTCTATGATTTGGTGGGTAGCACCCAAATTTTTTTTGTAGAGCTTTTGTGTTCTTTATTGCATTTATCTCTTTATCATATATTTCTCCATTATCACTATCTTGGATGTCTGTGAAGGTGGAAACACCTAAATTTGGGTCTGACTGAGGAAAACCCCTATACAACCAACCAAGAATTTTCATCTTTATTGTGTGTATAGGTGGACGTGCTTCCTGGAGCTAGCTGGAAAACAAGCTATTCTTTGAGATCATTCTTGTCACCCTAGTATTAACCTACTTGTTTTATCATATTCATTTATACATTTCTAATTTCATAGTGTTATTTTGTTCCCCTAAAAACCATTAGCTAGGTTGTTAGTCAATTTTCCAGTGTTCAACCTTGTCTTTTTGGTCCTCTGGTCATACGGAATCCATCGCACTTGAGAGATGCCAGCATGTCACATTGTTGTCTCAAAGCCATGCTTTTTTCCTCAAGAAGAGAGCTGTCTGAGACTTAGTGTTGAGCCTAAAAACTAGCTCGCCTAGCCCCATTTCTAATCTCAAGTCTGCAAGGTGATCGAAGGGCCTTATAGTCCTCATCATTCTCATCCCGCATTTACTAACACTCCTTTAAGCTAAGGTAAGTTAGGGAAGCCTTCTACTCTCGTCCCTCTATGAATTGGGGCCTTGACGTGGTTGGTCCCCCTCTCTTACATTTTTGGTGAACCTGATGTGAACCATTCTGGTTTCATTTTGCGATACTAAAAACTCCTTTCCTTGTGTTCTAGGAGCATTTCAGGCATGAGTTTTGTGAGGCTTGTGCCTTACAACCTAGCCTATGACCCCTAGTAGGTGTAGTTGAAAGTTTCTAAAAGTACTGCCCAATGAAACCTTAACTAAGTCACTACCTTATCTTGTAACTTCTAGGAGGCTCTGTGAAAGCGTTGTTCAGTGTGCATGATGGCCTCTTTCCTACATCAACCTATTCCATTTGCACATCTTATTAGCAGTGGTACTGGTATAACCTTCACTTCAAAAGACTTGTTGATGGGCTTTAACAGAGAACCATATCCTCTTTGCATTCCTGCGAGGATAAATGGAAACACCATAGTAGGTGTTCTCATTGATCTGATGTCTCAAGTGAATATTATAACTGAGGAGATCATGTTAATCAACTTCCTGCATAAGGATGGATACGATGCACCTATCAGTATCGTCTGTATGTATGACAAACTTTTCATACCTCCTATAGGTAGTATTGTCCTATCAGTTCTCATTAGACCTAAGTCTGTGAACCTTATGTTTGACATTATCTCAGGGTCTGAACTCTTCAGAGTGAAGCTGGGTATCCTCTAGCTGGTAGCTATGAATGCAATTCCCTCGGTTGTGCATAAGTGTTTGAAATTCACTCACAAGAGTTCTATGCATGTGATCCATGACACTGGCTATACACCACTAGTTTCACATGGTAGTTACTCCATAGATTACTTTTGGCCTACACCTATTGGTCCTCTCCTACCCAGGAAGGACCTCTTGTATCGCACATATCAAAATCGCAAGAAAGGGCGTTCTAGGCCAAAAGTGAGATACCCTCATTCACTTTATGTTGTTTCACATAGGGCTTGCCTAAAAGTTGATAGTGATGCTGCCAAGGCACGTAGAAGAGAAGAAGAGAAGCGGTCATGAGATCCTCCTTCTACCTCTTCCACTATTCAGCCTAATGCTTCCTCTCACTCTATTGTGGTGCCATCCACTTCTACCTGGTGTTTGTGAGAGAATCCTATGGTGCCCGCTTGGAAAAGGGTCAAGCATTCCTCGTTCAAGCTTCCTGTACTACCCACAAAGCCTAGGCCCATTCAGTATGGTAGAAAGAAAGCCCCCTGTGGGGAATCCTCTATGGCCCAGCCTCTGCACCCTCCTACCACCTCTGCTCCTAAATCAATGAACGGAAAGAGGCCCGCTACCGAGGCATTAGAGCTAACTCCCCTCATTGTTTTTGAACCTACCCCTCCTGCTCCCATTCAAGATTCTATCCCTCTACTAGAAATAGTTGTGAAGGAAACTCCCATGGTTGAACAGGAGTCATTCATTCCTCTACAACCTCCAGCCTCTAGTTCTAAGAGTTGCAAGAACTGTCTTGCACGTGAGTGCAAGCATCGATGAAAGGCTCTCTTGGCTGAGAAGGCCACCTCATAGAGGAAGGAAGAGGAGATGACCACCCGTGTATCAAGGCCTCCTACCACATCCTCCTCTCTCCACCCTTCTATTCCCATCCAAACCAGCTCTGTATCGCTTTCAGCTTCCGTTGTGAGTGCATATGTGTCTAACCCTAGAAAGGTGTAGGTGTTCATTGCTCCTTCAGTGGATCCACCCTTGTTGACATCCATTCTGGATGTCTCACCTTTCCTGAAGCCCATAGATATGATTAACACCTCGGTCGTATCTATTGTGGTTCTTTCCTCCTCCTCTTCCTTTGCCCTTCTTGCCTCGTCTATGGGAAGTTCACCTCCCCCGATGAAGAAGAAGGTAGAGAGTGGTCCTTCCAACAATAGAGGACATAAGAGGAGCCCACCTTCTCTGAAAGGTGGTTTCGCACTGACTTGTTCTATCCTAGTAACAGAACCAGTCCCGACCTTTGTTGAGTTTTTCACTACTCTCGAATCGCTCGATGAGCTCAATGGTGAACCTCGGGCGCAACCTTCTTTGTCTGCCAAGGTGAAACATGGCATCCTTGTTAAGTGCATGTTTAACTCGGTGGATGAATTCCCGACCTTGTCAACGATCTTCACGAATTCGTTCACCTTAGACCCACAAGAGCTAAGTGAAGGACACCTTGCGGTTCCCTCTTCCACAACCCTTGTTGTGGGAGGGTCGGAAGCTCCTCCCCTCAACATTCCACCACTACAGGCTCATCCTCCTTCCCTCTATGATGATCTAGAATGGGAAGCTGATGACCTCTTGGTTGATCAGTGTTAGGGGGAGTCCTCTTCTTTATCTTTAGATTAGATGTGTGTGTGTGTTGTGATGTGTTTCCCCCGTAACTATGCTATGTGTGTCTGGATGACCCTCATCACCCCTATTGGTGCTTGGATACAGGCATGGTTTTTTTCTTGTAAACCTTCTATTTGTATCATCATTCTTCCATGTTTGTGATTGGCATTCGAAAAATTAGGGATGATGCAAAGTGTTGGGGGCATTTAGGCTTCCCTTCCATGTTGACCCATTTTTTTATTTTTACTTTGTCTTCTTGTGCATTCTTCACATGGCCTAATATAGGAGGGGGTTGATGAAAGTTCATTTATATACTATTATTATACTTATATATATTTATGAGCAGTTCTAAGCCCAAAATATCAGGCTACCCCTATGCCCTTTGTTCAAGTTCTCTTTCCTTTTTTTGCTTTCCTTTATCTTTATCTCTTCTTTGCTTGAGTTGTCCCTCTTATGTGTGACAATGCCACCTCTACACCACTTTGATCTTCAGAAAATTCATTCGTTGCCAACAAATCTTTTCTCAAGAATCTCCACACACTTTTTTCTAAGAATTGCATTCTCAACTTGAAACCCTAATGGAACATGTTTCCTCCATTAGGGGTTCATAAAGAAAGAACTTGAGAACCTTCCTCCAAAGAGGGAACAACTTTGATCTTCCTCTCGTGTGGGGGCATATTCTTCCTTTCAAATTCCTTGATGAAAAATTGATTCGAGAAAGAAGGCATCATCTTTCGAACTGTGTGTCCCTTGACTGGACCCCCTCTTTTCATTCCAAGTTCCCGAGGGATCCCTTTGAAAGTTTTTATCTCAAATGAATTCCATGGCATCTAGCTTGGGGGCAGCCTGACTACACCTTGCTTTTCAAATAGTGCATCCCTTTAGTGGACCCCTCTTCCTTTTGAAGGGTTCCCGAGGGACCCCTTTGGAAGTTTTCCAACTTGTTAGCGGTTTGCATGACTGTCTGCTTCCTTACATGTTCTTTCTATGGGTAAACATGTTTCTTTACAAGTGCACCTATGAAGTCACTCTTTGACTCACAGGAGTCCACTTTCCTGGGCCTCCTTCATGTGAGAGTTCTTGGGATACCTTCCTTGCAGGTCTATGGGTTTGCAAGGCACTTACTTCCTGGGTCTCCTTAAAGTGAGAGATCTTGGGATACGCTTTCCTTACAGGTCCCTGGGCCTGTAAGATGCTTTCTTTCTTCAGCTTCATATTTCTACAGAGCTATGAAGTCCTTTGCTTGTCCTGCACTCTCGATTTTTCCAGATCGTGATTTGCTTCCTCAACGGTTCAGGTATACATTTCTAACTCTACTACTTCTCCAATCTACTTTACTAAAGCACTCATCAATATTTGTGCTCACTAAAGTGGGGGAAAAATGTATAGGATCGAATTTGCACCCCTTATGCAAATTCCCCTTTTACACATCCTTACCTTAGAAAACCAAATCTGAAGGTGAAATTCCACATAAGCCCGCTTCCTTCATTCCACTTGGCATTTTTTTTTTGTGTCAATGGAGGAATAATTGTCGGGGACACCCCATGATGTGCAGACATCTGTGCACTGTGCTTATGTCCCTGGCAAATTCCCATGGCTAGAGCCTGTAGAGGCATTACACTTCTCATTAGAAGTCGACTTGTAATGCCCCTTCGACTAACCAACCCAAATATAGCCATTTTATTCATTCCTCCTTCTTTCATTTCATTCTCTAAGCACTGAACTTGATCACTCTCCAAGCATTCTAGCATTCATTTTAAGCATTCAAGTAGCACTTTTCACTCCATAGCAGCAGCACCAACACTCTATCAACTCCATAGAGAAATTGTGGAACAAACACCATTGTAGCAAAGGCTTGAGTCCTCTCATTTTCTCCCCCATTAGCCTTGAGTTCTCTTGGTGGAGGTGGTATGCTTTGTACTCCTCTCCTCTACGATTTGGTGGGTAGCACCCTACTATTTTTTGTAATGCTTTTTTGTTCTTTATTGCATTTCTCTCTTTATCATATATTTCTCCATTATCACTATCTTGGCTATCTGTGGAGGTGGAAACACCTAAACGGGGGTCTGACTAAGGCAAACACCTAACATCCACCCAACAATTTTCCTCTTTATTATGTGTAGGTTGTCATGCTTCTTGGAGCTAGTTGGTGAACAATCTATTATGTGAGATCATTCTTGTCACCCTAACATTAACCTACTTGTTTTATCATATTCGTTTAAACATTTCTTATTTCATAGTGTTATTTTGTTCTCCTAAAAACCATTAGTTAGGACATTAGTTCATTTTCTAGTGTTCAACCTTGTCTTTTTGGTCCTCTGGTCGTACGGATGCCAACACACCTGAGAGATGTCAGCACATCATGCTATTTTCTCAGAGCTTCGCTTTTATCCTCGGATAGAGAGTTATCTAAGATGCAGTGTTGAGCCCGAAAATCAACTCGCCTAGCCCCATTTCTAATCTTGGGTCTGTAGCATGATTGGAGGGCCTTATAGTCCTCATCATTCTCATCTTACATTTCCTAACACTCCCTTAATCTAAGGTAAGTTAGGGAAGCCCTCTACTCTTAGCCCTCCATGACCTAGGGCCTTGACGTGGTTGGTCCCCCTCTCTTACAAAAACATTACCACCTCCACCAAGAGCTCACTAGCCAATGGAGGAGAAAGAAGGCTTGAACAATCACCATAGCCTCAACTAGGATGAACGGAGGTGTTGCAAAACCTCAAGCCCATGCTGCAATGGCTTGCTTCACACTTTCCTTACGGAGTTGATGGAGTTTTTTTATTGTAATGGAGTGTTGAAGTGTTGCTTGAGAGTGAAGAAAATGTTGTAGCTTGCAAAGAGATTTCTGGAGAATGAATACAAGGATCAAATTGAATGAAGAGTGGATGAATTTGAAGAAGAATAGGGAGAATCTACCATTTTGGGGGTCGGTTGGTCGAAGAGGGATGTTACAAATCAACCCCAATCAAAAGTGTAACGCCTCCACCAGCTTCAAATGTAGGAATCCATCAAGGACGTAAGCACACTATGTGGACGTTTGTGCGTCATGTGCACATCCTCGACAAATATTCTTCTATCGACATAAAGGACAAATGCCAAGTGGAAGGAAAGCGGCCAGCTAATGTGGCATTTCGCCTTCAAATTTGGTTTTCTAAGGTGAGGATGTGTAAAAGGAGAATTTGTGTGAGGGTCGCAAATTCGCTCCTATACACACATAAAATTGTTGATAGGAAGTCTCTTGAAGATGTAGGTGGGGCATGTATGCCACAATCCTATGAAACATTGTTAGTATGCAATTCTAAACGTATAGACTGATAAACATCAAAATGGTTAGAAAATTTAATATGTAATCTACAACAACAAGTAGTGCGTGTGTGATTTATTTTTACATAGAATTTTTTTAGCATTTAAAAGTATCTTTGACAAATTTTAACTTGAGGATACATCTCTAGAAATTTACCAAAAAACTATGTTTGAGTCGTATCCAAAAGATGCTTTGGATGTGGCTCGCAATTTTGACTACCGATTCTCCTTCTTACCACATCCCTTTTATTTGGAGATACCCTTGTTTAATTCTTCCAAAAGTCTCCAATTAGTGATCTCAATGCTTCAACAATTGGTTCATCTTTTCATGGTAGTCTCCTTGAGAATGTCCATGATTCATTGGCATTGTTGTCTTCAATTCTTTGATGCCTTCCAACGACTCTTGATAAAAAAAATTCTATTAATTCTCAATGTTTGAATTTTCTCTCTAACGAGATGAGTTTTCCTCGTTTGATTACTTACTATTGTTGATGTAATGACACATCGTGTGACATTACTATCTTTTGTAAGTCAGGTGTTACCCACACTCTCATATGCACTCATTAGATTCTTCATAATAGATTTTTCACTTGAAGCCTATGATGTTCTCAACCAAGAATCTTCATGGTGAACCTATATTTTATATTTCATATCATTTCAACAAATAGTTTACATCTTACGGTCTCATTTAACTTTTCAAATAACACTCTCCAAATTTAATGAGAATATCTTCTACAAGTGTATTTTGGAATCTTACCTTCCATTGGTTGTAAAATATTCTCATCAATATCAATCAAATACTTTGGCTTTCTATGCAAAATTCTAGGAGGTGTTTTCAAAGGTAAATTCATCTCAACATTAGGAATTTTATCAATATTTAAATGAGAAGGGCTAGATTACATACCTTCGATCGGAGATGGAATAGATGGCATACCTTGAGGTTGAGATAGGAATAATGGTGTACCTCCTTCCTCACATGTGGGTGATGATGTACTATCAACTTGAGATGCGTTAGATGGTGTCCCTCCATCTTGACTTACGGTAGAGGATGTGTCTCCAACTATGGTATTCAAATCTCTTATAGCACAAAGGTTGTTCATTCATTCCCTTGTGCCGCCAATAACATATGTCTTGTTGATGGTTGGCATTCCTCTTTAATTGGCATGTCTTCAATAATCGTGTCCAATTTCCTCTTCTAACAAAGTTCCTTCATTTTTTTTCTTTCTTTGGATTCTTAGCTTCTTGCTCTTTCTATGTTGGTTTAATCCTTCATTTTTTCCTCAGCATGATGGATAATTTTATCCGTAGCATGATAAAGAGACAAATATTAGTTTCTAAAAATAGAATCCATACAAATAAATGAAATATATCTCATTTAACCCTTCATACAAAATACATACAATCATCATGTAGAAGAGTAAATGTAACTCAACCATGATGAATAAACAAGTGCACTAAGAACACAAGGAAAATGGAAAAGATAAATTTTTTGAAGTATTTCTACCTTCCAAGAATTTATCATGTGACTTTTCTCTAGCCATTTTCTAACATATGACCTACCAATATAATGTCCACAAATAGAAATGTATGTAAAATTTGGTAGCATAGACAAAGCACATGAATTTTTTTATGGAATTCCTTAAAGAAATGTGGTCTCATGGAATGCCATGATTGTAAGATAAGCACAAAATGGATTTTTTAAAAGACATTACAAAATTTGAATAAAATACAATTGGTAAGTGTGAATCCAAATTCCATAACTTTTTTCAACATCCTACCTTTGGAACAAGGTATGGGCATCAATCAAATCATTGAAAGAAAGGGGTATTTTTTTCAAATGTTATAATTGTAACTCCCTTGGCAGACATGTATGAGAAATTTGGAAGCATGGAAAAGGCATTATAATTGTTTAAAAAATTGCATCAAAGAGCTATGGACCATGGATTGCAATGATTTGGGATATGCACAAAATGGATTTGTTGAAAAGGTTTTGGAAACTTCCCAATAAATGCAATCAGTGGGTTTCAAGCCAAATTCTACAACCTTTGCCAAGATCCTCCCTACCCATGCCAAGAAAGGATCTTTGGAATAGGATATGAGCATCCATCAAAGAATTAAGGATAAATGCATTTTTTAAATTTATAGTTATAGCTTACCCTAGTAGATCTGTAAAAAAATGTGGAAGCATAGACAAGATAGGTGGATTGTTTGGAAAAATGCCTCAAAGAGATATGGTCTCATGGAGCATAATGATTGTAGAATATGCACAAAATATATTTGTTAAAAAAAATTTATAATCTTTCAAGCTAATGCAATTGGAAGGTGTAAAGCCAAAATCATCAACCTTTGATAGCATCCCCCTACATTTTCGAAAATAGCATATTTCAAACAAGGTATGGGCATCCCTCAAAGCATAATGGAAGGGGGTGTTTTTTCAAATGTTATAGTTGAAAATTCCCTATTAGACATGTATGCAAAATGTTGAATCATATACAAGGAATATGAATTGTTTGAAATGATACCTCAAGAAGATTTCATCTTATGGAATGCAAGGATTGCAAGATATGAACAAAATAAAAAATTTGATAAAATTTTCTAGCATGCTTCTTATCTATGCTAAAATGGGAACTTTGGAATAAGGTATGGACATCCATAAAAGAATAATAAAATAGGGATTTCGTCAATATTATAGTTTGAAATGTTTTGGTAGACATGTATGCAAAATGTGGAACCATAGACAAGGCACATGAACTGTTTGACATATAATTGCTCAAAGAAATGTGGTCTCATGGAATACCATGATTTTATAATATGAACAAAATTATTTTTGTGAACTTTAGGTATTATAAAATTTCAAGTAAATGAAATTTGTGGATGAAAAGACAAATTTCATGACTTTTGCCAACATCCTCCCTGCCTATGCCAAAATAGGAGCCTTAAAACAAGGTACAAGCATCCATCAAAGCATAATGGAAGGGGGAATTTTTTCAAATGTTAGAGTTGCAACTACCCTAGTAGACATGTATGCAAAATTTGGAACCACATACAAAGCACACAAAATATATTACATAATTCCTTAAAGAAGGGAAGAAAGGAAGAATCTATGTGGATATTGCAGCAATGCAAACCATGATTTGTTTGGTTGCACAAGAGCCAAATGATACTATAAGAGAATCCAAATCACATAGTTTAAAATGTCCCAAGAGGGGCTAAGGTTATAATGAAAATTTTTAAAGGAACCCATTGTTTGTGTTTCCAGTTGATTGTCTAGATTCTCCTAAAGGCTAGCTACTCCTTATGCTTAGAGACCCTAGGCCAGTGGCCAATGAATAGGAGACAGATATACAAGTTTTCCTCTACACTTTAGGATCTAGAAAACCAAGGTGGGTATCCCTATAACACCATACACATATAATACCTCTATGCTATGATGCCTTTGATAATAGATCATCACACTACTATGGGAGAAGGTGGTCATATGGGCTAAATCATTATTGCAACACTCTCTATTTTCACTGATTCTTTTTAGTGTGGAAAATGACATGAAAAATAAAATTATAGAAAGTAAATGGTTTTGACTTTATGATTTAAAATTTTGATTCTTCCCTAGCTTCAAAATCTGTGAGACTCCTTGACGAGTGCCTAATCAATACAAATTTAGGAATGAAATAAACACCTAAAATAGACTATACATGGCTTCTCATAACCTCACTACCTTATAGTGAGAAACCAACAAAAGGACAACACTATCACACTTTTTAATGATCCATACAACAACGACAATACCTTCACTATTTCTATGCAATAATTTACATCACTCCTTGAATGATAATCAAACACAAAAATAATTTAAACAAGAAATATGTTTTAAGAATCTAAATAACCCTTGATTACATTGATTTAAAAGATAAAGTGCACAATGCTAGAGAGTATGATAGATTGACACTCAAATTTAAGCTAATTACAATGTGTTTTACAGTCATCTATTGTTATTACAAATCACAAATTAAAGCATTCCCTATCTTAATTTCAAAAGAATAACCTAATCAACTTGGCTCAACAAAATATTTACAAAAAGCTATAAATTAGAATCATGGAAGGGAGAACACTACTCCAAACCCTTTAGGTTCGAGAGCAGAAGTCCAAAACCAAACAAAAAAAATAAAATTTTCCTTTATAGTGTAGGCATAACTAAAATTTGAATTCAAACCCTAACCCTAACTCAATCAGAGTTACAGAAAGGATGAAATCCAATCATATTACAATATTTGAAATTACCCTCAAAATAGAGCAACAACTAGCCATAAAGGCTCTAACATCTCGAACAAGTCCTAGAATGATGATCTCATGAATGTAGGTATGGGCACTCATGAATTCTACAACAAAAACCTAGACAAACATACCCTGACAAGAGAATATGGCATTTTCAACTCATTGAGGAGTGATGGTTCCATTTAGAAATGAATGTAGCATTCGAAAGGCAAGGAAAATTGATCTAGGACCAATCTAATTCGATCTGGTAGCTGGATATGTCACTGAGCAATCAATTTGGCAATTTTCCCATGAGTTGGAGAAATTGAACATTGTATTTTGAATCTTGGACATCATATTAAGCTTGAGTGGTCAAGATCATGGCTCTATTAAGATTTAAACGTGATCATCAATCTTCATTCATCAAATTTGAACCATTGAAAAACACACCCTACAAGCCAAGCATCAGGCTCCATCATGGAACATATCGCCTTCCCAATACCCCACAAGAATTTTTCTGTGATTATTTTAATGATGTGGGTTTGCAGGGAATGGTCAAGATTCAACCTTATCAACACACGAGAGCCATTGATGTTAGAACCTTTAATCACCACTTCCTTTTGAATATTGTACGTCCCATTACTATAATGGACATGTGGCACTCGCCCACTGCCCCACATTGATTTTTAATTGAATATTTTAATGGTGTGGGTTTGTAGGGATCCAATAGAATAAAAGTTGTGGGACCTACCAACCATGACTTAAAGGTCTTAAATTCATGTGCACAAAAGGTTTTCTTTAAAAAGTGGTCATCACCTAGGTAATGAATATTTGGGACATAAAAATGACCAAGGAATAACTATGACATTCATTTAAATATTTGAAAAGGGGCAATGATCGAGAGGACAACGATAATGAGGCTGATCAAAACATGACTTCAACTAACATAAGTTATAACTTGGAAGACTAAGAACTGGGAGCAAGAGGTCAATGAGCGAAAAGAAGAAAAGGCTAAGGTATGGAACAATTAGGGTTTTAGGAGGGTTTAAGCCCTACTTGCAAATTTAGAACCCTAACTCAAATACAGTTGAGGATTTTAAAAACCTTAAAGACCTTAGCATTTCAAAAAGAGTCATGGATTTTGTAGGTTCCACCAGTGGCTCTAGTTGGGGATGTTTGTTTGACAAAACAAAGTAAGAATTTAGATCTCTAGAGAGGCAAACTATATCAAACCATTGGGCCATAGAGTCAACCCAAACCTCAAACCTCATTTGATAGCCTCGAGCAACCAAATGAAAAAGAGAGGTCAACACTTACCCCTATCAAATGCCAGCCTATTAAAGGAGTTGAACTCCCTTAACCCAAAATTTATTCTACCACACCAAAGAAAAATAATTAACCCCTTTCCTACAAACACAAGCATATATTTATCCTTGGAAAAATGCAAACTTTCTCCATATTTTATCTTGGTGTTGCAAGGAAGCCACATAACATAGGCCACCTCAATGTTATGCATCAATTTTTTTATTTTTGTAGTAAGTGATTACAAAACCTAAAACCTCAAGTCAACACCATATGAAACCATGGAGCATTCATACTTGTTGAACTCTATAGATGAATCAAGGAAAAAAGAAAATTCATCCAATTCACTTGGCAAAGAAAAAAATGCCTCTTCATCTTGTTGAATTGGAGAGGGAAAATCAACCTCAAACAAGTCAAATAAAAAAATTTGAATCTCAGGCACATGAGAAACATGAGAAACCAAAACATCACCACTTTTTTGTTGCTCATCATCATTGTAAGCTACATTTTGGGTCCAAGTGAAGTGCTCAAACTCAAGGATATTAACATCCATATCATGAGAATCCATTTCTTCATCACATATGAATGTCTCATATTCAACTTCACCTAAAACATGGGCCAAGGATTACCAACATACCTCAGGGTCATCTATGTTGATACAAACCTCATCAACACCCCCATTCAAACTATGGGACACTTCATGTAAAGAGCTATACTCTTCCAATTGTCTCTATGTTTCTATGTCAAAATTGAAATTCTCATAATAAATACTACTACTATGCATTAGCTTTTAACTAGGCACTATCTCTTCCATGTCATGTCCTTCATGTAGGTTGTCATCCCCATCAATATTCCATGAATCAAAAAAGTCTTCTAACTCATAATCATGAAGACTAGAAGTAGCATCATCCTCAGCATTTATGGAAATATCAAGATCAAAAAAAGAACTAATAGAAGAGATTTCATCATTATTTGTATTATCACCCATCAGCAATTCCAACTCACATTCTTTCAACTTATCACAACACACAACTTCCACCTTGGAGACCAAGCACATGCTTTGACCCATATGCACATTAGTTTTTTCTTCAGATGAAGTGAAGGAAACCATACCAACCTCATGTATGTAATCCTAATAGAGAAATAATTAGGGTCAACAACACCCTCATTATTTTGGTCGACTGAAACATGACAAGGCATGAACCCTTACATTCCTTTTACTTCTTCACACACTTTCTCAAGATCATCTTAGATACATATCTCACCCTTATTAGCACAAGATGCACCTTAATTTTCTATTGCATTGCTTTCATCCATATGCATCACGCCACAATTTTGATCAAACCAAGAAATGAGACAAATGTTGTCAATATTCTAAGGCAGTGTACTTACATAATTTATCTAGATTTTACTATGAGCTATGGGATAAACTATTTGTAATAGTAGAAATATCATTAACTAGATAATCATTTTTATTTTTTGATCCAGATACTTCACCTCCTGAAAACATGCTAGGATGACCAAAACTTGCAATCATATATCCCTTAGGCATTGAATACTTTATGTTATTCTCAATATCCACAGAAAATTCCTATGCTTGGCAAAGTGTTGTAGGCTCTTCGTTTCTCAACAGATAACTCATTTATTCATCAAATGCACCTAGATATACAACCAAGAACATTGCATCATTTGGTTTGAAAGTTGAAAGCTAGAATCAATTCTTCTTCTTCCTTCTAGATGTCCATGAATTTGGAAATCATAGAACCCACATTAATCCTTTCACCAAACTGCTCTAGGAATGTTTTCATGAACTCCTACCAACATGAAATTGGAGTAGGATGGAAAGTCTGAAAACCAATCCCTAGCATCTTCCTTTAGGGATTGAACAAAGAGTCTCATGACGAAATCCTCAACATCTACCTCATAATCTTTCATTAGATTCACAAACTCTTGTAGATGCTTGTTTGCTAATTTAGATTTATTTCCATAAATTTTTTGAAAATGTTCCCTAATCCCATTAGGAATAGGATTTGGGAAATTATGGATGCCACTAAAGTTGAATACTCTATGTCTTTCAACAAAGAAAGGTCTTCTTTGAAAACATAACTACTTGCTCAGTCATGACACCATAGCTCATAGAGGGGGGACCAAAATAGTTATACATATTTGCAAATGAATTTATCCCCTCTACAACTATCTTCTTCTTAATACTTCTTCTAGAATATAATGTTTTCTCATTTCCCTTTTCTATTAGTACCTTAGAGTATTGAATAAGGGACAATATTTTCTAGGACTTTAATAGTTGACCTTCATACAAAATGTTGCAATGAATAAGAACCTGAAAACTGTTGCAACCAACTCTCTTGATGATGTAATTTTTTTTGTAGAGTTACCACCTCTTTGAAAGAGGAAAATATATTCAAGCAACAAGAAGCTCCTTCCTTTATCTAGTTATTTCTGAGTTCTCTCCACCAAGAGAGCACCAAAATTCAAGAACACACCATAAATATTGCAACAATCACCCTCTTCAAGTATGCAGGTCCTTGGATCATCTGACCCAAAATATCATATCAAAAAATTTCATGACTCTCCCAAATGCATATATCTCTATCTTCCCTAATGAAAACACCATTCTATGTGGCTCAAAATAGGCAGAGCATATTTTTAGTTTCTCACCCAAATATTATTTCCTTTTCTTTATCTTTCCCTAGTAGAGTCACCAATCTATTGGTGGCTCAGACGGGGAGCTTCAACTAGACAACAATAACAAATACAACCAAAGATTCTTGTTCTTTCTTCCCTAGTAGAGTCACCAATCTATTGGTGTTTCTAGTTGATTTTCTAGATTCTCCTAAAGGATAGTTACTCCTTATGCTTGGAGCCCCTAGGTCAGTGGCCAATGAATAGGAGACAAATATACAAGTTCTCCTCTACACTTTAGGCTCTACAAAACCAAGGTGGGTATCCCTATAACACCATACACATATAACACCTCTATGCTATGATGCCTTTGATAATATATCATCACACTACTATTAGAGAAGGTGTCTAAATGGACTAAATCATCATTGTAACCCTCTCCATTTGTATTTATTATTTGTAGTGTGGAAAAGGACATGAAAAATAAAATGTGGGAAAGTAAATGGTTTTGACTTTATGATTTGAAAATTTGCTTCTACCCTAGTTTCAAACTTTGTGAGACTCCTTGACCAGTGCCTAACCCATACATAGTAAGGAATTAAATAAACTCCAACAAACCAACCATGGATTCTCATAAACTCACTACCTTATAGTGAGAAACCAACAAAAGGAAAACACTATCACACTTCTTAATGATCCATACTGCAATGAAAATACCTTCACTTTTTCTATGCAAGAATTTAAATCACTCCTTCAATGATAGGAAAACAAAAAAATAATTCAAACAACAAATGTGTTTGAAGAATCTAAATAACCCTTGATTACATTGATTCAAAAGATAAAGTGCACAATTTTGGAGAGTATGATAGATTTACATTCAAATTTAAGCTAAATACAATGTGTATTATAGTCATTTGTTTTTATTATAGAGCACAACTTAAAGCATTCCCTATCTTAATTTCAAAAGCATAACCTAATCAACTTGACTCAACAAAAGATTTACAAAAAGCCAGAAATCATAATCATGGAAGGGAGAACACTACTCCAAACCCCTTAGGCTGGCGAGAATAAGTCCAAACCCAAACAAAAACAACAAAATTTACCTTTATAGTGTAGGCATAACTGAAATTTGACTTCAAACCCTAACCCTAACTCAATCATAGTTACAAAAAGGATGAAAATTGATCAGATTACAAAATTTGAAATTCCTCTAAAAACATAGCAACAACCAACCATAAAAGCTCTGACATCTCAAACAAGCCCAAGAATGGTGATCTCATGAATGCAAGTATGGGAACCTACAAATTCTACAACAAAACCAGGACAAACATTTCAGGTGACAAGAGAATATGGCATCTATAGCACATCAAGGAGTGATGGCACCATTTAGAAATGAATGTAGCATTAGAAAGGTGAGGAAAATTGATGTAGGACCGATCTGATTCAATCTGGTAGCTAGATATATCACTGAGCAATCAATTTCCAATTTTCCATTGAGCTGGAGCAATTGATCATTATATTTTGAATTCTGGCCGTCAGATTAAGCTTGAGTGGCTGAGATCATGGCTCCATGAAGATTTAAAATGTGGCCATCGATCTTCATTCATCAAATTTGAACTATTGAAGACCACACCCTACAAGCCAAGCATCGGGCCCCATCATGACACATGCTGCCTACCTGCTCCGCCGAAAGACATTTTCTATGATTATTTTAATGGTGCAGGCTGGTAGGGAATGGTCAGGATTCAACATTATTAGCATACGGGAGCCATCAATGTTAGAACCTTTAATCACCACTGCCTTTTGAAGATTGTAGGACCCATTGCTATAGTGGACATGTGGCACTCACTCGCTGCCCCGCAATACTTTTTAATTGAATATTTTAATGGTGCAAGCTAGCATGGAAACAATAGAATAAAAGTTCTGGGACCTACCAACCATGACATAAAGGTCTTAAATGCACGTGCACAAAAGGTTGTCTTTAAAAAGTGGTCATCACCTAGGTAATGAATATTTGGGACATAACAATGACCAAGGAATAACTATGACATTCATTTAAATATTTGAAAAGGGGCATTGACCAGTAGGACAAGGATAATGGGCCAGTCAAAAAATGACTTCAACTAACATAAGTTATAACTTGGAAGATCAAGAACTGGGAGCAAGAGGTCAATGAGTGAAAAGAAGAAAAGACTAAGGCATGGAACAATTAGGGTTTTAGGAGGGTTTAAGCCCTACATGCATATTTAGAACCCTAACTCAAATACAATTGAGGAATTTCAAAACCTTAAATACCTTAGGATTTTTTAAATAGCCATGGATTTTGTAGGTTCCACCACTGCCCTTCAATGCTCATAGATGTCAAAAATTAAAAACAAAAAATGATGAACTTGGAATATGAATTTTAACAAAATCTAATCTAATCCCTTAGCAAAATATAATGTATTTTATTAAGGCTATGTATGTTGAGCACTCATAATTTATCATACTTAGCAAAATCTAATCCCAAAATCAACATAATAATAAAATCAAAGCATTGTATTAAGCATGCATGATAAGGGATGATAAAGAAACATAATAGAATGCAGGAAAATGTAAAGAACATGTATAAAGACTTGACATACCTTAAAAAAGGAGATTTGAATGGAGAAACTACCCAATTATGTGTAGTATTTTTTTTCTTGCATCAAACTCCTCAACAATTTGAGTTTTTCACAAACTTGTTTCCTTTTCAATGTTCAATTATATATACTCTAATAGAATTACTAAAAACTATACAATTAACCAATGTATAATGTTAAATTCCTACAATTCAATCACAATTAACATTGCAAAACTATAAAAATTGAAACTTTAATTGATATATATCAAATTTGATGTGAAAACTCTTTTATTTCCTCCTTCCTAAGTTGGAAAACTACAAAAAGGTGGTGGAAAAATAATGTAAAGGTGGTAGAATGTCTAAAATTGCATGTGCACTTCCCAACAACCTCAAACAGCATTTTTTTGTCAGATCATGTGTAAAACCAAGAGAATAATAGAGCATGTGGGCCTGGATAATAGGTGTCCTATCTATTTTGCAAATTTTAGAGCAAGAGAAAATGTGCTCGCGTTATAACACAATCATGTTTTAGCTTACTCTACAAAATGACCATATTTCAACTTCTCCAAAATGTGCTCACATTATGAAAATGCTGATTTTGTAAATGTTTCCTAACTCTTATCATGTGTCAATATGGGCTTGGGTTGGTGTATATCAATGAAACCTTTCTTTGACTAATTATGACATCTTCTAAGTTTTATGTATGTCTTATTTTGTGAGTGATATGTAGTTTCGCTAGCATTCCCTATATGCTCAAGCATGTACATTAACCCTCAACCTTATCCCTTAAACCCTCAATACTTAAACCCTAATCCCTCAAACCCTCAACCCTTAAAACTTAATCCCTTAAACCCTCAACCCTTAAACCTTAAATCCTAAACCCTATCCCAAAACCATCAACCCTCGACACTATACCTTAAACCCTAATCCCTTAACCCTAAACCCTAAACCCTATCCCTAAAGCCTAAACCCTCACACTTAAACCTTAAATCCTAAACCCTCAACCCTTGACACTATACCTTAAACCGTGATCCCTCAACCCTCAACCCTAATCCCTCAACCCTTAAACCCTTAATACCTTAACCCTTAAACCCTAAAGCCTTAAACCCCTCACCTCTCTATCTCTCCCCTCTCTAGGTCTCTTAACCACTCCTTTTGTGCCTCTCCATCCATCCTTATCCATCTAGGTCTCTCACTCCTCTCCTCATTACCCACCCCTCTCCCCCCTTTATCTCTCTCACCCCTATCTCCCCCTATGTCTCTCACCCCTCTCTCCCTAGGTTTTAGGTTTCATCTCTATATCCCTCAAGGCTCTCTAGTTATTTCCCTCCCTCTCCACATCTCTCCCTCCTCCTTACCCCTCTCTCCCTATGTTTTAGGTTTCATCTCTATATCCCTCAAGGCTCTCTAGTTATTTCCCCCCCTCTCCACATCTCTCCCTCCTCCTTACCCCTCTCTCCCTTAAGTTGTGAACTTATCTCTCTCATTTTATTCTATCTCTCCCCTCACCTCTCTATCTCTCAAATTTCTACCTCTCCATCCCTCCTTAGCCATATAGGTCTCTCACCTCTATATCTCTCAAGGCTCTCTAGTTATTCCCTCCCTCTAAACCTCTCTCCCTCCTCCTTACCCCTCTTTCTCTAAATTTGTGAACTTATCTCTCCCATCACCTCTCTATCTCTCACCTCTCTCTCCCCCTCACCTATCTACTATAATGGAGTAAAATTACACCCCTTGCAATTTCACATACATTCTTGTATCCACTTTAGTGTCCACTCCCCTAGAACTTGTGTAGGCTCATCTTAGCCCTTGCATCAACATTTTTTCATCTCAAGATGCCCAAGGACCCCTTTTCAGTAGCTACCATTGTGCATTAGCTTCGCATCAAACCTTGTGCTTTTCCCATTTGTCTTGTTTTGTACCATGATGTGTATGGACACTAGCACATCGTGCGGATGTCTGCGTGCAGTGCTAGCATCCTATGACATTTTGACATTCAAACAACCACTTCCAAGCATGTTTTCCACTTGTCAGTGGTAACAGTTTTAGATGCCTTGTAACAGCTTGAGAATCTTATTTTGTTCCTCTCCTCTCTTTAAAGGCTATCTTTTTAATTCTATGGCTTCTTCCAAGTGCTTCCAGCTTCTCTCTAGCTGATTCTTGGTCTTTCTCTCTTAAAGATTCTCTTTCCCTCTTGCTTGCTACAATAGCTTCAAGCTTTCACGTTCTTATAACACTCTCAAGCTCTTATAGCACTCGTTGCAACTCCTTTGGCTCTTGTAGATCCATCTTCTATATCTTGTGCTTGTGATCATCCAGGTATTTCACACATTCCTCTATTGATTGCATCTCTATTTTATGATACGGGTTATCATCCTTGAGTGGGGATTGATTTTATCACTCCATATTTGCTTTGTTCACTTTCTCTATCTATTTGGCTATTTGTGGAGGTGAGAAGACCAAAACACGGGCTTTACTAAGGAAAACCCCTATACAGCCCCAACATTTTCTCCAGATCTTATGTATGTAGGTATTGAAGAAATTCATTTGTTGGAGGCTTCATTACTTGGGTTTTTGTGAGTGTCTTCTATCTCTCACCCTCTTTAACTTTATCATTTATACTTTACTTCATTTTAGTTTTGTTACCTTCCCGCATTCTATAATTTTTTAGCAATCCAATTGTTAGTAGTCACTTTTTTGTTTTCTGTGATAAACTCAGTTTTTGGTCTGTACAAGATTCCAACATGCCTATAGGACTCCAGTGCATCATGCTATCATCCTTATTCTGTGCAATCATCCTTTGGCCGAGAGCTTGTTAGTCTGTCGATAAAACCTCTATGATTTACTCTTTTTTATTCTAAAACTCTTCTTTTGTTCCTTGAGGTAGTTTACAGTAGTTCACCCCTTGGGAATCTCTTGAGAATAAAGAGACTCATGAGTAGCGAGTCCCCCTTCTCTACATTTTGGCTAACCTGACATGAACCTCAATATTTTTCAAAAAACTAGGAAATTGTTTACCCCAACTTGGTGGGGTCATAACTTTTGACTCAGTGCTCAAAATTTAGAACCGTTTACATCATTGGAAAGGTATCTAAGATGACTAATTCAATCCCAAAAATAGAGTGCCTTCAGTAGCCAAATTTTAGAGACGGACACAAGTTTCAACACCAAATTCTGCTCTGAAGACCTCCAAAACTGCAAATTACTAGAACCTAAAAAATACCGAAAAAATTCAAAAATCTAGATTTTCGGTTTTCCTCAGTTCTAGTATCCCTAGACTGCTTCGGATCAGCTAACTTATTTATTCATTATTTATCATATTTAACTTACTATTTTTAAAATGAATATAATATCTTCTTTTTTTAGTTCAATATCTAATTATATTCAAAGTGTTAATGTTGTTTCATTCATGCATGTGATAGTGGCTTGGCTTTGCCCATGTCACTTTGTATCTTTGATCCTTCTCATGATATTATTCTTTCTTTGAAGGATATCTTGTTGCAAGAAGATGAAATAATTGATACCTTTCTTAACATTACTCTACCTTCTCTTCTTTTTCCCAATTCACTCTCTTCTAGAGATGTTGCTTTTGTGAATGATGAGTCCCATCTGTGTTCCGATGCACTCTCTTTTAGAGATGATGTATTAGTGAATGATGAATCTCCTTCCACATTTGATCCTCCTCAGATCGATGTTGAGAATATGTCTTCAAATAATTATTCTAATAGTTGTGATGATTTTGTAAATGTAATTTATTTCTCTGCTACCCCTCAAAGGCCTAAGATACCCATTATTTATCTGACTCCATCTAGTCCTTCTCCTAAAAGGATTTGTTCTATTAAAGGTGTTCCATTTGATAGTGTCTCTCCTAATCTTTCTAAGGCTCCCTCTTATAGAGAGGTATCCCATACTTATAATACTAGAAAGAATAAACAAAATGTTAATCAACCTGCTTCTTTACCACCTTCTCAACCAGGCCTTCCTTCAGCACCTAAACCCATGACTAAAGAACCTGGTGATTACAATCTTATTGAGAAACTCTGCATTACTCCATCCAAGGTCTCACTGTGGGACTTGATTTAGTCTACTCTAGTTTATCAAGGTATGCTTCAAGAAGCCTTGCAAAAGATCTTCTTGCCTTTTTTTGCTAGGCCAATAGATGCGAATGCATTGATGGCTCATATTCATGCGGATTCACCGAATATTAGATTCTATCCACAATGACTCTTGCCTTTGGAAGTACAGAAGCAAGTGAATCCTCTAATGATTATAGTCAATATTAACAACATTGGAATTAGACGTACTCTTGTTGACATCCATTTAGTGCTCAATGTGTGTAGCATTGATCTGTTGCCTAAGATTAATATTGATTCATCTTCTCTTAATTCTTCTTTTTTCATCATTAATGGGTTTGATATTGTCGATCGACAAGCTCTAGGAACAATAGTCTTTCCTTTGAGGTTGGTACCTATTATCGTACCCACCCTTTATATGTTATATTTCGAAAAAACTGCTGTATAACCTTCTTCTTGGTAGACCGTGAATTCATGCTATGGGTGTAGTCCTGTCTACCTTGCATAAATCTATTAAGTTCATTTGCAATAATCGATTAGTCACAATCAAGGCTGACCCTAAGGCTATGTACTTATGTGATATGGCAGAGCTTCCAGCTAGGTTTTATTTGTGCCTACTCTTATCCCTTTCGTGTCTTCCAATGTGTTGATTTCTACTCCAGCGGTATCTATTGCAGAGGATACTCTTGAGACAAATTTCCTTGAAGAAGATCCTTTTGAAGAAAGAAATGCTAAGTCTTCTCCTTCTACTTCTCAAAGGAATTCATATCTTGGTGATGATTGGGGTTCTCTAGAATTTATAGAATATTTCATTGGAGAGCATAAAGTCTACCCGATCCACTTAGTCCTTCCGATAAAATCATCCAAACCCACTATCAAAGATGATTATTATTTTGTATCATGGGATAATGTGAGCAATAATTATAATGTTCTTAATGTTGATCCTCCTCTTTCTGAGGAAGATGATCACACTTCTATTAAAGAGGCTAATGTTGGCAGTCCTTTCAAGAAGGATGATGGCAATCCCATAGAAGAGTGTGATCCCCATTGCTGGAACAATGCTCTCTATGAAGATCCTCCTCCTTCTCAAGATTTGCAAGCACATTATGGCCCTAGCTTTAAGCTCATCTCTAAATATGGCTATGGGCATAAAGGTTGTGGGTGTAATGAACAAGGCATTTAGGTCCTTATAGAATGTGCACCTCGTAAGCATAATTTTGGGCTTGGTTGCATGAATGAACAATCTAAATAGAAGCCATGGTTGAATGTTGACATGATGTCCACTCAACCTCATCCACCATTATCTGCTATCTTCATGTCTTCTTCTTGTGAGCAATCAAACTTTTCTCCACAAGAGAAAGGGTTGCTTCTTGATCCTCATTATTTATCTAAGAAAGAGCATATTTTTTTGTGACTTCTAAAAGCCTACTTGATTACTCTTCATTCTCCTACACATAAGAAATTTCATAAACATGATAAAGAAAAACACTTTTTGTGCATACCATGAAGTACCTAGCCATTCCACTAGTGAATGTAAGGCCTTGAAAGATAAAATAAAACCACTTCTTGATTTAGGTGCCATCACTCATTTATTAGTTGATGCACCTACCTCTTCTTTAAATGATAACTGATATCAAGGTCTACCTCTATCCTGTATGTTCTAAGTATCTTTCATGGTTCTCCTCCCCTGTGTACTAGGGGGCAGTGATAACTTATTTTAGAGATGTGTGTCCTTCTTAAGGACCTCCTCTCTTTTCTTTATCTTTCAATTGGAGTGTCCCCTTGAGTGGTTCCCTTACTATCTTGAAGGGTTCCTGAGGGAAGCCCCTTTAAAAGTTTCTCCTTTGAATGAAATAATTTGTGTCTAGCTTGGGGGTAGCCTGACTAGACCTTGCTTTTCAAATAGTGCGTCCCTTGAGCAGGCCCCTTTTCTTTTGAAGGGTTCTTGAGGGACCTCTTTGAAATATTTCAAATTATGCACTATATGCATGACTATCTACTTTCTTTCATGTGTGGCTTTTTTTCTTCTGACATGGTTTATCTACAAATTAAAATGTTGCTTTGCAGGTGAACCTGTGAAGCTACTTTCCAATCCGACTTTGTGAAGTCCCCTCACATTGGGCTTCATTCAGGAGAAATTACATAGGGATGTCTACTTTGTAGGTTCAAGGACCTATGAAGCACTTGCATCTTGCGGTATTTTTCCATTGTTGGTTTGTGGGCCTTCGGTGCACTTTGTTCAAACCTCCTCAGGAGAGAGTACCTGTGGAGCCATCTCTCTTGGAATTTTCATTCCTCCTTGCTATCTCTTGAGTCTTTTCACTTCTCTTATCTTCTCTTCTCAATTATGTATATACCATATCAAAGAATTGCATCTTCTTCATCCTATGTATATTATCTTTCTCTCTTCGACATTGGTTGCTTCCCTAACTTTTGGGTGTATTCTTCTCTTGAAGCAATCGATCCTAACATTCTTCCACGTATTATTTATTAATTCGGGGATGATGCATAGTAATGAGACAACCTTTTACATCAAGGTCTCTTTCACTTTGCTAACTCAAATTTTTTTAGTTAGTTAGGTGCCTGTGTGTATGTGTGTTTATGTTCTAACCCCATGATGTAATGGCTTTATATGTTCTAACATTCTTGTCTTGTGCAAGTATTTCTTTTCTAATGTGTTTGTTTTGTAGAACTTTAGCCTGGGGGCATGATTCCTTGGTTTGAAGAGTTGTCTACTTCCAATACAGTATCCTTTTGGCATCATGATGTTATTTATGTTTAGTAGATTTCCTTTAGTGTGCATATTAGTGTAGATTCATATGCCCGCTAAAGTGGGGGAAAAATGTAATCACATAAAATTGCACCCCTTGCAATTTCACATACCTTCTTGTATCCACTTTAGTGTCCACTCCCCTAGAACTTTTGTAGGCTCATTTTAGCCCTTGCATTAGCCTTTTTCCATCTCAAGATGCTTAGGGACCCCTTTTTAGTAGCTACCTTCATGCGTCAGCTTCGCATCAAACCTTGTGCTTTTCTCATTTGTTTCATTTTGTAGTGTGATGTCTCTGGACGCTAGCACACCACATGGATGTTTGGAGACCGTGCTAGCATCCTGTGATGTTTTGACATTCAAACGGTCGCTTTTGAGCATGTTTCCCACTTGTCAGCAAGTTTTATCGGTGGTAGTAGTCTCGGATGCCTTGTAATAGCTTGAGAATCTTCTTTTTGTTCCTCTCCTCTCTTTAAAGGCTATCTTTTCAATTCTATGGCTTATTCCAAGTTCTTCTAGATTCTCTCTAGCTGCTTCTTGGTCTTTCTCTCTTGGAGATTCTATTTCCCTCTTGCTTCCACAAACTTTTTCTTGCTACAATAACTTCAAGATTTCATGTTTTTGCAACACTCTCAAGCTCTTATAGTGCTCTTTGCAACTCCTTTGGCTCTTGTAGCTCCATCTTCCTTGTCTTGTGCTTGCGAGCATCTTGGGATTTCACACATTCCTCTATTGATTGCATCTCTATTTTGTGATACAAGTTCTCCTCCTTGAGTGGAAATTGCTTTTATCATGTCATATTTTCTTTGTTCACTTTATCTATCTATCTAGTTGTCCATGGAGGTGGGAACACTAGAATAGGGGTTTGACTGAGGCAAACTCCTACATAGCCCCAACATTTTCTTCAGATCTTATGTATGCAGGTATTAAATACATTCAATTGTACGAGGCTTCATTACTTGGGTTTTTGTGACCATCTTCTATCTCTCATCCTCTTAAACTTTACCATTTATAATTTACTTCATTTTAGTCTTGTTACCTTCCCGCATTCTATAATTTTTTAGCAATCCAGTTGTTAGTAGTCACTTTTCTATTTTTTGTGATAAACTCAATTTTCGGTCTATACGAGATGCCCTCTCACCTCTATGACTCTAGTGTGTTGTGTTTTCATCCTCATTATGTGATTTCATCCTTATTTAACTTCGTTGTCCTTTGAACAAGAGCTTGTCAGTCTGTCCAGAAAACCTCTATGATTTACTCTTTCTGATTCTAAAACTCTTGTTATGTTCCTTGAGGTAGTTTAGGGAAGTTTTTCCCTTGGGAATCTCTTGAGAATAAAGAGATTCATGAGTAGAGAATCCAACTTCTCTACATCTACCTCTCCCCTCTCTAGGTCTCTCAATCACTCCTTTTCTCATTACCCATCCCTCTCCCCCCTCTATCTTTCTCACCCTTATCTCTCCCCCTTTGTCTCTCACCCCTCTCTCCTTAGGTTGTAGGTCTATCACCTCTATATCTCTTAGATTTCTCTAGTTATTTCCCTCACTCTCCACCTCTCTCCCTCCTCCTTACCCCTCTTTCCCTCAACCCTATACCCTCAACCATCAACCCTTAAACCCTTAATACCTCAACCCACAACCCTAATCCCTCAACCCTAATCCCTCAAACCTCTTCCCTATACATTGAACCCTCAACCATAATCCCTCAACCCTATACCCTCAACCTTATACCCTCAACCCTCAACCCTCAAACCATCAACCCCTTAATCCCTCAACCCTCTACCCTATACATTAAACCCTCAACCCTCAATTATCAAACCTCTACCCTATAAATTGGACCCTCAACCCTAATCCCTCAACCCTATACCCTCAACTCTATACCCTTAAACATTCTACCCTACACATTAAACCCTCAACCCTAATACCTCGACCCTATACCTTAAACCCTTAATCCATCAACTCTTAAACCATTAATCCCTCAACCCTCAACCCTTAACTATAAACCATCTACCCTATACATTATACATTCAACCCTAATCCCTAAACCCTCAACCCTTAAACCTTAAACCCTCTACCCTATACATTAGATGCTCAACCCTAATCTCTCAACCCTACACCTCAAATCCTTAACCCTCAACCCTTAATCCTATATGTTAAACCCTCAACCATAATCCTTCAACCCTCAACCCTTAAACTCTCAACCCTTAAACCCTCAACCCTCAACCCCTCTACCCTATACATTAAACTCTTAACCATAATACATCAACCCTATACCTTAAACCCTAATCTCTTAATTCTCAACCCTTAAAGCCTAATCCCTTAATCCCTCAACCCTTAAACCCTAAACCCTTGACCCTTAAACCTTAAAGCCTTAAACCCTCAACCCTTAAACCCTAACCCCTTAACCCTCAACCCTAAACCCTATCCCTAAAGCCCTAACCCTCAACCCTTAAATCTTAAACCCTAAACCCTATCCCTATAGCCTCTAACCTTGACACTATACCTTAAACCCTAATCCCTCAACCCTTAAACCCTTAATTTCCTCAAACCTTAAACCCTTAAACCCTAAATCCTCAACCCCTAGATACCCTTAAACCCTTACACCTAAAACCCTTAAACCCTATACCCCATACCCTATACACTTATCCTTGGACACTCAACCTTGAACATTATCCCTCAACCTTCAAACCTATACCCTATACCCTTAAACCTATACTTATTCCCTAAACACTCAACCCCCTTCCATATGACTTATACCCTCAAACTTAAACCTTGAACCCTATATATTAGACACTCCAGCTTGAACATTATCCCTCAACTATAAATTCTCAACCCTATACCCTCAACCATATACTTAAGCCCTAATCCCTCAATCATCAACCCTATACCTTAAACCCTAAAACCTACACCCACAAACCCTCATCCCTATACCCTATAACCTCACCCTTATAACCTAAACCCTTAATTTTGTGCCTGAACCCTATACTTAAAACCTAAACCATACACTCTCAACCCAAGTCACCCTACGCCTTATACCTTAAATCAATATCATAAACCCTAAACCCAATATCCTAAACCCTAATCCCTATACCTTACAGACTGAATCTTATACACAAGACAAGTTGGATATTATCCCTCAATTGTAACCCTCAACCCTCAACCCTCTACTCTCAACCTATTACTTAAGCCCTAATCCCTCATCCCTCAACCCTATACCTTAAACCCTAAACCCAAAAACCTTAACCCTCAACCCTATAAACTATACCCTCAAGTCCTTGTATACCCTAAACCCAAAACCCTTACATACATACATACAACCATACATACATACATACAAGCATACATGCATACATACATACATACATACAGACATACATATAGAAATGCATACATATAAGCATACATACATACATATAGGCATACATATACATACATACATACATACATACATACATACAAGCATGCATACATACATACATACATATAGGAATACATCTATACAAGAATACATACATACATACATACATACATACATACATACAATCATACATACATACATACATACATACATACAAGCATACATATATACATACATACATATAAGCATACATACATACATACATACATACATACATACATACAAGCATACAGGCATACATACATGCATGCATACATACATACATACATACATACATGCGTACATACAAGCATACATGCATACATACATACATACATACATACATACATAAATATAAATATATACAAGCATACATACATCAAAAATACTTTACAAACTTCAACATAAAACATTCCAAGTGAGACATAATGTGAGTGCATTATGTCAAGCTTGACAAACATACAACAAAATTTTGCAAAAAAGGAAAAAATGCAAAACAAAACATAATGCGAGCGCGTTATAATGCGAGCGAGTTTTAATGTGAGCGTGTTTTAATGCGAGCGCGTTTTAATGCGAGCGTGTTTTAATGCGAGCGCGTTATAATGCGAGCGTTGTATATGTTGCTTTCGGAATCCCAAGTCTTAGGCTTGGGATTCTCTTTGGATTGCCTTCCCAACATCCAAAGACATGTGTTAGCATATTCTACAAGATTTCACATAATCTCGTTCGTGCTAACCATATAGTTTGCACATGTTTCAAGGTCAAACAATTCAAACACCTAGGTAATACTAGGCTCTCTCTTAGTGATTTATAGATGTAATTTTTTTCACATTTTGACAATGTTAAGCCTTTCATCTTTAATTTATTTTGTTTGTGTGTTTGTTTTTTGGCAAAAAACAATGTTTGGTATTTTTTACTTTTTTTTAACCATTCATTGAAATTTCAAATAAATTACATTTTTATAAACTAGACTCCATTCTACACATATTTTAAAAAATCAATTAGTTTATAAAATTTATAGGGGTAGCACGGCCAAAATTTTGTTTTTCAAGATGTGTCCACTTTGAAAATTAGTAAAAAATAAACATTCATTAAAAAATTATCAAAAAAAGTGGCCATAAACTACATGTTGTTAGCTAATTTCTCATTGAAGTGATTTTAAAAATACCAAAAAAAAAAGTCAACCTTTTGAGGGAGCCACAAAAGATGCTATGTTATATTTTTTTGAAAAAAACAAGACTAATTTCTATGGATCCCTTTGTTGAACCCCTTAATCTATACCATTTTCAAAAATAATAGTAGTTTAGAAAGTAGACTCGGAGCACCACGAACATTGTTTTTGTTGCATCTTAAAATTTTGAGTGTAACTATCCTCAATTTCTCATCCAAGGTCAATATTTCCTAATTTCAGAAGAAAAAAAGTGGCCACTTAAGACCCTGTTTTGGCCCCCCATCTTCTTGCACTTACCCATACCTTATGCCTCTTCTACCAATTTTGGTTCATCCATGTTAGTATTCAAAGAAAAAATACATCTCCAATCATCAAGTGAATACCTTTCAAGTGGTTGTCTATTCCTTGTAGACTTATGAACAAGTTGAGTTGGAGGTTCTTCCTCCTCTTCTAAAGATTCAGAACTAGATGAGTTGTCCTCATCTTCTTGTCTATCCATGGGCCTCGATTCAACTTTCTCAAGTGTAGCAGAAAATTGAATCACATCTTCTTGTTTACTTTTTTCTGGCTGCAATGTAATAAAAGAAGACTTAGTTTCTCTAAAAATAAAACTTCTGCTATATATTACCTTATATTCAATAGGATTTCAAAGCTTGTAACCTTTCACACCATAATTGTATCCGATAAAGATACATTTCACAGCCTTGTTCTCCAACTTTGTTCACTTATCCTTGGCACATGTGCATATTCCTAGCAATCAAAAACTCTAAGATGTCTTAATGAAGTCTTGTGACCTGACCATGCATCTATAGGTGTCTTATCAAGAGTAGATGTAGGAGACTTGTTAATTAGGTAACAAGCAGTGGCAACAACTTTATCCCAAAAACTTTGTTCTAGTACAACACCACTCAATATACTCCTAGCCTTCTCCAACAATGTCATGTTCATTCTTTCTAGAACTCCATTATGTTGTGGGGAATACAAAGTTGTTTTTATCTATGAATACCACAATAATTATAGAATCTATCAAAATCATTAGAGAAAAAAATCACCTCCTTTATCAGTCCTTAAACATTTTATCTTCTTTCTAGTCTGCAACTCAACAATTTATTTAAATTCTTTAAATCAATTGAAAACTTATGATTTACTCATTAAAAAGTATATCCATGTCCTACTATAATTATCAATAAATGAAGCATAATATATGGATTTACCAATTGAAGGAACATCTAAAGGATCAAACACATCAAAATGAATAAGATCCAATACACCACAATATTTATGAGATCTCAAGTAAAATTGGACATGGTTTTGTTTTCCATAAATTCAATTCTCACTGGAATCAAATTCAAAATTACAATCAAACAACCCTTCAATAAGTTTTTTTATTTTTCAAAGTCCTTAGACCATTTTCTCTAATGTGGCCAAGCCTCTGGTACCATAACATAGTTTATTTGTAGGCAACTTTGATTCAGAAGAAAGAGCACCCTTGGGTACCCAGAAGCCATGACCATCTGCTAAAGATGAAACCCTCACCTCTTCCATAGACTTACTTTTCACAAAAGTACTATTGCACTCAACAGTGCATGCATCTAGCTTATACAATGTTTCATATCTGACACCTCTAGAATTCACCATAACACCTCTAACCATCTTCCATCATTCATCAGAAAATACTACTTGCACACATGTATCTATTAGTTTTCTCACATATAACAAATTCCATGCTAATCTAGGGATAGTTTCCTTTTTATTCTACCATCAAGAAACTTGATTCTAAATTTACCATGGCTAGCAATATTTAAATAAGAATCATCACCCAAGTACACCTTATCTCCATCAAATTCATCATATTCAGAAAACCCATCTTTATTAAAGGTCATATGGAAAGATGCTCCTAAGTCAATTAACCATGCATCATTACCTCCATGAGTTGCCAAAGTTGTAATGAATGCATCACCATCTTCTTTATCAGACTCAGAATCAAAATCAAATCTCTTATTTTTCTTCTTTGTTTCATCTTTCAGTCCTTACGAGTATTTCCAAGCTTACTATAGTTACAACAAATAACTTTGGACTTTCTAGAAGATCTAGATCTCCCCTTGAACTTGGATTTATCACACTTCTCATTCGTCTTTATTTTCCCTTAGGTCTTCCATGACTATTTAGGGCCTCCTTTGTTGCAATTATGAAGGTGTTGCCATTCATGTCAATGGGAAGTCTACTAACTAGTGTTGTCATTGATGTCAACTACGGGATGAAGATGTTGAGGATATTGAGAAAATTGTGAAAAAGAGGAAAACAGGTTGTGCATGTATAGTTGAGACCTTGAAGAAGTGTTGTGAGTACATGGAGCTATCTTTTTGTTTCAGAGTCTAAAGATGAGTTGGAATAAAGTAATGAGCTGAGATGATGTCTCTAGTACTTGGTTTCCAATTGCTTTTGAGAAAATTTGATAAACAAAGTAAAATTTGTTGTGAAAGTCTTCATAGTGTGCTTTGGTATTGTGCTCTGCATTTCTTCTATGTTGATGCTATGCCTATGCAGATCTTACAAGTTATTCATGGTTGTCAGAGGTTGTTATATTCAAATTTTGGGTTTCTAGATCATTGTACAGTGTAAGATAGTTTCACCAGTGTGTGAACCATTTATTCAGTGTTGTTCTCTATGGCTTGGGAGAAATGTATTTGCTCCGCATTTCTCCAATTTTTGGCTTCAGGTTATGCGGACTTGGGAAGTTACTTATAATGCTTGTATCTTTTTGTATTCAAATGTTTACGTGGTTTCATGCAAAATAGAGTGAGTTTCATTTACTAGTAAGCAAATAAGGGTTACCAGTTGTTCCAAGTTGAAGTATTTGTATGATGCAAGCTTTTATGAAGTTTTTGATGAATCTTAAGTAGTTCATAGATTATTTTTTATCGTGTTCAAGTGAATTTTTTTATTTGGGAGTTGTTGGGTCTCAAAAACCCAGGTTTGAACCACGAGAGGTTGCCAAGATCTCACAACGCTTTTGGCCAACGTACAAGGCCAGTTGAGGCAATTGAACCTTCTTCTCTTTAGGTTCTACTAGACCAAGGCGGGTGAACCTATGTGAATGATGTAGATTGAAATGTGTTTCCTGATTGAACAATCTATCCACAATGGAAAATGGAAGTGAATAGATGAAAATCACTACAACTACACCTACTCCTACTGCACAAAAGAAAGGATTTTGAATAAGTTGTTTGATATGAAATTTTATCTCTAGGTTGAGGCAGATCAGTGCCTTCTATCCACATGGGAAATGGAGTCAAAAATAGAAAATGATATGTGTTTCCCTCTTTGGCTTTATTCTAGTTGTTAGGAACTTTGAAAATACAACTATATGACTATCATAAAACTTCATTTATTTATGACTTGCATAAATTGTGATGGGATGTTTCTTAACCTGGTTCTTCTTTAATTCCCCAAAAGAAATCTTTAAATTATGGTGACTTATTTAAAAGAGTTTAAATATGACATACAGACACCAATCAACTAAATCACACAAAATGGGAATACATTCTGGTAAATCAGAGATATACTTGATATGGTAATTTAAATAATTAAAGAATCTCAAGTTGGAGAGAACCAGATAAAAGAATTTGATTTAACACAACATAACAACTAAACACCAAAACATAATATCACCAATTAAAATTCATTATCTCCATTGATCTGTTTAAGGAAAGGCTCTGTACATTGTTTTCATTCCCCAGTCTGAAAAAATCTCATTCATACTCTCACTCCCTGTCCCCTCTTCTGCAACTGATTTTACAAAGTATTTATACAGTTCATACCAAGGGTCACAACCATTCACTTTCTGGTAAAACCATTTCATATTCTCAGACAGAAAATAAAATATTTGATTAGGTTGCCTTATCAGCAAATCAAATATTTCTAACTATAGTCAAACTTTTAATTTTACTTTAATATATTTCCTACCCTTAATATTTCACCTCCCCATCGCTTTATTATTTTACTGCCCAGCCATGGTCAACATTCTGCTTCTCCACGATGCCGCGGTGCTCTGACTTTGACTATTCTATTTCCCTTTGTTTACTTCCTCACCACTTTACCGCAGTCTTCAATGTGACCCCCAACGGTTCCACAGTCTGATAGTGATGGCTTTTATCCTTCCTCCACTACCCTACCGCGGGCTTCATTCTACCTATCTGCGGTATTGCGGTGTCGCCTCAATGGTCACCTTTCACTGTTGTCTTCCATGCATACCACGTTACCACAGTGTTTGTTTAGTCTTCCAACGGTATAGTGGTAACATTTTATGTTACCTTCGCCTGCTTCCCTCCTGTCTACTGCGCTACTGTGGTCCCACCTTTGGTCATTCATGGTGCCGTGGTAGACAGCTTCGTTGTCTGCTAATGGTTTACCGCACTACCGTAGTCACTCGCTTACCTACCAACAGTATCGCAGTAGCTATCATTGTCACTTCCTCTGTCATTGACTGCTGACCTCCATCCACCGCGCCACCACGAGTACTGTTCTAATTGGTTGTGGTGTAGCAGTAGCCACTTCATTGTTGACTATTACGTCGATTACTAACCACCCACCATGCTATCATGGTCTATGCGTAGACTGCACGCAGTGGCACTGTAACTGCTTTGTGCCTGCTTGTTTACTGCCACCGACATACCGCAAGTCCATTGTGGGAGACTGCGGTAAGGTGTTGAATGACATATAAAATGCAAACAAAGGAAGTGGTATAATATATGTGTCATTTTTTGGCTTTATGGATGGGCGATAAATGAATCATTTCATGAAAAGATAGGAAAATATTAAATTAAAATGAGAAAACCTTAGGGTTTTTGAATGAAAATTTTGGGTTCTAACATGAGTTTCGAATTGATTTGTGGAAGTGTGTAGTTAATTTTAATGGTGTTTTGCATGGGTATTGTTGACCTTGTGTTTAAACACTACATGTGAGGCTTGTAGAATCATTTTGAAGTGTTTTGGGATCTATTTGGGTCCTAATTAAGGATTTATGTACGTTTCCTTCATTCCTATCCACCATGGGAATGTTTTGGTTCTGACCTATTTTGAATTTGTATGTATAACAAATTACCAACATTGGAGAAGGTTTTTGAGGTTGAGGTCAATATAAATATGTATGGTTTTGTTGTGAGTTGAGGTATGAAAGAAGTAAGAAGCAATATAGATACGAGTGATGTGTGTGATGTGAGTTTTAGTAGAGCAGTGTGAATTTCAATGTTAGGGTTCCTAAAGGAAATGAGCTGAAGGCATATGAAATCATTCATGCAAGACTACAAGAGTATGTGATAAATTTTGGTGGATTCCTTGTTGCATTGAGAAGTTTTCTCTATGTAACATTCTTCTTTTATCTTCTTGTATTCTTTCTTTGGTAGTGAGCCTTGATTGTGATCCTTTTGGACAGTGTGTCCTATTATGTCAGTGAGCCCTTTTATATGGATTTTTCTATTGCTTATATTGTGAGCTAATCCTCACCGTGGTTTATCCCTCATTGAGTTTTCCACATAAATCTGGTGTTCTCTTGTGTATGTTGTGATTTCAGTTTTTGTTATCTACATTTCATGTTTAATCATACTAACAGAATAAGGGTTTAATAAATTCTTGTGATTTGATTATTGTTGAGGGTTTTGAAGGTTTAGTTTTTTACAACTAATTCACCCCCTAAGTTTCCTTTCTCATTTAAATAATTGGTATCAGATAAAGGTTCCTTGGATAAGATCTTAACCGCTTGAGGTAGATCTGGGATGGCAAACAAGGTTGTTTGGAATGTCCTAGATTCGATGGTGCAGATTATACATTCTGGAAGATAGAGATGGAAGGATTTTTGGTTGCTCAAGGATATGAGATTGAGAAGTCTTATCAAACTACATATACTCCACCTCCAAATGGTCCAAGTACAAGTGCAGAGATCAAGTCGCATGAGATCAATGCTAAGGAAAGATTTATTATTGTGAATAGTCTTTCAAATACTAAATTAGTAAAAGGTATGAGCTTTAAGATTGCTAAAGAGGTTTGGGATAAGCTAGAAAGAATTTATGAAGGAGATCTGAAGGTCAAACAAGAAAATTTTTATAAATTGAAGGCACATTTTTAAAATGATGCAAATGTCTGAGGAAGGAATAATTAAAGGCTACATACAAAGAGTTGATGAGTTGGTAAGTGATATGAGGGGACTTGGTGCAGGAGTTAAAGAATCTAAAGTAGTGAAGAAAGTTATCAGATCACTTTTGAATTGTTACAATGAAAAGGCATATACTATTATGAAATGAGAAAGCTGAAGAAAGGCACAAAAGTAGAGACTGCTTTCAAGGCTAGTAAATCATAAAAGGTTGAAGATTTAGATGGAGAATATCTTAATGATTTGGAAGCTAACTTCGTGAGGAAAATGAAAAAGGGCACCGATAAGTATCAAGGTAAATTACCTTTCAAATGTTTTAATTGTGGTGGTATAGGTCATTATTCTTCAAGATGTCTGAAAAGAGCTATAAATAATAAGAATAAGGAAAACAAAGGAAAAATTATTAAGAAACCTTAGTATGTGAGAGAAGATGTTGGAATTTCTGATGATGAATCTGACTATGGATATTTTGATGATGATTAATGTTTATTTTTGGCTATAAAAGAAGAATTTGGTTCTGCTAACCTTGAAATTTGTGTGAAGGAAAGTGTTTCGGCGATGAAGGATAAGGTTGAAGGTACTCTGGTATATAATTTTCATGTCAAAGATGATAAGAGTTGCTAGGTTGTTGACAATGGCCGATTTAATCACATGACTGGAGACAAAATTAAGTTTGTTAAACTTGAAAAACATGATGGAGGATTAGTTAAATTTGGAGATGATTTAGGAGCTAAGATTTGTGGAATAGGTTCAATCAGTTTTGATGGAAAGCATAATGCGGATAATGTTTACTATGTTAAGGGTTTATGGAATAATCTTGTAAGTGTTGGAAAAATGTTTAACAAGGGGTATAATCTTATGTTTAAGGATAAAACATCTAAGATCAGGAAAGGGTCTGGAACTATGATTTTTGTTGGTAAGAGAACATTTGGAAACATCTATCAACTTAAGGGTGTTGATGGTCACTTCTTTATGTCTCAAATTAATGATAGTCAGTTATGGCACCGGAGGATGTGTCACATGAATTTGATAATTTTGCAAGAATTAGTTCAATTTATCTAGTGATATATTTACCTAGAATCACAAAGCCTATCAATGTTGTTTGTGAGAGTTGTCAATTTAGAAAACAAATAAGGAGTAGCTTTAAGGGAAAGGAACAATCTGCTACAGACTACTAGAATTAGTGCATATAGATCTTTGTGGTCCTACAAGGGTGAGAAGTCTACAAGGTGACAAGTACTTTATGTTTTTGATTGATGATTATTCTAGAATGACATGGGTTACATTTCTTAGAGAAAAATTTGATGCATTAGATAAATTCAAGGAATTTAAAACTATGGTTGAGAATGAAATGGATCTGAAAATCAAATGTTTGAGGTCTGATAGAGGTGGTGAATTCACCTTCAATGAGTTTAACATGTTTAATGAAGTTCATGGAATAAAGAGGCATTTGTCTTCCCCTAGAACTCCTCAGTAGAATGGAGTTATTGGAAGGAAAAATAGAACTATTCAAGAAGTTGTAAGGACTATGATGAAAGAGGAAAATCTACAAAATTTACTGGAGAGAATCTATTCATACTGTTGTTTACATACTTAACATAGTTCAAGTAAAGCTAACAACACAAAGACTTCCTAAGAGATATGGTATGGAAGGATTCCTACTATGAAGTACTTTAAAGTATTTGGAAGCAAATGTTATATCAAAAGAGAAGAAGAAAACTTGGGAGAGTTTGATGCAAGATCTAATGAAGGTACCTTCCTTGGATATTTTAATAGAAGCAAAGCTTACAAATGTTACAATAAGAGGCTGAGAAAGATAATTGAAAGTGCAAATGTTAAAGTTTATGAAAACTTACAGAATTCAATTGCAATAGATGGATATGTGTTAGATGAACCTAATTGTAGAGGAGAAGAAAAAGCTGATGGAAAAGAAGTGCAGAATGAAGAGGAAGAAGCTCCAAAGAAGACCCCTAAAACCCCTGAGTATATGCAAAAGAATCATTCCAAAGAATAAATCATTGGAGATAAAAGGAAAGGTATATTGACAAGAAGCAAAGTTGTTGAAGTTAAGGTAAATTTGTGTTTACTTTCTAAAGTTGAACATAAACCAGTAAGTGAAGCATGTAAAGATGAAAACTGGATGAAGGCAATGGAAGAAGAACTTATGTAGATAGAGAAGAAATAGACTTTGGAATTGGTTCCTAGACCGGCAAACAAAAATATAATTGGAACTAAATGGGTATTCAAGAACAAGTTGAATAAGAATAGAGTAGTAAGAAACAAGGCAAGACTTGTGTGTAAGGGTTACTCACAAGTGGAATGTATAGATTTTGAGTAGAATTTTGCTCATGTGGCTAGGATGGAAGCTATTAGAATGTTTTTGGCATTTGTAGCACCTAAAGACTTTAAGGTTTAACAAATGGATGTGAAGTCTACTTTTCTGAATGGAGAATTGGAAGAAGAGGTTTACATGGAACAAACAGAAGGATTTTAGTTATCAGATCAATGAGATATGGTATGTAAGTTGAAGAAGGAACTATATGGATTGAAGCAAGCTCCTAGAGCTTGGTATGCAAGGTTGGACAAGTACTTGATATAGCAAGGATTCAGTAAGGGCACAACAAATAGTAGTCTTTACTTTAAAATTGAGGAAGACAAAATCTTGATAGTAGTAGTATATGTGGATGATATTATCTTTGCTGGAAATGAGGATATGTGCAAGAATTTTGTAGAGGAAATATAAAAAGAGTTTGAAATGTCAATGTTTGGGGAGATGAATTTCTTTCTTGGGCTACAAATCAATCAAACAGATAATGGCATATTCATTTCATAGTCTAAGTATACCAAAGAGATGTTGAAGAATTTTAGAATGGATGACTCCAAACTGGTATTTACTCCTATGGTGACTGGTTGTAAACTAATCAAAGATGGTTACTCACCTAAGGCTGATCAGAGCAAGTATAGATCTATGATTGGTGGAATGCTATATCTAACTACTACTAGACTAGATATCATGCATGCATTTTTTCTTGTAGCTAGATTTCAAGAAGATCCGAAAGAAACACATGTTGTAGTTGTGAAGAGGATATTCAAATACTTAAGAGGAACTCTAGATTATGACTTGTGCTATCCTCAGAATACTTATTTCACATTAATTTCTTATACATATGCAGATTGGGTTGGTTGTGTTGATGATAGGAAAAGTACAAGTGGTGGTACATTCTTTCTTGGATGTAGATTGGTTTCATGGTTGATTATGAAATAGGATTTAGTTTCTTTGTCTATTGAAGAGGTTGAGTATATTACAATAACATCATGTTGTACACAAGTATTATGGATGAGATAGACATTGAAGGATAACAGAGTTGTATATGATGAGCCTGTATCTATCTTTTGTGACATTAAAAGTGCAATTAACATCTCAAATAATCCAGTGATGCACTCAAGGACAAAGCATATATCTATTGGGTATCACTTTTTTGAGAGAGAAGCTTATGGAGAATGAAGTGAAGCTTGAGTATGTACCTACAAAGGATAAAATTGCTAACATATTTACTAAATCTCTTCCTAAAGATACTTTTGAGTATCACCGGGAGAAGTTGAGGGTTATTTCCCCTCCTTTCTTGAACTAGATGCATATGGAGTTGCATTAGTCTAGTGGATCCATGGATCTATCTCTTTTCTAGACTGATGTTGGTGGCTACCTCTTAGGGGAGTAGGTAGTGTCATGTGTTGTCATTGAGTTTTTTATTTATTTGGGTGTACTCCTAAGGGGGAGTATTTAAAGTAGGTATTTTGGTTAAGTGTCAAAGGGGGAGAACAATGCAAAACATTTAATCATTTTTCATTGATGTCAAAGGGGGAGAGAATCATGTGAAAAAGCTTATCTACTCAAGGGGAGAGAGTATCATGTGAAAAAGTAGAGAAAGTTGTGTATGTGATTGTCAAAGGGAGAGAGACTCCTGTAAAGGGGGAGAGTTCAAGAATGTTATGTAGGCTATCTAATCTAAAAAAAGGAGAGTGTGTATGTTGTCTTTGGTGACTTTAACATCTTGTGTTGTCATCAATGAAAAATGGGGAGATTGTTGAAAGTATGAAATTTTTTTCATTGATGTCAACAAGAAGTCTACTGATTGGTGTTGTCATTGATGTCAACTATGGGATGAAGATGTCGAGGATATTGATAAAATTGTGAAAAAGAGGAAAATAGGTTATGCATGTATAGTTGAGACCTTGAGGAAGTGTTGTGAGTACATGGAGATATCTTTTTGTTTCATAGTTTGAAGATGAGTTGGAATGAATTAATGAGCTGAGATGATGTCTCTGGTATTTGGTTTCTAAGTGCTTTTGAAAAAATTTGATAAACAAATTAAACTATGTTGTGCAAGTGTTCATAGTGTGCTCTGATATTGTGCTTTGTGTTTATTTTGTGTTGATGATATGCCTATGTAGATCTTATAGGTTAATCATCATTTTCAAAGGTTGTTATATTCAAAACTTAGGTTTCTAGATCGTTGTACAGTGTGAGATATTTTCAACAGTGTGTGAACCAGTTATTCAATGATGTTCTCTATGGCCTGGGAGAAATGTATTTTTTCTTAATTTCTTTGTTGTTTGGCTTTAGGTTATGGGGACTTGGGAAGTTGCTTATAATTCTTGTATCTTTTTTTATTCAAGTTTTAACTTGGTTTGATGCAAGATAGAGTGAATTTCATTTATTAGTATACAAATAAGGGTTACCAATTATTCTAAATTGAAGTATTTATATGATGTGAGATTTGATGAAGTGTTTGATGAATCTTAAGTAGTTCATAGATTATTCTAGATTGTGTTCAAGTGATTTTTTTTGTTTGGGAGTTTCAGATTGATTTGTGGAAGCATGTACTTAATGTTTATGGTGTTTTGCAGGGTTATTGGATGACCTTATGTTTAAACACTACATGTGAGGCTTTTAACAGCATGTTGAAGTTTTTTGGGATCTATTTGGTTCCTAATTAAGGATTTATGTAGGTCACCTTCATTCCTATCCACCACGAGAATTTTTTGGTGTTGACCTATTTTGAAATTGTATGTATAACGACTAGTTTCTGACATTGGAGAAGGTTTTTGAGGTTGAGGTCAATATAAATATGTATGGTTTTGTTGTGAGTTGAGGTATGAAATAAGTAAGAAACAAGATAGATTTGATATTTATGTGAGTGATGTGTGTGAGGCGAGTTTGAGAAAAGCAATGTGAATTTCAATGTTAGGGTTCCTGAAGGCGGTGAGCTGAAGGCATCGAAAATTATTCATGCAAGACTATGAAAGTGTGTGAGAAATTATGGTGGATTACTCATTGCATTTATAAGTTCTCTCTATGTAACATTCTTCTTCTATCTTCTTGTATTCTTTCTATGGTAGTGAGCCTTTTGGATAGTGTGTCTTATTCTAGCAATGAGCCCTGGTTGTGAGCCTTTTGGATAGTGTGTCCTATTTTGGAAGTGATCCCTTTTGTATCGGTTTTTCTATTACTTATAATGTGAGCTAATACTCACCATGGGTTTTCCCTCATCATGTTTTCCACATAAATCTAGTGTTCTCTTTTGTATGGTGTTGTGATTTCAATTTTTGTTATTTTCATTTTATGTTTAATCATACTAACAGAATAAGGGTTTAATGAATTCTTATGGATCTGATTACTGTTGAGGGTTTTGAAGGTTTAATTTTATACAACTGATTCACCCCACCACTTTCATTTTTCTTGTCCATTTCAACATCCTTGGCACTGATGGATACCTTCCTCCGCATCTCTTCAGAAAGAAAATAACCCACCACATCTTCAATCTTCAAGATAAGAGAATTTCTCCCAATATCCATAACAAGAGAATCCCATGAATCAAGTAAAGAACAAATCAAGATCTGACACTTCTCCTCCTTATCCATTTTGACACCAACTGATGCCAATTGATCCACCAACATATTGAATGCTTCTAGGTGGTCTATAAGTCATCCATCCTCTTCCATTCTCAAGGAATACAATTTCTTCCTCAAGAAAATCTTGTTCACTAAAGATTTAGCTTGATACATATCACCAAGTTTCTTCCATAGTTTTTTGCGTAGAGGCCTCTTCATGAACATTGATTAAAACATAGTCTACCAAGAACAATCTAATTAGACCATTGGCTTTATGGTCCATAATATCATATTGAGTATCCAAAGTAGGATATGTAGGCCTTGAAACTTTCACATCTCAAATTATTTCCAAAATATCTATCCACCTTTATTCTCCCTGATGAGCTTGTTGTCTGAAAATTCTTGCAACAAGATCATAAAGTATCTTCTGCACAAGCTCCCACTCAAATCTGGATTAGTTCAGAAAACTCAACCCACAAATGAAACCAAAGGTGATTAGGCTCCAATACCACTTTTAAGGAAGCTAAAGTAGCAAAAAAACTTCTTACACTAATCTTGAGAGGAGGGTAATGAAAAAAATTATAGATCTTTACAATAGTTATGAAAAATTTAAAAAAAAAACATAAATATCATGCATACCACAACATAGTGATTTATGTGGGGAAAACCCTTTCGAGAGAAAAACCCCACACTCCAAAAATTTCCCAATATATTATTGAAAAGAAAGCTTCTCACAAGAGTATCACCAACCAAAGATCTAGAGGCAACACAAACATTATCAGACTCTTAGAATACATCAAAATACACAACCATAATACAATGCCCTCATAAAATAGGGTTTCCTTCTAGGGAAAAACAATACAACAAAATATTTACCATCAAATCTGAGACCTAATGATAAACGGTCCAAATTTACAATATTAAAATATACATAAAATTTAGCTTTTGCGAATGTTGCCCCTGAGCCCTCACCGAGGCACACATCCCTTGGATCCTGTTCTTATGTATCAACAATACACCTTATGTAATTGCAAGTTCAAGACACATTTTTCCCAGCACCTATTTCTATCTTTCCTCACCCTCTGTCTCTCTCTCTCCACCCACCTTCACTTTCTACTTCTCTCTATCTAACCTATCCCTTTATACCTCTTTCTCTCTCCCCCCCTTTCTATCTCTACTTGCCCTCTCTCTACCCTATCTCTCTAATTCTATCTCAACTATCCCTCTTTATCTCCCCCCTCCCCTCTCTCTCCCACCCTCCCTCCTATCTCTCTCCCCTCTTTCTATCTCTACTCACCCTCTCTCTGCCTACCTCTCTCTCTCTAATTCTATCTCAAATATCCCTCTTTACCTCTCCTACCCTCCCCTCTCTCTCTCATTCTATTTATCTCAACCATCCATCTTTACCTCTCCCTACCTCCCCTCTCGATCTCTCCCACTGTCTCTCCCCTCTCTCTCTCTCACCTCTCTCCCTCCTTCCCTACCTCTCCCTTCCTCTCTCCTTACCTCTCTACTTCTATATATCTTACCCTTCCTCACTCTACCTACCTCTCTCTCTCCATCCCTACCTTTCCCTCCATCTCTCCTTCCCTCTCTACTTCTCTTTATCTAACCCATCCCTCCTTCCCTCTCTACTTCTCTTTATCTAACCTATCCCTCTATACCTCTTTCTCTCTCCCTCCATCCCTCCTTCCCTCTCTACTTCTCTTTATCTAACCTATCCCTCTATATCTCTTTCTCTCTCCCTCCATCCCTCCTTCCCTCTCTCAATCTCTCCACCTTCGTCCTTCCATTTCTACTTCTCTCTTTATCACCTCTCTCACTTCTCCCTTCCTCCCTCTCTCTCTTGTTCCTTCTCTACTCTCTCTATCTCAGTAGAGAGGGGAGGGAGGGAGAGGTAAAGAGGGATAGTTGAGATAGATAGAAGTAGAGAGAGAAATATGGGGGAGGGAGAGATAGAGAGATAGATAAATAGATAGAGAGAGAGAGAGAGATAGTAAGGGAGAGGTAGGGAGAGAGAGAGAGAGAGAGAGAGAGTAGAGAGGGAAGGAGAGATGGAGGGAGAGGTAGGTATGGAGAGAGATAGGTGAGATGGAGAGGTAGGTAGAGAGAGGGAGGGGGAGATAAAGAGAAGTAGAGAGGGAAGGAGATATGGAGGGAGAGATAGGGAGGGAGGGAGAGAGAGGTGAGAGAGAGAGGAGAGATGGATAGGTAGGGAGAGAGAGGTGAGATAGAGAGAAAGAAAGTAGAGAGGGAAGGAGATAGAGAGAAAGAGGGAGAGAGGGATAGGGGATAAAAAGAGAGAAAGAGAGGGAAAGAGTGATATAGAAAGAGGGGGGAGGGAGAGAGAGGTGATATAGAGAGTAAAGAGAGAAGGAGATAGAGAGAGGGGAAGGGAGAAGTGAGAGAGGTGATAGAGAGAGTAGAGAGGAGAGGAGGAAAGTGGAGTGATTGAGAGAGGGAAGGAGTGAGGGAGAAAGAGGTATAGAGGGATAGGTTAGATAGAGAGAAGTAGAGATGGATGATGGGTTGGATGAAGAGAGAGAGAGAGGTGATAGAGAGATATAGAGATATGATAGAGAGAAGTAGAGATGGAAGGATGAAGGTGGAGAGATTGAGAGAGGTAAGGAGGAAGGGAGGGAGAAAGAGGTATAGAGGGATAGGTTAGATAAAGATAAGTAGAGAGGGAAGGTGGGTGGGAGGAAGGAAGAGAGAGAAATATAGAGAGAGGGGGAGATAGAGAAAAATAGAGAGGGAAGGAGGGAGGGAGGGAGAGATAGAGAGAATTAGAGAGAGAGAGAGTGGCCATATAGAGAGAAGTGGAGAGGGAAGGAGAGAGTGAGAGAGAAATAGTGGGAGAGAGAGGAGAAGGAGAGAGTTAGAGAAAAAGAGGAGAGAGAGGAGGGAGGGAGGGATAGGTTAGATAGAAGTAGAGAGGGAAGGTGGGTGGGAGGAAGGGAGAGAGAGGGAGAGGAGAGAGTGAGAGAAAGAGGGGGAGGGAGAGATAGATAGATAGACAAATACACACACACACACACAGGGAAGGAGAGAGATAGATACAAAGACGGAGATAGAGAGAGAGAGATAGGAAATGAGGGAGGGAGAGAGAAAGAGGTATGGAGGGATGGGTTAGATATAGATAAGTAGAGAGTGAGGTGTGTGGGAGGAAGGAAGAGAGAGAGAGACAAAGAGAGAGAAAGAGATACATAGATAGAGAGATAAATAGAGGGGGGAGATAGAGAAAAATAGTGAGGGAAGGAGGGAGGGATAGAGAGAGGTGAGATAGAGAGATAGATAGAGGGGGGGGATAGAGAAAAATAGTGAGGGAAGGAGGGAGGGATAAAGAGAGGTGAGATAGAGATAAGTAGAGAGAGAGAGAATGGTGAGATAGAGATAAGTAGAGAGGGAAGGAGATGTTGAAAATGAAGGTTAAATTATAGCTTAAAACTTGTAAACCTATGTGACTATAGATTTAATTAAGTGTTCTTTGTCACAATTCTTTGTGAAAGATTAATTTCTTTAGATCAATTCTTTGTGTATGTTTATTATGTTTAGATCAATTTTACCAATTGTAGAAAGAGACATGAGATTGTAGAAGAATGAGACAAGAAGATAGAAGTGACACATCATATACGTGGAGAAACCCTTTTGAGAAAAAACTCCACTACAATCAATAGTGCTTGTATTATTTAACCTTAGAACAAGATTACAATAATATTGTATCAATACTTGATTGATATGCTTCCTTTCCTTCAACAATTCTTCTTCACAACCTGCACAAAACTCTCATACACTTTCTGCAGCATAAGCTATCCATGCATTCTGTGTGACCAAGAATGAATCCATGCATCACATGCCATGCTTAAAACCCTCACACATGCACAAGCTCAACCTTCTAACCTGCTGCAAACTCTGATGTAATTATTGCAATAAATAGACAATTAATTGAGCATGTAAACTCATAAAAGTTATCAGATACAAGAGCATAAAGCTCCTCACAAAAAACCATGCCTAGATTGTGCAAGTAGAGTTCCACACTATAACATTAAGTCAAAACCAAAGTATCCTCAATTTAGGCACCCCAAACTGAACACTTAACTAATCGTTGGTCAAGAAAATATCTTGCAAACTCCACCTCAAATTTGGCACCCAAGAATGGGCCCACTTAACTGAGCCTTGTAAATATCTTCTCATGCAAAATGTGTTAACTCAAAGATGCCAACTTCGGCACCCAAGGTGGGTCCAAGTAAATCTTAGTTAATTGAAACATATCTCTCTACCAATTCATGCAAACATCATGCATGATTGATCATCCCCACTTAAGTGAAAGTATCCACCTGTATCTGTCATGCAACTGAAGTCATTAGTCCTGCAACTCAGGTCAACTAACATGCAAGTCAATTAAACTAGCATGCAACTCAAAATAACTACATGCAACTCAAGTCAACTAGCATGCAACTCAACTCAACTAGCATGCAACTCAATTCAACTAAAATGCAACTCAAAATAACTACATGCAATTGAAGATAACTGAACTGAACTGAACTAATACTAAACTGATAGTGCCACTCCACTCATGTAAATATCAATCCCTATTTTCTAGGAACAAGACATGCATTACTGAAGTGTTACCAATCCTCCAAATAGTTAGCTGAAGCAAGGTGGGTTCCACCTTCCATTTGGGCACCCCATGTGCTCCTATCTTATAGGAGCTCAAAATGGATGTCCCCACATATTCCTATAATTTAGGAATAATTACAAATGTCAATTTACATGTTCATTTCATTCAAATTTAATCTCTTTCTAATCCTAGTGTTAGGGAACACTTTCCAAGGACTTAGGAGATACATTAAATATGTTTAGGATTGTAATTAAATGGCATCATATTCCCAATAGGAGAGAGTGAGAGAGAAAGATTGGGAGAGAGAGGGGAGAAGGAGAGATTGATAGAGAAAGAGGAGGGGGGAGGGAGGGAGAGGTAGGGAGAGAGTAGAGAGAGAAGGAGAGAGAGGGAGGGAAAAATGAGAGAGAGAGAGAGAAGTGATATAGAGATGTGATAAAGAGAAGTAGAGAGGGAAAGACAAAGGTGGAGAGATTGGGAGAGGGAAGGAGGGAGGGAGGGAGAGAGAAAGAGGTATAGATGGATAGGTTACATAGAGAGAAGTAGAGAGAGAAGTTGGGTGGAAGGAAGAGAGACATAGAGAGACTGAGGGGGGAGATAGAGAAAATTAGAGAGGGAAGGAGGGAGGGAGGGAGGGAGGGGGAGAGGTGAGAGAGAGATGAGATAGAAGTGGAGAGTGAAAGGGAGAGAGAGAGGGGGGTAGGGAGAGGTAGGTAGAGAGAGAAGTAAGATAGAGAGTAGAGGGAAGGGGAGTGAGAGAGAGAGGAAGAAGGGGAGATAGAGAGATGTAGAGATGGAGGGAGGGAGGGAGGGAGGGAGAGAAAGAGAAATATGAATAGGTAGAGAGGTAGTTCTTAAGATCAAGGGAGATAGAGTTAGATAAAGGGATGGAGATAGTGAGAGAGAGAGATAGGTCTAGAGCATAAGAGATAAACAATGAGTGAGATAGAGAGAGAGAGAGAGGAAGATGATAAAACTTGTTGATTATTGAAAATTGACCTCTTTATTACTAAAATTTGACATGTTGATTACTGAAATTTGACTGTCTAAAAAATTATATCTTCCAAAAACTAGAACTTGTATTATAACTCCAAGAGATCCAAAATCACTCTCAAACATCCTGAAACTATGTACATTAAATATAACTTAAAGTATAAGAAAGTAAATTTCCATATGTAAATGTAAGTGTTTATTTCATGTATATAGTTTCCTTGGCAGAGAAATACAAAGACAAAGACAAAGAAAAAAAGAAAGAGTTTAGCAAAATGCATTCTAAAAATCCATGCTTCACATTTGGAACTCACTAAATGAGTTGCATTGTGAAATACCAAACCTTAGGCTCGGTCATCTGAACCATTTGGCACTCACTAAATGAGTTGCATTATGAAATACTAAGCCTTAGGCTCGATCATCCAATCCATTTGGCACTTGCCACATTGTTATTTTGAGTAAAAAACAAAAGTGGCACCTTTCTTGTGTCATATATTGGTGCACACACCCATATACATAGGTAATAACAAGGGTTTGCATCATTGTGAGCTGCAGCTTGAAATAGATAGTGTGTTTTGCATGATGTAACTATGAGAGTTGCCTCATTCTATAAAGCACATGTTAATAAAAAAAACCATGTTTGGGGAGGCCCTATTTGTTATGATACATCCATAACTATAGGTATGTCTTGTCTACATTTGAAATTACAACAACATTTGATAATTATGTGCCGAATATGAGAAATTGCAACTTTCAAAATATGGCATGTTTTGTAACCTGTAATAAGGTTTTGAAAATGCACCATGGTTTGTATCCTCAATCGAGGATAATTCATATTGTATTTTACTAATACTAGAATTAGTGGTGGTTTTCCTATTTGAATTTCAGACCTGTATATACACGAATGATAACAACAGGGGTTTGCATCACTATGAATTGCAGCTTGAGACACACAATGTATTGTGTACAATGTGTATTGTGAAAGTTTCCCCATTCTATAAAGTACATGTTAACAACAAGATCATGTTTGGAGAGGTCTTATTTGTTATGATATTTTAATAACTATAGGTATGTCTTGTTTACATTTGAAATGAAAACAAAATTTGACAACTGTGTATCAGGTATGAGAAATCATAGGTTCCAAACATGACATGTTTTGTAACCTGCATTTTAACAAGGTTTCAAAAAAACATTGTGGTTTGCATCCTCAATCCAAGATAAGTGTATTATATTTTTCCAATACTAGAATTAATGGTGTTTTTCCTATTTTAATTATAAACCTCGATATATACAAATGATATCCATAAGGGTTGGCATCATTATGAACTACAAGTTGAAACACAAGTGTGTTTTTCATAGTGTATACTATGAAGGTTGCCCCATTCTATAAAGTACATGTTAACAACAAGAGCATGTTAGGAAAGGTCCTATTTTTTTTAATACATCCATAACTATAGGTACGTCTTGTCTACATTTCAAATAAAACACCATTTACAACTATGTGTTCAGAATGAAAAATTATAGCTTTCAAAAATTGGCATGTTCAGTAACCTACATTTGATATGCTTTGTAACATACATAGTGTTTTAAAAACCTATACACGTAACAATCCCATTGGTTACTCTCTCATCACCTCAATTTAATTTGTTTGATGTATCCCCCACCTGCAACTCCTCTCCACACTCTCTAACCTTTAACTTTGAAAAAGTATAATGCAAAAATTCATAACAATAGTTTTTTCCAACCCACCATTAATTTGTGCAATTTCATTTTTAAACACTATCTTATCAAAAAATAATTATTATTAGGTTTTAGATCACAAATTTACTCACATCACCCTGCAGCTCCCAGTACTTTCCACACTACATACAGTCTACACCAAAAAGTGATCCCTTGTCATGGAAGACAACACAAAATAGGGGAGAGGACCCGATAGTTGAGCACCATAACTTCACGCTTCTCAAAATCCTATGTGGAAATTTCAAATCACTCCCAATTTTTTACAACAACTTGGCAAGGTCACATCATCAAATTTGATGCCAGATCAGTATGCTTTTTATCAAGGTGTCCAAAAAGACCCAAAGTAAAGTGAGATGAATAGTTGTGATTTTAAGTCATGTATTATTGGTGCGCTGATGTGGCATCACATGATTTATTTCTTTTTAGATCTAAGGAATATATTTTTTTCAATTATCGATAGTCATCGTCAACAATAACAACTTTAAAGTCACAACTATTGGTCCAATATTGCTAAAAATATTGGGCATAAAACCAATAAATGCTATAACAACTATTGGAACATGCTCAAGTATTTGGTCCTCTCCCTTGGAAGACACCAAAAACTTTATGTAAATAAAACTCCCACCCACAACGTTAATGAAATACAAACAAAACACAGGAAAGACTTTCTACGATGTCATTTTACGTCTTTGTCACTGAAACATTCCTTCTCATCACCAAATTCATCATTTTATCCCACAGTATTTACGGGCCCTACAAATATGGATGCAACTAATCTCCTGATAAAATGCACCTATATACATACAAAACTGCATAAAAACATACATAAAAACACACATAGAAACATACATAGCTTGATGAGACAACGTAGTGAGGGGCCCACCAAATGGATGATAAAAGTGATGAAATCGGAAGGTGGGAGGAAACATCACGATGAGGAAAGCAAGGAGATAATAGGGATGTTAGCTCATTTCCATCACTTTGAATTATGTCAGTTTTTTTTTCCTTGCATGAGAAGTTATCCATTCACCACGGGCAAGAAGGGGTGTTGGCATGATTAAGACATGTGTTTTAAATTGTAACAAGTGTTGTTATTGGAAAACACTCTATGTTGTGGGTTTTCTCATTCTACAGGTTGAAAGTGAAAGGTTGGAGAGCACGGGAGCGGATTTGTAGGTGGGGAAGACAACCAACTGAATTGAGGTGAGGGGTTTGTAACTGATTGGGTTGTTACTCGTAAAGGGTTTGAATGGGTTGTTGTTTTTAAAGGTTTTTAAAACATTAAGTGGGTTGCAAGTGTACACACTGAAAAATGTCCTAAGTCTACGAGCATCATTTTTCTTGGTCGTTTCCCTCCAATAATTGAATAATTCTAATTATCTGATTATCCTTGATCATATTCCTCTATTAATTAAATAATTTTAATTATTTAATTAATTCACTTTCTAATCTTCATTCTATCCTAATCAATTAAATAAATTAATTGTGTTGCTAATATCTCCCTTTCTTCGATAATTAAATAAATTAATATTTATTTAATTATTTGCTTGTCATATTTCATCTATCGTTAAATAATTATTATTAATTATTTAACTATTCACTCCCCCTTTTAACTATTCCATTTAATAAATAACTGTCAAAATTATTTAATTGTCCTCCATGTGTCTCTTGTATAAAATAATTAAATCGATTTAATTATTTAATCCCTCTTTTCACATTTCCTCTCATTTAGTTAAAATAATTATGCAAATTATTTTAATTGAATCTCCACTTGTCCATTTCCTCTTTTTCTCAAATAAATAATTTGAATGAATTATTTATTTTCCACTTGCTCAAATATTCCCTTCTCATGAATCAGTTATTTTCCAATTTTTAATTCATCCATTTCCTCCACTTGCTCATTAATCTCTGTCATATCCATCTCTATCATAGCCATCTTTTTCATAGCTTTTGGTGTCATAGCAATCAATAGGCCACCTCTTTTTGGTGCATCAATCCTCCACTGTTGATCTTGGCATATTTCTAGAAGCTCGATCTTGACCATCTATTTCGTAACCTCCCTCTCATGAATCCTCATTCGTCGATCTTGGAATCTTTCTAGAAGTTAAATCTCATCCCTCTGTTCGAATGGTTGTCTATAAAAGAAGCCATTCTCTCCCATTTTTTCTTTGATAGCCATTTTTTCTCCAACTTTCTACTTACTATTCGCAAGTTATTCCACAAGTTCCACTTCGAAATTAAGGGAAAAGTTTGTAAAAGGAGAAATAGAAGAGACAAGAGAAGGAATCAATTGCAATGGGGAGTGCTTTATTTTGAATTCTTTCATTTTTATTCCTCTTTGTTTGTATTCTCTTGTTTTCGATGAGGTTTTTAGCTTAGAAGTGTTGTGGCTGTCACTTTATCTAGGCTAGAGTGTTTTCCCCCATCTTACATTGGTGAACCTGACATGAAGACAAAATTTTGCAAGATTTCATATGGCTTTTTATGTGTTTTTGTAGGTTTCAGGTACGAAACGACGCATTTGCTCAAAGCAGCGATGTATTTGACGAAAAGAACAACACATCTATGGGAGGCAACCATATGTGGTAAAATTTGAATTCAAAATCACAACGCAATTGTTCTGGTGTGATCCGACACAGCGACGTATTTGCTAAAAGGAATGACACAATCACCTGTTCAGTATAAAATTTCCAATTTTCAGTTTGTTCTCTATTTTTCTTTTGGGTTTTTGAGTAGGGTAGGGTTTTTGGTTGCTAACTTTCTATTTTTAGCAGTGGCTTTGGATTGGAGCTACCAAAAAATTATTTCTTTAGAAACAAACAAAATAATTGAGCTTTACTTTAGTTTAGTTTTAAGCAATTTTCATTTTCTTTGTTTTCTACAACTTGCATCAGGATCATAAGGATAAAACGAATCCGCATTTTTCACTCATAAGGTTTTAAAAGGAACAACAATCTACATTCTACACTCATGGGCATTAAAATGAACATACATCAAACATCATTGGTTTAAAATTCACAAAGTGTTTTCAAATCATAAGAAAGGCTTAAAATCAACTAGTGTCTTTCATGTTTGGTGGTTTGCAACTATCTTATAAAGTGTGTATGCTCTCCTCTCGTGCCATTCGGTGATCTTGAGTGACCAAAACCACCTCTTTGGAATTTGTATAATCACACCACATATTTTGATTTGGTGCTTAAAATGAACCCCATGTGAGTGTGAGTAAAAGGCACAAAGTATGCTCTCTCCTTGTGCTTCGTGCGATATGGGATGATCAAAAATACGTGTACTTCCTCGCTATTGTTTACCTTTTATTAGAGGGTCTGCCACCTTACTTTGAAAGGTGGGAATGACCCAAGTGGTAACAAATCTAAGGCCAAGCTCTTCCAAGCCACTATAAATAATTTTTCTTCTTGACGAAAGTCAATTAGCAATGGGTGTGGATGTGTCATACCAACAAGTGCCACCCTTAGTAGCCCCTTGAGCTACATGAAAATCCTTCCTTAGGGAAAGGACTGGGAGGCCTCTTGACTCGCCATAGTCTTTAGCTAATCTTGCTGCATGTATGGCCACTTTGAACGGATGCCCTTACTAAGAGCCACTTTATGTTAGTTTCCAAAAACCCTTTTATATCCTCATTGATCACAGGAGGCTGGACCTCTGAAGGCACCCCACATCTTCACTAAGCTTGTGTAGAGACAAGAATTCCATGATTTTAGGAATGACACTTGGTGAGCTTGAGATGTGAGTTCCATGGAGGGGAGCCAGTGCTACTAAGTCTTTAGTTGTTCACCTTGTTCAAGTGGATGGAGAGATCCAAGTGGGAATATCAACCAGTGGTTTCCTTACCAACCATAGGGCTTGTGCATTATTATCTATGTGTGTTTTATTTTGAAATCAAACATTGTCACATACAAAATCAGACCAAAAACAAGTGCTTGATAATGTATTCTGTGTTTTCCAATCAAAATTCATTAAAAAAATCAAAATCCACTCAAAAATTAGACTAAAAACCATCAAACTATCAAAAACAAAATTTTGTGAACTCCAACTATCAAAAACAGAGCTACAACTACTATTTTACATTGTATCTGATAACTGGAAAACCATAATTGACATCCTGAACTACACTTGCAAAATATAGAACTGCAACTGATTCTAAGCTGCATCTAATAACTGGAAAATCGCATCTGTCATCTTGAAACACATTTGCAGAAAACAAAGCCACAATTGTTTGATAACTAGAAACTTTCAAAATCTTTGTCCAAAATCTGATCAACTCATTTTACAGTGACCTTTGACTACTAAACTAGAGACTTTCAGGCTTTACCAGTTTATTCTAGTATTAACATTTAGGAAAACATTGCATTCCTCCATCCTTTTCATTTGCATAGATTAAACTTTGATCTTTAAGTTGCATTTAGACCTTCAGATTTTGAACATAGGAAAACCATTGAGCTTTTGGAAATCCTTGGTTACATATTCTATGTTTTATTGACCATAATCTTTCATATTATCAACCTTTTTCATCATCACCTTTATCACATTTGAGTCTTAAGCTTGTGTCCTAGCCTTGACTCAGCCTTATCAAAATTATCCTCCCGATTACCACAAAGGTCAATGACACTTGGAATTATTACCTTGGGTTCACATTAGCTTGATTGCCATCCTTTGTTTAAAATTTTAGGATTCCTTTGCATTACCTTGACCCATATTACATCCCCTTTATTATAGCTTTTATCATAATCTTTCCAAACTTTGATCCTTAACCTAGATTGCACTTTGCACCTTTATCCCAAAAACACAAAAAAAATAGTTCATTTTACCTTAGCCTTAGCATCATTTTTCCTTGAATTATCAATTATTCAACCTTTCATATCCTTTTTCATCCATTAGTTTCATTATCCTTGCATCCTTATATTTAAGAAAATCCAAAAAATATATGTATAGCTTAGTTTCATCATCATCTTGCATTAGCCTCATTATCCTTGAAAATCCAAAAACATAGTTTAGTTATATCACCACCTTGCATTATCCTTCAACTTGCAAAAGTCTCACATGGTTGAAACAAGGTCACAAACCAAAAGAAAGGACATGGATTTTTCAAGTAACCCTTTTCATGACACTACCCTTGGAATAGATTCAAATCATTCTACACCTCCAAGAGACGCACCACAAAGAGATCAAAATGACACATGGAAAAACCTAAGCCTAGAAAAATTCAACAAACAATTGACTCCTCAAGAAATTGAAATAGATTATCAAGACCCAAGAAATTTAAGCATGGTTGATCTACTTGTTAGTGCTGACCCTAACAAATTCTTCTATGCACTAGATAAAAAGGGTGCCAAATTACCTCAAGGCTTTTATGTCTCAACTATTGTAGAAGAAGAAACCAAAAATCCATTTTCACTTGGCATGCCCTCATCACAAAAAATATCAAGCATACCCCTTGGGACAACAACACACATGACTACCACTACCACACACATCCAAAGAATCTCAACATTTGGAAACAAGGTAACCCATACCACTACACAAGGACAAAGTTTCACACTTGGAAGTTCCTCAAATTCCATGGGTAAGACCTTTACAAACCCCCTTTTCCAACATACAAATCAAGGTTCCACATCACAAGGCCCTACACCTTTGATCCAAAATGAAAACCATGGTCCTATACCCACACTCCAAAACAAAAATCAAGGTTCCACATCACAAGGTCCTACACCTTTGATCCAAAATGAAAACCAAGGTCCTATACCTACACTTCAAAACACAAATCAAGGATCCTTATTCCAATTTCAAAGCACACCTTCATCAAGTCAACCTCTGCCAAATAAACCTAGAAAGATTCACATCATCTCACGAAGGATCCCAAATCAAAAAAATAATCAAGGGTCTATTCCATCACTTCAAAATAATAATCAAGGATCTATTCCATCACTCCAAAACACTAATCAAGGGTCCCTTCCATCATTCAAAAATTCAACTCAAGGAACCATTCCTTCATTTCAAAATACCAATAAAGGGCCCACACCTTCATTTCAAAATACCAATCAAGGACCTATATGTTCATCTCAAAATACCAATCAAGGGACCTTTCCTTCATGTAAAAACATTAATCAAAGGCCTACACCTTCATGTCAAAACATCAACCAAGGATCTACACCTCCATTTACAAATCAATGACCAAATTTTCAAAACCAAGGCACAAATCAAGGGTCTACACCTCAATTCCAAAACACCATACCACATGCAAACATGACCTTTGGAGCAAACCTAAATGCCAATTTCATACCAAATTAAAATAACACACATCAATATGGAAACCAAGGTCCCACATCACAAAGCATCAATCCTAATTCAAATCCAGCATATGACCTTAATACCAACATCATGACTCCAAACCAAAACAATCCAACACCATCTCTTGCAGATATTTTGATACAAAAAGTGCAGACCCTCCAACAACAAATGACAAACATACAATTGGGGACACACAAGAAGACCTATTTCTTGGAGGAATTGTGCCCCTTTCTATTTGATAGAAATTTGTGCATGCCACCCTTTCCCCCTCATTTCACAACACCACCATTTTCCTAAGTATAAGGGGACAGAGGATCCGATAGAGAACATTCAAGAATTCAACACATCATGTATGGAAGTCTCATATGATCCTACCTATTTAATGAGACTATTCTCGTGAAGCCTCACAAGGCCAGCCCTAGATTGGTTTGCACACCTTCCTCCAGGAATTAGAACATGGGGTGAATTGGCCAAAAAATTCATCAATCATTTTTCCTTCAACATTAAAAATGATTTCACCCTTGCAACATTGAGCAAAACCAAACAAGAAGAAGGGGAATCACTCACCTCATTTTACCAAAGATGGCAAGGTTTTGTTAGAAAATTCCCTTGTCACATTCCTGAAAAACAATTGATCACCATGTTTGTGGAAAACCTTAATGGAGAATTCATGAGTCGAATTCAAATCCAATGTTGCACAACCTTTGAAGAAATCCTTGAGAAAGGTGACCTTATTGAGAGAGGTCTTGTTGAAAAAGGTCTAGTCAAGGTACACAAGGAAAATCTAAAACCCAACAATGACAAGAGTAAATACTGGTCCTAAAACAAAAATGTCACAAATGATGGAGTTGTTGATGCCAAACTGATAATTAAAGGTCCAACCATTCAAATTAAAGGTCCCTCTTCATCAAATACCTCTAATGCACCAAACACCCAAACACAAGGTCAAAACTAAACGCTAAATGTAGTCCAAAACAATCAACAATGAAGAGGTCCTCCCCACACCAAGAGAACATACACCCCATTTGGTGAACCTATCAAATTAGTCCCTCAAACAACTTTTGCAATCTAATGTCATCACACTACTGGACACCAAGAATTATGAACCCTCATTGATTAAACTTTATTGGTGGAAAGAAGATGAATACTATGAATACCACCATGGAAAAGGACACAAAACAGCTAGGCATTGGACACTCAAGAACATTATTCAAGACCTCATTGAAAATGGGACCATATTAGTAGGAGATTCACAAGGAAAAACCAATGCTGATTATACCATATTCAAGACTCCCTTGCAAGCCATGATAAAGGAAAATCCTCCAGTTTAGGGAACAACAATAATGTCAATTATGCAGCCATCAAACATGATTACAACACTATCATCCTTAATGTAAGACCCTTTTATGACTGTATTACCACTATTATCATAAAAAAGACAAGTTTATAATGTGTTGTTACCACCCATCGAACCAAGATAACTATTCTATGACCTCCTACTAATTCATATCTGACAAGACAATAAAATCTCGTAGACCAGCTAGGGAAGACTCCTCCACAAATCTCCATTTTGAAACTCCTTCGCATATCACCACAATATAGAGCTATCCTTGACAAAGCATTACAAGAAGCATCCATCCTTGCTAACCTAGATGTCAATGAATTTCAGGCCATGGTTGGATACCTAGCTATGCTACACCATGTCACCTTTTCTGAGCAAGACTTTTTCACACCAAAATATAATCATAATGACCCCCTACACCTTGAATTATGCATTAATAAACACAAGATCAGACAAGTCCTAGTATATGGTGGAGCAGGTCTAAATATTTTCTAACTAAAATTGGTGAAAGAATTGGGATACTCTGAGAATTGTATAGACCAAACCAAGAATATTGTGATCAAATCTTATGATGATGTTGAGCGTTCATCTGAAGGCATAATTTCACTTCCTATGAGAGTTAGCCCAGCAATACAGGACATAGTATTTCATTTCTTAGATCTGGATTTTCATTATAATATTCTCCTTGGCCACCCATGGATTCATGCCTTGAGGGATATTCCATCCACCTACCATCAATGCCTCAAGTTCCCACATAATGGCACTAAAATCACTATTCCAAGTGACCTCGATCCTTTTCAGTATTGTTCAAACCTAAAAAGAACTATCAAACATCAAGTGCCAATCAATCAAGAGGCCTCACATTCCAATTCATCCACCACTCCATCTCACTACATTGATCTTTCCACTCTTGTCAAATCATCAACCTCATTCATCACACCTTCCACAAGATCCATATCCAAGACAAAGGATGTAGAGAATACAATATGAAGAGTCTCTTTTTCATCAGAAAGTTAACTAAATCGTCAAAGTCCTATGGAAAACCGCATCCCGTGCAACCTAAGTTCATCATTCATAATCCCCCTACCACCTTCACTAAATGGGGGGAACTTTCCAAAGATTCTTTAGATGATCATATTCTCACATGGTCGTACAAGAAAGAGGAGGACACTAAAACTAAGAAATTGCCAATTGAACTATATCCAAAAGGGTTCCAAATAGTGAAGTGATAAGGATATGATGGAAACAGTGGTCTTGGCTTAAATAAACAAGGAATGATGGAGCCCTTAAAACCTCCTAGGTTAATAGGACACCAAGGGCTAGGGTTTGTACCAATAAAAGTGACTATTCAGGGTATCGGGTTACCTTTGAGTGTGGTTGCTAATGCTTCAAATGAGATCGAGACATACGAAGACTCTTGGGATTATCATGCCCTTTCCAATGAATACAAATGGGATTCCCTATCCTCCACTACCTTCATGTACCTTGATAAAAAAATTGGAATATTTGACGAGCCTCCCCTTGAAAATAAATTCAATCAAATTATTACCATTAATGCCCCACCAAGCCTGCCAAGTCCCCATCCAAAAGTCCCTTTGAATAGAGAAGAATGGATCAAACACTTTTGTGAAACTATTGATTCTGCCTCTTGGGAACCTAATGAATCTACCTCTTTCTTTGCCCTATCATCCTACACAATGACTCTTGATAGTACCGATGATGGCTTACCCCTTGTCTAAACTCAACCCATAGATTGGGGTCAACAAGAACCACCAAGTTTGGACACTTTTGAGAATGACGAAGCAATCATTGAGTTCATGCGACTTCACAAAGGAATACCAAGTGGGGATAATAAGGTTTTCTTTGCCATAGAACTCAATTATGCAACATACTTTGGTGAGGTCTTCCCGTCCTCTAGTCACAAAAGCGAAAATGGAAAAATAAAAAATAAAAATAATAGGTCTTCAGGTGAAAATAAAAAGGTGTTTGTTGACCATGAAAAATTAAAAATAAAGGATGTATCCAAAGGTGAAAACCTCTCTAAGGCACCATAGGATGGAGGGCTAGACTATCTCCCTATAGATCAAGAGAGATCATCATTGCTTATAGAATAAATAGAAGAAGTAAACATTGGTACACAAGACAATTCCTGAATTATACAGTTAGTAGCATCTTTGATCGTCAAGGAAAAGCCTGAGTTCATAACATTATTTTCAAAAAGACAAGTTAATTTCACATGGTCATATGTTGATATGCCTAGATTGGACCCTGAGCTCATTCTACATCACTTGTCACTCTTTCCAAATGCTAAACCATACAAACAGAAGTTAAGAAAAATGCACCCACAAATTGCACTCCTTGTCAAGGTGGAACTGAACAAACTCTTGGATTTTGGATTCATTCGTTCGATTGATTACGTAGATTGGATATCAAACCTTGTTCCTATCATAAAACCAAATGGTCAAATCAGAGTATGTACAAATTTCAGAGATCTCAACAAAGCTTGTCCCAAAGATGATTTTCCTCTACCAGAAATTGACATCATAGTAGACCTTATCGTTGGTTATGAAATGCTATCACTTATGGATGGATTCTCAGGTTATAATCAGATAAGAACTGCTACTAAAGATCAATTGAAGACAACTTTCACATGCACTTGGGGAAGTTTCTATTGGAATTTCATGCCATTTGGACTTAAAATTTTTGGAGCTACCTATCAAAGAGCCATGACTACTATCTTTCATGATTGTATGCACATCCTTATGGAAGACTATGTTGATGACCTTCTCTCTAAATCTTTAGAATGAAGTGGAAACTTAGTAGTATTGGACAATATTTTCATATGACTTGAAAAGTACCAACTCGGGCTAAATCCAAAGAAATGTGTTTTGGAGATCCAATCAGGCAAGCTCCTAGGATATAGTGTCTCTTGTAGAGGAATAGAAGTTGATCCCTCCAAAATCAAAGCTATCTTGGACATGCCACCAGCAACCAACATTAGTTAGATGAGAACATTAAAAGGAAGACTACAATAAATCCATAGGTTTATTGCTCAACTAGCAGACAAGATCCATCCATTTCAACATCTGTTACGGAAAGGAATTCTCTTTAACTAGATAAAGAAGTGTCAAGAAGAATTCGATCAGATCAAGAATTATCTATTGACTCCACCAATCCTTACGCCACCAATTGATGGAATACATCTGATACTATATGTAACAGTAACTACATCAGCACTGGGGGAATTGTTAGCAAAAAATGATAATGATGGAAAAGAAAGAGCAATTTATTATATCAGTCACACTTTAGTTGGATATGAGCTAAACTATAGTTCTATTGAATGAGCAAGTCTAGCAGTGGTATTCGCAGCACATAAATTAAGACATTACATGTTGAATCATAAGACCAAACTAATTGCCAAAATTGATCCTCTAAAATACCTTCTCAGCAAAGTAGCTCTGACAGGGAGACTGGTTAAATGGGTTATGATCCTAAGTGAGTATGACATTGAGTGCATTGATTGAGAATCAATAAAAGGACAAGTGATAGCTAATCAAATTGTAGATGCACCAGTAAAAGAAGATCATCCTCTAATATCAAATTTCCCAGATGAATCAATCTTCATCATAGAGACACCGATAATATGGAAACTATATTTTGATGGATCTTACACAAGTCATGGTTCAAGATCTGGAATCCTATTTTTTACCCCTCAAGAAGATTCCATTCCTAAGTCATTTTGAATAGCATTTCCATGCACAAACAACATGACCGAGTATGAAGAATTATTGATAAGACTTTGAATGGCCATCAAATAGAAAATCAAGGATCTTCAGGTCTATGGTGATTCTCAGTTAGTGATTAAGAAAGCTAATGATGATTATGACACCAAGGATGAGAAATTGACACCTTACAAGTGCATGGTGGATAGCTTCAGACTATACTTTGATAATATTACATTTGAGCAGATACCGAGAATCCAGAACAAAGCAACTGACGCAATGGCTACAATTGGATCTCTCTTGGATATTCCTAACAATGCCTCACAATATGAGTTCTTGGTGGAAGAACTATTGATCCCTGCATTTGATGTCCTCGAAACTGAACTTGTGTGTGAACTTTATGGTCTTGAATCCCCTTGGTATAAATACATCTACAATTATTTGCATGACCAAATTATCCCTCCTAACTTGTCCCTCAACAAACACAAAACCTTTATTCAAAAAGCATCCAAATATGGCATCATCGAAGACACCATTTACCATCATAGCCTAGATAGTACCCTTCTCTTATGTCTCAACTCAAATGAAGCACAAACAGCCTTACAAGAGCTACACCATGGTATATGTGGAGCTCACTCTGTTGGTCTGACCTTAGCTAAAAATATCATGAAGATGGGATATTATTGGCCTACAATGGAATGTGATGCCTATCACTTTGTGAAGAAATGTCACCAATGTCAGATTCATGGAGATCTTATACAAGCACCAGCTTAGGAACTATAGTCGCTCACTTCGCCATGGCCATTTTCTCAATGGGGACTCGACCTCATAGGAAAGATCCATCCCACCTCTGCTAATGGACATAATTTTATCCTTGTCGCTACTGAGTACTTCACAAAATGGATTGAATACATCCCACTGACTTGCATTACTGGAAAGCAGATAGCCAAGTTCATCCTGAATTACTTCATTTTCCACTATGGTATCCCACAGTCCATCATTACAGATAATGATCACCCTTTTAAGAGCTAGGATGTCTATGAACTTTGTGAAAAATTCCATATCCAACATCATTTTTCTACTCCATATTACCCCCAAGGTAATGGCCAAGTTGAGGCATCTAATAAGACTATCCTAAAAATCTTAAAGAAGACTGTCAATGATGCTAGCCATGACTGGCACTTGCAACTCAATCCTGATTTATGGGCCTATCATACCAGTGTTCACACCCCTATAGGATCCATACCATATTCCCTTGTCTATGGATCTAAAGAAATACTTCCTATAGAGGTCGAGTTACCATCCCTACAAGTCTCTATGAAAGGACTAGTTGATCAAGAAGAATATCATGTATCCCATCTACATGAGCTAGAGTTATTGGATGAAAAGAGACAAAATTGTTTGACACATTTGCAAGCATATTAGAATCGCCTTCGACGCAACTACAATATGAAGGTCTAACCCAGCAGCTTTGACATTGGTGACTTAGTCCTAAAATAAAATCCAAAGAATCAAGCAAAACAAGAGAAGCCCAGAAAGTTTGAACCTAAATAGTTGGGCCCTTATATCATAATAGCATCATATGGATCTAGTGCTTATCAACTGTCTACTCCTAAAGGAGAACCATTGTCTGAACCTATCAATAGCATGCACCTTTGCAAGTACTACACTTGATTCTTAGAGTATCCCCTTAAACATTAAAAAATACAAAAAAAAAATAGTCTCCTTGATGAAAACCTGGCAAATAGGCATCTTGGTGACAAAAAAAAAAATTAAATTTAAAAAAAAAAAAATAGTAAAGAGAAATAATTTATCCAAAAGTGAAAACCACTTCAGTGGTGCTTTGGATAAGTACCATAGTGAAAAGCTGACAAACAGGTGCCATGTGTAATCAGTCTATGCTCCTCTGTCTACTATCACTCCATCTAGTCTTCCATCCTCCACTCATCCCTTTATCCATAACAAAGCTTTGACATCCTTTCCATGGCATGGGAACCATCGACATTTAGTATCCTTTGCCTTCATGATCATCCTTCGCATTCATCTGCTACTTCCCCTCATGCATAATAAATTGGTCATGTACCTGATTGGGGGCAGTTCCTTGGCTTAGATCTTCATGGGAAATAATAAATGGTATCAGCCTCATAAAACCATCAAAATCCAAAAAAAAATCATAAAACCATCAAAATCCAAAAAAAATCATAAAACCATCAAAATCCAAATAAATCATAAAACATCAAAATCCAAAAAAATCATAAAACCATCAAAATCCAAAAAAATAGGAAAATTTTCAAAAACCCAAAAACATCAGAAAACTTCAAAAACTTACAAAAATAGAATCGAAGTCTAATTCTGAGTCAGTTTGTGTTAGAGTGGTTGAACTATGTTGCCTTTGCGCATTTGCTACATAGGCAAGGCTCATCTTAAATTAGCCCCCGAGACATTAGCTTAGTCCTTTTAGGTTGTCCAAATAAAATCATGACTCCGTCTTTTTTCGTATGAGGAAAAGCCAAGTTGTGTCAAACTATGAGCTCTCTACATGTATAACATATGCAAGGCCCATCAATCGATGATCCCTCGAGGCCACCTAGGTTAGTCCTTTAGGGTTTTTCAAGTCTATTCTTGTTCTTGGTCTGCAATCTATCATCATTTAAACCAAATCTTGAATCACCAGACAAACATAGCCAACAAAATATTTCATCTTTAAATTAATCAATCATCTTATCATTCAGTCCTATCTCTTGTCTTTTATCGAGATGCATCCTTTCTAAGATTAGACTGTCTCTAGTCAAACTGGTCATTCACCTTAAGTAGGATGTGTCTTTCTTGCAATTAGGTGACTTGTCAACACTTGTCACTTAGTCCACTTTATCAAATGTGTTCCTTTCCTTAAATAAGATATCTCTTTGGTGAAATTAGGTATCATCGCATCGCTTGGTCAATCTTATTAATCAATCTTTGTAAAACAATCAATCAATCTTGTCATATCGGTCAATCAATCTTGCCTTAATCAGGATGTGTCCTTCCTGAAACCAAGCATAATCCTTATCAATCAATCCTTTTCAACCTATCAATCAAATCAACTAGTCAACGTTTGTCAACATATCAACCAATCCTTATCAACCTATCAATCAAATCAATTTTTCAACCTTTATCAACTTATCAATCAATCCTTGTCAACTTATCAATCAATTTAGTCATCTTGGTCAACTTAATCAATCAACTCAAACAATCTTATAGGTATCATTGGAAAACACTATCTCTATTGGAAAACACTTTGTTTGTCTGGATTTGTCTTATCTTTTGAATAGTCTTGGGTCATGTTATTAGTTACCTTGAGGATGTCCTATGAAAAGGGATTTACAGGGATGATGATGGATCATGACCTCTTTTATTTGCTTGTTGTCTGTGGTTTGTCTTGGAAAAAAGACTGGGATAATTGGTTCCTTAGTATGAGCTAGGGCATTCCTTGTCTTTTGACTTTGTCTTTTGACTACTTCTCTCTCACAAATGGTCATCTTACACACCTTGTTCTATGTCATACCATGGTGTTTGTGTTCCATTTGTGACAATTTTGATGCCAAATGATGATAAATATAAAAGAATGAAAGTTGGTCCCTTGTCATTTCCCATCTAACTTTCCATCTCTATCTTCTTTTCCTTTTTCATGCTATCATCCATCTCTTTCTCGCTAACATTTCCTCCGTCCGCATCTTGACAAAGTCTTGTGGCACACAAAAAACATCTTGTATACATAATCATGTTAGATAGCATCATAGATGACATTTTCATCATAGCTAGCATTATCATATTAAGTCACATATATTTGCATAAGAAAACACAAAAACATAGAGATAATCCATATAGAATTAATATTTTATCATCACATTAGTATTGTATTGCATTATACATTGCATCATAGTTCATCCATCACATTGCATAACATTACATTCCATATCACATTGAATTTTACATCATGATCCATTATAACACATTGCATTGCATTTCACATCACATTGCATTCCATGCATATTACATCAAACATTTTCAATCATCACATTTTGCACTCATATCAAAAAAAATTAATCATCACATTTTGCATTCATCATTCATGCATATCATGATAATATAAACATCCATAATCATAAATACATCACATCATCATGTCATATTGCATCTATCAAATTAGGTCATCCATGTTGCATTTATTATCCACACATGGTCATAAAAACATGATCATAAATAATATTAGACCATCACATAACCATATAGAATGCATTAATAAACATCATAATCAGAGCATGAACATCCATAGTATAGAATCATCATAAACATAGCAAAATAGTCACATAAAAATGCATATCATGAACCACCACCAAAATCATATCATATATCGCTCAAAAAAATAAGTTTCATGGGTACAATGTCAAGATGTGTCATATCCAATAAAAATGGAGCTCACGGGCTCGATAATCAACAATGTCAGTGTCCATATAACATGATAAATAGAAAGGATGCTCTATCCCAAGCTTCCCTAATCCCCTATCCCTAAGGCATCCATGTCCTCCCTGCGTGATGACTCCCTAGACCTGTGCTCTATGGTAGGAGGCATGTCATATGGTGTAGCACGTCTAGCATCTGAAGTCTCACCCTCAGACCTGCTCTATGTGCGCCTACTATGTGACCTATTATGTGATCTGCCCCGTGAGCCACTATCAATCTCTAAAAAGGAGGGCTCCCTCCTCTCTAGTGGTACCACTAATACAAATCTCTATATTACTGACTACCCCTACTCACTCTAGTGTACTCCCATGCAACCTCCATGATAGATCCACTACATGTAGCTATAAAATCAATCATCCATTGGTCTATCTGCTAGTGGCTAATCACTATTACGTCTCTCTCCACCTAGAAGGCATCCCTCTCAGCCTTAAGGCCATCCCTCTCTACAGTAAAAATCCTCAGCTCTACTTCTAGTGCTTGCACATGCACCTGTAGGGCGGCTATCCTCTAATCTACACTGCCCTCATCTGCTCAGCCCTCCTCTAGCCCCACCTCTATCCCCATGATAATCCTGTCATGGAGGACTCTCTCTGTCTCATCTATCTCTACCTCCTCCTCTTCTCCTGCCTCTAGCTCATCTTTTCCACCCTCTTCTCTTACCTCAACCTCCATGGCCTCTACCTCTGGCTATGCCACCTCTACTACAAGCATCTCTACATGTTGCTCCCCCTCCTACACTACCACCTTCGTCGCTACCCTCTACTTTGACTGATCCTCCTCCATATCCTCCTCCTCCCTGATAGGTGGTAGCTATCTACCCTCCCGTTATCCTCTATCCCTCCTCCTCCTGTGCTGGTCTCCTCCTCCCCATCCTCCCCATCCATCTCCCCCATCATCTCCCTATCCTCCTTTTTCCCCTCATCCACCATCTCCTCTACCTCCACCCCTTCGACCACTGTCACCTCTTCAGCCCCTCGGGCCCTTGCCTCTCCACTCTACTAAAGCAGGTTGTTGTGGATCTGTCAAAGGAACTAGTCTATGTATCAACCACCAAACATCATACTCTGGTGTGGTACCTGCATCAGCATCCCCTCCCCTCCACTCCAAATCCAATGCTTGAAGGGAATCTATATCCTGCTCTATAGTGGTAACCACAATCTAAGGTCCCTAGGGATGCACCTCTCACGAGAATGGTCCATACTATGTCATACCAACTAGAACATCATGCCTCTCCTCAAACTATCTTTGAACCCTCTTCAGGAGATACATCTCAATGATATGTTGGGTCTACACTGTACACTCAATGAGATATCTAGGCTATTGGCACCATGGCATATGATCATCCTCCCCAATCCACAAGTCACAAGTCCTATATGGCCTCCAAATGAAACTAACCAATGTGTCTAATCCATGACTCTAGTAATCCACATCCTCCACATGTGTTTGTGTTAGGGAACCCTAGTACATATAAGAATATAGAGCGCCCACTACCAGCTATCAAATAATTGGAGGTCAAAACACAGCTATGTGCTCCCAAGCCCAAACTATCAGTAATGTCACACTATAGCTCAGACTCTATCCTCCCTTGTACGCGATATCATGTAGCTAAAATTAGAGCATGTCCAACAGAAATGGCCCCCATGGATACATTGTCCTAAAGTGAACCATCAATTCAAGCATCTCTCCCCAACCTACCGGAAAACCATGACCCCTACAATCGGGAATCATCACTCCTGCTATCAATGCACATAGAACGTAATCATATTTGTCATATGTCTCTGAGAGGGTCTCCCATCTGATCTCATACCCCTGGATCCCAAGCTTGGCATCATCATCACACTCATAGTACTCGTACAATACCTGCAGTCCTTGAGCGGTTCATAGCGTACCCACTCACCGCGAATCGATAGTTGTAGGATCCTTTACACATCCTCCAAGGTAACTATCACCTCCCCTATTGGAAAATGGAAGCTTCTCATCTCAGAGTGCCATCACTCCACCAATGTTGTTAACATGCCCTTGTTTTCACTAATCACGGGCATATATGTGACATAGAACAAACCCAAGTCTAGCAATGCCGATCTCTCCTCCTCACCCAACCGGTCCCGCAGTTAGAAAACATCTGGTCTTGACTCTCACGTATAAATGGGAGGTAAACGTTCTTGAAATCATCAAGCAAATCATTATGTCAATCCAAGACCTCCAGTTGACCTATTGAACCTAAGTTGACCAAGTCAAATTTCCTAATCTGGGAAAAAAAATTAACCAAGAAATTGTGTCACGGTTTTATAAAATGCATCACATATAATTTTAACTAGCTCGCAACTGTAATTGCATCACTCACCTCTCACATGCATCACAGCTTGACACTTGCGTCATTCCTAACTGCACAAGCGACTCAAAAATTTATTTGCATCGCACAATTTTGTGTGTCGCACCGCAAATTTCCCTACCCTAACCCTAATGCAATAGTGTCACGATGAGACAATTGCGGTGAACCACTAATCATCTATGTTGAACACGCAAGCAATTACGTCACAAAATTTTTCAACGCAATTGCCTGCTAAATTTTTTCCCTATCTAAATGTGCAAAAATCAAAAAACTTAAAAGTCGGGTTAGTAGTACATATCAAGGCGGGTGCTCCCTCAGGTCAGCGATATCTTCGAATGCAGTATGCACAGTGGGTGTCCTTTGGAAAAGGTGACATCTTTGTTAGAAAATCACTCATAGCTCTAGGAATTTCTAAATTGGGTATGCACAAATGAACCTTTTTCTCAATCAAATTACTATTTATAGGTCCAAAATTAGGGTCTTGACCTGCCTTGTCTATTGGGTGTACCTTGTGATTACTTTGAACTCGAATTTGACCCCCATAATGACTTCGAAACACATTTTCCTCTACACCATCGAATTCCTAGCCATCAACTTGTCTTATCAGGAAAATTTTCCAAAAAAAATTGAACATTTTTGCAATTTTGTAAAATCTTCCCAAGGGGGCATACCTATACCCTGACTTCACTAGGGCAACCTTTGACTGAATTTCTTTGACACAATATGATGAACTGCATTATGTCAAAGAGGGGGAAAATGTAGACACTAAAAAATGTCCTAAGTCTACGAGCATCATTTTTATTGGTCATCGCCCTCAGATAATTGAATAATTCTAATTATTGATTATCCTTGATCATATTCCTCTATTAATTAAATAATTTTAATTATCTAATTAATTCACTTTCTAATCTTCATTCTATCCTGATCAATTAAATAAATTAATTGTGTCGCTAATATCTCCCTTTCTTCGATAATTAATATTTATTTAATTATTTGTTTGTCATATTTCATCTATGGTTAAATATTAATAGTTAATTATTTAACAATTTGCTCCCCCTTTTAACTCTTCCATTTATTAAATAATTGTCAAAATTATTGAATTGTCCTCCATGTGTCTCTTGTATTAAATAATTGAATCAATTTAATTATTTAATGCCTCTTTTCACATTTCCTCTCATTTAATTATAATAATTATGCAAATTATTTTAATTGAATCTCCACTTGTCCATTTCCTCTTTTTCTCAAATAAATAATTTGAATGAATTATTTATTTTCCACTTGGTCAAATATTCCCTTCTCATGAATTAATTATTTTCCAATTTTTAATTCATCCATTTACTCCACTTGCTCATTAATCTTTGTCATAGCCATCTCTATCATAGCCATCTTTGTCATAGTTGTCGGCATCATAGCAATCAATAGCCTACCTCTATTTGGTGCATCAATCCTCCACCTTTGATCTTGGCATATTTCTAGAAGCTCGATCTTGACCATCCATCTTATAATCTCCCTCTCATGAATCCTTATCTGTCAATCTTGGAATCTTTCTAGAAGTTTAGTCTCATACGTCCGTTCAAATGGTTGTCTATAAAAGAATCCATTCTCTCCCATTTTTTCTTTAATAGCCATTTTGTCTCCAACTTTCTACTTACTATTTGCAGGTTATTGCACAAGTTGTACTTCAAATCTAAGGGCGAAGTTTGCAAAAGGAGAAATAGGAGAGACAAGAGAAGGAATCAACTAAAATGGGGATTTCTTTGTTTTGAATTCTTTCATTTTTAGTTCTTTTTTTTGTATTCTCTTTTTTTGGATGAGGTTTTTAGCTTAGAAGTGTTGTGGTTGTCACTTTATCTAGGCTAGAGTGTTTCCCCCCATCTTACAACAAGTTTTGTAAATCTCAGTGTTTTGCAACCTAGAATTTTTGAAAATAGTATGAACGTCTTGAAAAAAATTGTTATTAAGATTGTAGGAATATAATGAAATGCACCATTTTATAAACACCCAGTGGTTTCCAACAATCATTAACACTTTGTGTTGTCGTCTTTTTCATTCTACAAGTTGAAAGTAAAAGGTTGGAGAGTGGAGTTTCAAGTGGGGGAGACAAAAACTAAAAAAATTGAGGTGAGGTGTTTGTAACTGATTGGGTTATTACTTCTAAAGGGTTTTAAAACATTATGTGGGTTGTTTTTTGTAATTGGTTTTCAAACATTAAGTGGGTTGCAGGTTTCGAAAAACCCATTGTTTTGCAACCTAGAAGTTTACAAAACAGTATGAATGTCTTGAAAATATTTTATTATTTAGACCATAGGAATGTAATGATAGTCACCATTTTGTAAACATCGAGTGTTTTCCAAAAACCATTAACATTGTGTGTTGTCAACTTTTTTATTCTGCAAATTGGTAGTGAAAAGTTGGAGAGCAAGGGGAGAAAAAAAAATAACCGAAGTGGGGTGAGGGATTTCTAACCGTTTGGGTTCTTAGTTGTAAAGGGTTTTAAAATATTATGAGGGTTTTTGTTTGTAAAGGGTTTTCAAACATTAAGTGGGTTGCAGGTTTTGTAAAACCTAATGTTTTGCATCTTAGAATTTTACAAAATAGTATGAATGTCTTGAAAATATTTTATTATTTAGACCTTAGGAATGTAATTAAAGGAACCATTTTATAAACACCCAATGTTTTCTAACAACCATTAGCACTCTATGTTTCAACACTTTCAAAAAAATTATTCATTATTGTCGATAATGGCAAGAAATTGGTGTTCTTGCTATTTCTAATGGACACCTACATATACCGGCTTAAAAACCACAAGGGCTTGGGTATGTTGTAATCTGGGTTGTAGTTTTATAAGCACCTAGTGTTTTCCATTACATTGCATTGCACATCTTTCAAACTCAAAGCATTACTTCGCATTGCATAACTAATAAGTAGATGCTGATAGATGACAAAATTTAAACTACAATATAGTTTTTTTACAAATTCAACCTAAGCAGTTATGTAGTTACTTCACATTGCATAACTAATAACAAGGAGCATATACCAATTGCATTTTACTGTCATGGTATCCATGGTACCACATTTTTTTGAGGTGTTTTTTCAAATAATTCACTACCTTGTCTATGCTACCACATTTTTCATATATGTATGCCAAATAATTTTATGAAACAATTCACTATGTATCAACTAGAGAGACTTGTATGCCATTAAAAGCACTAACCACTGTAAGGGAGAAAATCCCTAAAAGCTTCAACAATAAATGTAGGTGAGATTTAGAAATCCTAGTACAATATTGCTTAGCAAAAACATTCATTCAAACCAAACTAGCTTTTGTCGCCCTCTCCAACTAAAAATTGCAATGATTCTTTTATTTTTCCTAATGTTCTCAACATCAAGGAACTATCAATTTGACCTTTGGGGGTTAGTAATTTCTTTATTTATAGTATTAGTGCAATCACTTGAGAGTGGTTACCTCATAAAGTTATAATGTTATGACACCATTTGATCATCAATAAAATGCAAGTGAAAATTTCTCAAAACTATTCAAGTTAAGGAAAATATAGTAACCATTAAATAAATAGAAAATAACATACAATAAAAAATCAACAGTAAAGTTTATTGTTGCCAAAAATAAAGATTGCATCATGAAGGATCTTTCAATAGAAACCCTAAATGGAACTTTATCTAAATGAGTAAAGGCACATATTTTCCACTCTATTGCATCAACTGAAATTCTCAACAAAAGAGGACCATACCCAAGTTGATACAAGAATACAAGCACCAACCCATTGAATGTAATAGAGAGAGTCCTAGAGACAACACACTGAAATTGTCAAAAACTTGTTTTTTTATAGGTGGAAACAATTTCTATTACTAATGTGAACACTAATTAGACTATGTGGAGATAGAGAACATAACTGGCAATAAATTGAAAATTTGAGAACAATTAAAGTTTTAAGATTTTTACAGGTAAACATATTGAATGGTATATCCAGATTCAACTGTGTTTAGCCATCATTTGATTTCAGATGTTTTAGGTCTGATTTATAGAGCACTCTTTAGATAAATTTGGATCATATGAGAATTGAAATCCTTGAAGATGGGTCTAGAATTTAGATCAAAAGCATAAAAAATCAGATGATGATAAAACACAATTAAACCTAGATAAATTATTCAAAATAGATAATAATGTTACTCATCCATGAAAAGGTAAAAGTGAAACTACAATCTCACTGACATTAATAAATAGTTTTGCAATTGAATCCTTGAGTACAAAAGTAAAAACTAAAACAAAGAAATGTTAACAAAACTAGGAACAAGATTGAACCTTCAAAGAAATAATTACATATTATTCAAGTCTTAATGGAGATTAAGAGGAGACATTGTAGAAGACAAATAATTTATCTTTTTTCACTTCAAATTATTTGCACCACCATCAAGCATCAATGCAATCTACAAGTATTAGCACCAAATTGATTTGATGTTTCCCTCACCTAGCATTAACTGTAATGATGGTACTAGGACCTATGTTATATTGAGTGAATTGCTAAAGGCTTTGCAATTCTTTTTTATGTTAAATAAAACCAAGGTTTCCATAATGTCACCTCAATCAGTAGCCACTCCTTGAGAAGCAATCACTCTCATCGTGCAAAATTGATGAACCAAGTAGGAAAACTTCTAAATTTAACTTTTGGTGAAGCAGTTCCCTTCATAAATGATCTGATCTACTTCAACAAATTTGTTGATGGTTGTACCATTGTTATTTGTTTGCTCCACAACTATAATCAAGGTTTTATTCCTCTATATATATTTTTTCAGTAGCAACTAGTTCATTTTGTAAAGGTGGAAAATTTGGACAAAGAAGCTCCACATGAAAATATAAAACAAACCCACATTAGAGGCAAGATTAGGCTTAGTAGCACTACACTCCACTTTCTTGGTGACTATATATGGTCTATGACTATAAGAAGAGGTGTGACCTTATTTGTACATGAGTCTTTCTATCTACACACATAAGAAGACACGATTACCAACCTTGTATTGGTGTGGATGAATATTCCATCCATGGTGTTTCTTGTATTTGGTGTTAGTTGTCTAAAATATGTAATGGACTTCTTGTTTAATGTGTTGAATCTACTCAATGAATTTGGCTTCTTTCTCAAACTTCTTTTTGAGATGAGTTATATGTTATTTTTGATTGTACAAGGTAAGACACATCAACAAGCTAAAAAGGACATGAAATGAGATGTGTCAAACAAAATGAAAAACTTTCTTTCCATGTGCATTGATATCTAGAGGTGTACACTCTAATAGGACATGCCATCATTTTCATCAACCACTTCTATTTGGACATGATTCCAAGGATGAAACAATATTGATGTTGTCAGAATTACATCTAGTACAAACCAAATGTTCTTCTAGGAAGTGCTTAGGAATCTGGTATCTCTATCAAAAACTATTTATACACCACTACAAAAACATAATCATGACCTAGCCAAAAAATTTGCCATAAAAGGCATTCAGCTTTAGCTAGAATAATAATTATAAAATCAAAATTTAAGATTACTAGGAAAAAGACTTTGTCAGAAGCCCATGCTTCTTTCTCCAAATTATAAATGTGGTTGTCTTGATGTACAATCTCATGAAAGTATTTTTCATAAATTTAAACACTGAGATTAAAGTTAGCATATTGCTAGTCATCTTCCAATTAAATTTGTTAAGGCAATTCAGATTGGTTCCTAGGCTTCTTTTAAAAGACCGGTTATAGAAATATTGCATTTATATCAATCTCTTCAAGCTTGAAAAATTTAAAATCTATAACCCATTCCCAATGTCTCTTATACAAAAATTAGAAGAGTGATAATTGCAGATGGAGACCCCCTAACAAAATTTTGTTACAAAATGGGAAACACCTTATTTAACAAGCAATTCACTTTGGCTCATAGGTATATCTTGTCATCTTTAGTAGATGTATCAACAATATATTTAAAACTATATCCATAACTATAGGGAAATCCACCTACACAACCAAGTACTATTCTCAAAGATATTAATTCCTTCATACTATTCCATAATTGTAGCTGCCAATTGCATTTGTTTGTCATGGCATTCCATGAGACCACATTTATTCGAGGCATTTTTTTAAATAGTTCACTACCTTGTCTATGAAATAATAATAGTAAGAATAATAGTAAGCAACAACATAGACAAGTCAGTTAACTGTTTGAAAAAATTCCTCAAAGAAATGTGGTCTCATGGTGATTGGAATGCCATGAAAATCCATAGACAAGGCAATGAACTATTTCTATGTATGATTTCTTATCTATGGCTTGCCACTATTTTTGGTAGACATATATTCACCTCCCACTATGTTTTCCAACTTGTAATCATATTGTGCATGTATATGGTTGTTGGAAAAAATTGGGTGTTTACTATCAAAGAATAATAATAAATATGGATTGTCATGGCATTCCACCACCATGGTGATTGGAATTCCATGACAAGCCATAGACAAGGAAATGAACTGTTTCTATGTATGATTTATTATCTATGGCTTGCCACTATGTTTTGGCAGTCATATACTCACCTCTCACTATGTTTTCCAACTTACAATCATACTGTGCATGTATATGGTTGTTGGAAAACATTTGGTGTTTAATATCAAAGAATAATAGTAAATATGGATTCTCATGGCATTCCAACACCATGGTGATTTGAATGCCATGACAAGCCATAAACAAGGAAATTAATTGTTTCTATGTATTATTTCGTATAGATATGGCTTGCCACTATGTTTTGGTAGACATATAATCACTTCCCACTATGTTTTCCAACTTGCAATCATATTGTGCTTGTATATGGTTGTTGGAAAACATTGGGTGTTTACTATCAAAGCATAATAATAAATATGGATTGTCATGGCATTCCAATACCATGGTGATTGGAATTCCATGACAATCTATAGACAAGGAAATGAATTTTTTCTATGTATGATTGCTTATATATGGTTTTCCACTATGTTTTGGAAAACATGTACTCACCTCCCACTATGTTTTCCAACTTGCAATCATACTGTGCATGTATATGGTTGTTGGAAAACATTGGGTGTTTACTATCAAAGCATAATATTAAATATGTATTTGCATGGAATTCCATGATAAGCCATAGACAAGGAAATGAACTATTTCTATGTATGATTGCTTATCTATGGCTTGCCACTGTGTTTTGGTAGACATATACTCACCTCCCACTATGTTTTCCAACTTGCAATCATATTGTGCATGTATATGGTTGTTGGAAAACATTGGGTGCTTACTATCAAAGCATAATAGTAAATATCATGGATATTCATGGAATTCCAACACCATGGTGATTGGAATGTCATGACAAGCTATAGACAAGGAAATGAACTATTTCTATGTAACTATTTATATTGCTTGTCTATGGCTTGTTATGGCATTCCAAGACCATGGTGTTGGAATGCCATGACAATCCATATTTACTATTTAGCCATGGTGTTGGAATGCCATGACAATCCATATTTACTATTATGCTTTGATATATTTTTCCCAAACATTTGTAGCTTGTTCAAAAGAACCTATTTTAGGCTTTTAGCCATAGCAGTAAGGCAGTGAACTATTTGATAAAAATGCTTTGGTAGACATGAATGAAAAATATGGTAGCATAGAAAAGGTAGTGAACTGTGTGATAAAATTCCTCAAAGAAATGTGGTCTCATGGTGATGGAATGCAATGATAATCTATATGGATTGTCATGGAATTCCATCACCATGAGACCACATTTCTTTTAGGCATTTTTTTAAATAGTTCACTGCCTTGTCTATGCTACCACATTTTTCATACATGTCTACTAAATTATTTTATCAAATAGTTCACTACCTTACTGTTATGGCTAAAATCATAAAATAGGTGCTTTTAAACAAGCTATGGATGCTTAGGAAAAACCTATAAAATCATAATAGTAAGCAATAGCATAGACAAGGCAGTGAACTATTTGATAAAATGCCTCAAAGAAATGTGGTCTCATGGTGATGGAATTCCATGACTATGAGGCATAGCTATTATTATTTTAGAGATTTTATTTGACTTTATATTTATATAGTTTGGTGTTTTGGACATTGTTGATATCATTATTTTGGATTATATGCCTGCTTAGATATTTATTTGCTTATAAACGAAATAATATGTTCATTTAATGAAATAATTTGATTATGAAGTATTATGGTTATATATTTTTTTATTATGATAGATTTTACAATTATTTGATGTTAGAAAATTTTAATGTTTATATTTATGGTTTCAATAATGATTTCCAAAATAAACTAATGTTTTTAATGAGATGTTTCAGGTGGAAAGTTCAGGTTCCTTAAGAATTGGAGACAAAGATCCAAATTCTAAATATTTATTATTGATTTTAATATTTATCAACAAAGTTTAATGTTTGGGTGTAATTTGATTTTCTTGACCGTTTATTATGGAGGGATGTTTTTATTGAATTGTCATTTTATTTGGGAGTATTTTGAGAGGAATTGAAGAGTTGGGAGTTTTTTTATTTATTTCAAAGAGGGAATTAGAATGGTTGGGAGGTTAAGAGGAAATGTGGGTGTTGTATTATTTCTTCATTTTCTATTTATTAACTTCTTCTTGGGAGGAAGGTGGGTTAGCTGAAATGAATTAGTTGTAGGATGGTGTCAACTAGGAAAAGACTATAAATTTGGATAGGTTGTTGGGCTAATCCTAACTTCGACAACCAAGGTATGCTTTGTGTTTTGATTTGGGTATTTTGATGTAGTTATTGAATGTTTGATAGAATTTATTGTTGTCTTTGAATTCTATCTTGAATGTGAATTTGTGTTAAAAAATTTGTTGTGTGTTTTGTTTCAATGAGGATTCTTGTTTGTGTAATGGGGGTTTGGGTGTGAATAAGGAGCAAATATTGCTTGAGGGCTAAGAGCCTCCTTCGTTTGGGGTTGAGAAGGGTGCAAAGCCTCTCTTGGGGATTTTCTGATAAAATGGTATGTATGTAGTGTATGGAGTTGTGTGTTGGTTGGGATTTCGAGTGATGGGATTTGGAGGTTTTGTGAATGGAATAATTTGGTTGAGGAGTGATTGGTAGTGGAGGTGTTGTGAATGGCATAATTTGGTTGTGGAGTGGTTGGTGTGGAGGTGTTGTGAAAGGAAGATCTATGTGTTGAATATGGATTTGTATGCTTAAATTAAAATATGTAGTGCCCTAAGAGGGAAGGGAATCCCCCTTCTCCCCTTTTACAAGAATTTTGTGACCGGATTCTTTGTGTGTGAGTAAGTGTTAATGTTTATTTTTATTTTTATTTTTTTAATCTGTAAATTGGCATTTGGAATTTGTCTCCCACTCAGGGGTGGACTTATCGGTCCTATGGTTGGGAGGAGAGAAGCACTAGGTTGCTCTATTCAATGTTTTCAATTTCATCAAGTGACATCTGGGTTTGTTGAAGAAGATCAGATCTATGAGTTCCTTATTGAATTGTTGATACATTCAGAATTACAGTTTGGAAAGTGTCTCTATTGAATATCAGATTCCAATGAATATTGTTCATTATGTTTCACGTATTGAATTTTTAAATTTTTACACAATTACTGTACTAATTTTTATGTGACAACAAAAGAATGTAAATTAATGTATTCAACTTGTAATGTACCATTGATTTTAGCCATTCAAATTTATGTTATAAAGAAATAGTTATAGCAGAATATAGAGGTATTCATTATTGTATTACAATTATTTTTTATATCAACAATAATCTTTATATTCATATCATTAATGAAATTCTTATCTTTATTTATTTTCTTCTTAAATTTAGTTATTTAGTGTAATTTATTAGCTTGTTTTAGATATGGGCATTACAATGACAATCCACATAGCAGCAAGCTAGTAATATGGATTTTCATGGCATTCCATCACCATGAGACTACATTTCTTTTGGTTTTCTTTCGATGGTACTAAGATTCTATAGTTACACCTTGAGCCTACACTAACATTTGACACTCCTAGCATTACACATTAATAATACAATAAAATATCTCTCCTATAACTAGATATTGAGCTTATATTAATATACCACTCCTAAAGTCACTTATTAAGCCTACCTTGCTATATCATGTTTCTAGAGTATCTTCCTTACACCATTTATCCTCCTCTTTCCATATCCATAGTGTATAATGCAAAAAATAGAAACAAAGGAAGCACTAGACCCAATCCACATTCAATATCATACCTCAATTGTGTCTAAGATCTAGAAGATAATGCATGCATGAAATGAAACAAAGTCACCTTGAACATGGACTCTTTATATGGTTGTTGCCCTCAGACTTTGATTGCATAACCTTGATATTTCCTTAATCTTGATCCTGATATGATATGGTGTGAATCTTGATATGGTAGATGAATGTATGTTTGATGTCTAGATAGAAAATAATATGTAAGATTTAGAAATATGAATGACCTAGGTGGATGCAAAGAATAAAGGAATGCAATGCATTGATTAGATGCAAGAAAAGCATATAAATGGCTTATGAAATATATGTGATATGGGAGGAAAGGATATGAAAGTCTAGATATGGAAATGAATGGAATGGAAAGGCTATGAAGTGATCATTTATTTCATCATAGGGAGAAATGAATCCCTCTTTGTTATTGGTTATGCTTTTTGTAATCATCATCGGATGGACTGACTCGATACACACACACAAGAAAGACTCATCCCCCAATCCTCACTATCCTTCATACGCAACAAGGTGTAGAGATCCTCAAGCTTCCTCAAAATATTATAAGAAAAGAAAAGATATAAAAAGATAAGGATAATGATCGAGACAAAAGACAAGAATTAAGATAAAGCACAAGCTCTCATACATGCAAAATGATAATGATAAATATGCAAGATCATGATAATGAATAATAATAATTCTAATGCATATGATAAGGATCAATGAGGCAAAAGACAACATGTTGAACAAGATAACAACCACAATACTTTATGCCGAGATATGATCAAGATTTTGATTGTTTGAAAGATCAAGGTAGGTGTCTGATTGGGAAAGATGTATCCATCAAGACACAATAGTTTTTTTTTTTGGTTGATTGTTTTGATTGTGATTGTAGACACTTGAATTTCACCACTTCCATATGGTTAAATTCACCCTCATATTCCTCTATCCTGCATCCTTAAGTCATATTAATTGAATAGCTTATTATTTGATTAATATTTCACTTTATTTTAATGTCCCCTAAGGTATTTAATTAATCAATCAAATACCTTACCTTGTTCATCTCTAAATTAAATAAATAGACCAATTTATTTAATTTAGTCATTAGCCCATGTGAATTAAACCAATTTTTAATTCACCCCTTTTGTCTCTCCTCATGTCACATCCTCCATAATCCTCTTTAATCCAGATTAATCTAATTAATCTATGATTAGGATGTGCACACCCATAATCATCATTAGGGTCACATCCTCCATAACCTCCCACTTGCCTCTAACCTTTCATTAGCCTACCTAATCCCACATTTGCACAACCTTAATTACCTAATTAAGCTAAACTAATCCTCACGCCATTTATGGCATGTCCTTAATCAACCTACATTAAATGCATTCTCCTTTTGGAGAAGACATCCCCTTCCCTATGTGAATTTTTAATTCGCATTTATTCCTTCAATGCATTTTAAGGAATTTTAAATTCTTTCCCCCATCCCCATGAGTATTTGTGAGGAATTTTTAATTCCTCACATGTCCTCTCAAGGCACATGTGGACAAGGGCCTCCTTTATGAGGAGATCTTGTGCATTACCAATGTACATCATAGTACCTCCACATCATCTCCATCTCACCCCTTCCCTTCCATGTCATTTGCCACATGTCAACTTGTGAGGGCTTGTGAGTTCTCGACTCACCCTAGCCCTTGATATCCTCCACCATGGATCAATCCTAGCCCTCCATTTGTTTAGAGGCACTTCTTCTAAAAATGGTGAAATGACCCTCATTTGACCATCACTCAATCTAACACACATCACTCAAGTATTCAAGCATTCAAGAATTCAAGCCATTTTTCAAGCCATCAAGCACCCACCATTGTTACGGCCACTTTAGAGCCACAATCTTGCATACCCATATCCTCCATTAAATTCCTTATCACCTCACCATCATTTAGAGCTAGGATTTTAGCCATTTTGTCCAAGAAAGAGCACACAATCGAGCATCAACAAGGGCCAACCAAACCATCAATTTGAACAATAAAAAGCTCAATTTTCTTCTGCTTTGCTTGAATTCAACTAGGCCTAATCTTGAGTGTTTGTTTTGTGATTTTCCTTGTTGCATTTCGTTTAGTTTTACATCTTAGAGTAGGAAAAATCACCTACACACATCTTGTAGAAGTTGTCAAAACCAACTTCAGACTCCAAGATCACCTGCATGCAAATGGATACCTGTCACAAGGAAGAGAATGGATGGAGAAAACAAACAAGGGTTTGAAGAAATATTCAACCACAAAGAAAGTATTGATTGATTGATAGAGATGGATTACAAAGAGTACATATGCCTGATTATATAGGCAAGTGCTAAACCTAGAATGAAAAGGATGTTGCCAAGTGTTCAAATCACACTTCATGTGACAACAAGAAACCCTAACCAACTACTTAGGGAATGATAACAAGATGGAGATAAGTTCTAGAAAAGACAACTCATCTTCTAGAAGGGAATCTTATCTCAACAACTTTATTAAATGATTAAATGCAACTTAGGACTAATATGATTAATTAAAACCTAAGTTAACTTATGCTAGTGTAATAATTAATTAATTACACTAACACCCCCCCATAAGTGCAACTTAGGGAGACTAGATAAGCATGCACTTAAAACTAAGATGAATGCAAGAAAGCATTAATGGGTCCTAGCAACAAGGCCTGATCAATTACCCATGTACAAATACAATACTGAGGTAGAGAAGAAAAACCCAGTGGGATAACCCCCTACAATGAGATGACTGCAGCAAAGAAGCACTGGAAGAACACTGTGGAGTAACACTGGAACCACAATCTGGCAAGCAAGGAAAGACACTTCTGTCTACAAGAAACCATATCAGAATCATAATAATGCAACAGCAAACCCGATGCCACAGAACACTCGAAAACACCAAATTGGAACAACCCTGGAATCCATAAAGAAACAGTAGATGAAAAGATGATGACAAAATCTAGAAGCCGTGAATCTCAATGCCGATGTCAAACTGAGACTAAAACTTTTCTATGGGAACAAGTACCATAAAGATTCAGGAACATTAACCACAAATTTAATGGCCCTCAAACTGAGATGGATCCGATGCAGATCATTAACCATAGGCTCTCAATCTAAAGTGTGAACCGATATGAATCTGATATGTGTCAACCTAAGACAAAATAGTGGCCAAAAGAAATTAAGAAACCAGATTACAACCCATGCGAGTTGTCATCAAAACACAATGAAGATCAAAGTGCATGCACACTCTAATCAGATTATTATGCAAGAAACCCCCTGATGGAACTTTATATCAGTTCATTTATTACAATAGCCAATGATTGCAAAATGAGAGAATGCCTAAATATGCATAAATTAAAAACAAAATGCAAACCTACTGCATGCAAACAAAAAAGAGTGCATGCACAAACCAATGTTTACATCTGCCTCCATGATGAAAATAACTTCAGATTTGTGTAGATGATCAAATCTGAAAACATGGCATACACCATTATGAAGTGCTCGAAACAAGCTTTCCGTCAATATCTCGTTTGCCAAAAATGGACATCGTGGCCAAAAGTTATGAATTTTTCAAAAATTGAATTTAGCTTGCAGGAAATGAATTTTCTAGCAAAAAACATTTATTTCTAACTTGATTTTTGGAAAATCTACTCACTGTTTGTAGACAAAAATAAAAACCCAAAAATATTTTGATGCTAAAAACAAAACCCAGAAATCGTTTTTTGATCCAACAAGCAGAAGATGAAAAATTGATTTTTTTTTTAACCTTCAGCTAGGAGAAAAATGACGTGTGCCATTTTTCAATAGTGATTTTCTCTAGATCTGTGCAAGATATGCAAAATCTAAAAGATACCCAGTTCAGATTTCGATGCTAGCTACAAAACCCAGAAATCGTTTTTCTTGCAAATGAGTGAAAACTGGATTTTTGAAGCAAATATGATGACGGCTCCAATAAAAAACGGCATGCAACAAACTCTTATAGCTCCAAACTCTTTAAACAAGAACAGGCATGCAGCAGGAAAGCTCTGATACCATGTAGAAGTTGTCAAAACCAACTTCAGACTCCAAGATCACCTGCATGCAAATGGATACCTGTCACAAGGAAGAGAATGGATGGAGAAAACAAACAAGGGTTTGAAGAAATATTCAACCACAAAGAAAGTATTGATTGATTGATAGATGATCGATTTACAAAGAGTACATATGCCTGATTATATAGGCAAGTGCTAAACCTAGAATGCAAAAGATGTTGCCAAGTGTTCAAATCACACTTCATGTGACAACAAGAAACCCTAACCAACTACCTAGGGAATGATAACAAAATGGAGATAAGTTCTAGAAAAGACAACTCATCTTCTAGAAGGGAATCTTATCTCAACAACTTTATTAAATGATTAAATGCAACTTAGGACTAATATGATTAATTAAAACCTAAGTTAACTTATGCTAGTGTAATAATTAATTAATTACACTAACACATCTCTGGCATTCCCGGTGGGACCCATGTCATGGGTCTATTTTATGTTTACTTCTTATGTCACATTTTGTAAGTTCGGGTTTCACATGTAGGAACGAATCTACCCCCAACGGGAGAACTTGCTCGATGCAGAGGCAAACCTGCACTAAAGAAAGGCAAACACGCTCCCCGCCCTTTCATAGAAAGGGTGACCTTGCATCCAAGAATTCAGATTGACACATTCAGAGGTGACTACGTGTAGGATAACTTGGATGGGTGAACTTGCTTGACATTGAGGTGAACCTGATCAAGTTACAGAGGCGACAGCACATCCACCTCTCCATCCAATAGGAAAACACGATTCAAAGGAAAACAGAGGTGCGGAATCACTTTCCTAATGCTAATACAACAGAGGAGAAGTGAAAAAGACCAGTTTTAAAAGATTCTTAAAACAATTAAGATGAACACATACAGAGTAAAAGGGATAACAGATAAAAAAAATAAAAAATCACAGATAACACCAGATTTATGTGAGAAAACCCTTTCGGAAAAAAACCCACCACACCAAGAGAAGACACTTTGTATTATAGTAAAATAGATTACATACAAAGTTATAGTCCTCACTCTCTGATAGTTAGCTTACAGCAATAGACTTAAGTTTTCATGCACTCACTGTTACAATACTTGTTTCAGTATACAATGAATACAACTTACTTCATTCAGTCACTCTAGTCTCTACCACTCTCCACCGTCACCTTTTGTGACTTATATCAATATAATCAACTACATAATTCATACATCGCATTAATCATGTCAACCAATCATAGGTCTTAATGATGCATTGATCACCCAATCAAGCAATTTGATCTTCTAACCGATCTTCTCTACATCAGGCTGCCTAGACATTAAATTCCCTTGCCTTAATTAGATCCTATCACCAGTCGAAACATGTCTTGCATTAACTACTTTAACCGCTCCCGACATTGACCAATCAAGTATTAATTTTTTGCCATGCGCCACCTTCTCATTCGTTCATCGCTTTGACCATGGGTCAAAACTGTCACTCGAGCTATGAGCTTCTCTTACCGCACCACCACCGAGCCCTATGAGACCTCCCACGGTATGGTGGTTCCACCACCCAACCATAGGTCTCTCCTAACACTGTCATAGTACCGAGGTAGTAGCTTGTCTGCCAGCCCACCGCTTAGCACCACTTCACCACCGAGATCATCACGCCCTTCCAAGGTATGGTGGTGCCACCGCCCAACCACAAGGCTAAGCAAAGCCTCTTGTGGTCTAGCGGTAACTACCTACACCGACCATCGAGCCCCGACCGCAAGACCTCTGCAGCAAGGAGGTAACCGTCTCGACTGACTACCACAGTTTACCGTGCCACCGTGACATGGCCAAAAGTCCATCGCGGTAGCAGTAAGCGTTCTTTGCAAACTACCAGCCGCTTACCGCGGCCACTGCGGCATCACCGAGTGAGACCCGTAGTAAGGAGATAACCGTCAACCTGACCGTCGCCCTTCACCGTGCCACCGCACCATCGCCAAAACACACCCGCAGTATGGCGGTAAGCCTTTGCTTAACTGCCGCCTGTCAACCACACTACCACTAGCCTAGGAAGGAGACCCTGCAGTATGGCGGTGACACTGCCCAACCATGGATAGACCGACAGAGGCCCGCGGTAAAGTGGTAAACCACCAGACCATACCTCTATGAAAGACTCTTAGTGGTAGAGTGGTAAAGGCTAAGAATGGATGATAATTTTGTCAAGTATTTTTAGAGGTTCAAGCTAGAAGTTGAGGCACCTATTCCGAACAAACTCCCACTTGACAAAGACTTCCTGGCTTCCTCTAGACTTTGAAAAAATTACTGACGATCATAGGCCCCAAGGCCCATCGAATCTGTGCACCATCTAAACTTATTTGTGCTTACTGGCTTTTTTAATGCATCTGCAACAGTCTTCAAAGTGTCAACCTTCTCTAAATAAATCTTTTCATCTTCCACCATATCCCTCACGAAGTGATACTGCACATCAATGTGCTTTGTCCTAGCATGGAAAGTTGGGTTCTTTTCCAAACAAATGGCACTTTGACTGTCACAACAAATTTTAATTTTTCCCGCATTAAAACCAATATCATAACACAAACAACTCGACCAAATAGCTTATTTCTAGGTGTGTGTTGCTACCATGTATTCAGCCTCTGTAGTGGATAAAGCAACTACAGCTTGTCGCTTGCTCATCCAACTGACTACACCATAATTTAACATGAATGTGTATCAACTGGTGGATCTTCTGCTATCAACGTCCCCTACCCAACCAGAATCTACATATCCACGAATGCTGAGTGTTCTCTGTGATGCAACCAAACTACCATGGTAACACGGAGCATATTCTGAAGTCCCCTTCAAATATTTGAATACTCTCTTTGCAGCATACCAATGTGATCTTCCTGGATTTTCCATAAACCAACTGAGAACTCCCACTGCTTGGGCAATGTATGGTCTTGTACAGAACATTGCGTACATTAAACTACCAATAGCACTTGAATAAGGCACCCTGGTCATGTCCTCCATCTCAGGAGAAGAGTTAGGACACTCTTCAACAGATAGTTTTGTTCCCTACAAGAGTGGAACAACTAGTTGCTTGCAATCATTCATACCAAATCTCTCCAGAACTATATTGACATACTTACTCTGACTTACCTAGAGCTTTCTGCTCATTCTATCCCTGGTTATCTCCATTCCCAAAATATACCTTGCTACACCTAGATCTTTCATTTCAAACTTTGCAGACAACTGAGATTTAAGATCAGAAATCATAGACTTACTATTTCCTATCAACAACATATCATCCACATAATGGGTAATAATAAGCACATGATCATTTTCAGATTTATAATAAATACAATGATCAGATTTTGATCTCACAAATCCCATAGACAACACAAAAGTGTCAAATTTTTGGTACCATATTCTAGGAGACTACTTCAAACCATACAGAGATTTCTTTAATTTGCAAATCAGACTTTGTTTACCTTTTTTCAACAAAGTGTTCAAGCTGGGACATATAAATCTCTTCTTCCAGCTCTCCATGGAGAAACGTTGTCTTCACATCCATCTGCTCAATCTCTAAGTCATATGCTGCTACCAATGACAACAGAAATTTGATAGATATTAGCTTTGCTACGAGGGAAAATATTTCTCCATAATCAATTCCCTCTATCTGTGAAAAACCATTTGCAACCAACCTTTCCTTATACTTTTCTACACTGCCATCTAGACCAGTCTTCTTCTTGAATACCCATTTATAGCCAATAGCCTTTCACCCTTCAGGCAAAGGTACCAAATCTCAAGTTCCATTTTTCTTCAATGATTCCATTTCTTCATTCATGGCTTCTAACCAAGAATTTGAATCAGACATGCTAATAGCTTCTTTTAGAGTCCTAGGCTCATCAGTGCTAGTAATCAAGGCATAGGCACAGTTTGAATCTAACATAGAAAAACCATACCTATCATGTTGTCATTTTTCACGTGTAGACCTTATTACTAGCTGAGGTTGTGGTTCTTCATCTTTAGAACTTTCAGAGCTGCTTGAACTCTCCTCAATTTCAAGTACACCATGTAGTTCCTCCTTTTTTAGAGTTTGAAAAATCTGAACTACATCATTCTTCTTTTCTCTTTTATATGTCTCGAGCTATGGATTAGCTACTAAAGGTTTCAGCTCACAAAATATTACACTTTTTTTGTACATAACCTTCTCACTATCAAGATTTCAAAGCTTGTATCCCTTCACACCAATGCCATAGCCAATTAAGATACATTTAACAGCCTTGTTCTCCAACTTTGATCTTTTCTCATTTGGCACATATGCAAATGCCTCACAGCCAAAGACACAAATATGTCTAAGAGAGGGCTTCTTACCAGACCACACTTCCAAAGGTGTCTTCTCAACAAGAGCAGAGAAAGGAGAATGATTTACCAGGTAACATGTTGTAGCCACAACCTCAACCCAAAACTTCTGCTCCAAACCAGCACTGCTCAGCATACTTCTTGCCTTTCCATCACTGTTTTGTTCAACCTTTCAGCAACTCCATTCTGTTGTGGAGTATAAAGTGTAGTTTTATGCCTTTTAATCCCATGGTCTATGCAGTACCTTTTGAATTCTGTAGAAAAAACTCAATGCCATTATCTGTCTTCAAGCATTTGATTTTCCTTCCAGTCTGATTCTCTACCAAAGTTTTAAATTCTTTAAACCGACTGAACACTAATGATTTACTCTTAAGAAAGTATATAAATTCCCTTCTCAAAAAGTCATCAATCAAATAAACATAATATCTAGACTTTGATAATGAAGGAATATTCACTGGACCAAACACATCAAAATGAACATAATCTAGTACACCAGAAGATTTATGAGGACTTGAATAAAATGAAACATGGTGTTGTTTTCCATAAATACAGTGTTTGCAAAAATTGAACTCAAGGTTACAATCATCAAGCCCTTCAACAAGATTTTTATTTTTCAAGGTTTTTAAACCTTTCTCACCTATGTGACTGAGTCTATGATGCCACAACATGGTCTTCTCTGCTGGGAGTTTCACCTTCAAAGAATTCCTAGCCAGAGAAGCATCTTCATCTTCCTCTATAGGGAAATTTTTGCTTGACTTTACAGAGGCCTTGTTGCATTGAACAGGATTTGCATCCAGCTTGTACATAGTGCCAGTACATACACCCTTAGCCAACACCATTGCACCTCTAACCATATTACATCCTTTACTTGAGAAAGAAACTTCCACACCAGCATCATTCAGCTTACTAACAGAAAGTAAGTTATGAGCCAAACCTGGTATGTGCAATACACCACCAATCCCTTTGATTCTTCCGTCAGGGAACTGTATTTTGACTCTTCCACGGCCAACAATCTCCAGCATTGAGTCACTTTCCAGGTACACCTTTCCACCATCATACTTCTCGTACTTAGTGAACCATTCTCTATGAGACGATATGTGAAAGGATGCACCCGATTCAACCAACCAGACATCATCGGATTCCTGAGTCACCAAGGCTGCAATGAAGGCATCTGCATCACTTTGAGAAGAGTCATTATCTGAAACATTACTCTTCTTCTTCTTCTCCTTTCAATCCTTTCAGATATGACCAAACTGCCCACAGTTCTACCATTTCACCTTGGACTTTTTAGCAGGAGACTTTGATCTCCCTATAGATTTAGATTTGGACTTCTTGTCCTTCGTCTTGCCTTTCTCCTTCGATCTACCTCGAATAGCAAGGGCCTTTTTGGCCATCTCTGAATACTTCCTCTGCATCTCTTTAGATAGTAGTGAGGCAACAACATTTTCCATCTTGAAAGTAGTGGTTGTACTTCCAATAGACATTACAAGATGATCCCAAGTGTCAGGTAGCGAACACAACAGGAGCATGCAATGATCCTCCTCCTCAATCTTTACACCCACAAATGCCAACTGAGCAACACTCATATTAAATGAGTTTAGATGGTCTACAACAGATGCACCTTCTTCCATCTTCAAGGAGTATAACTTCTTCCTCAGGAATAACTTATTTACCAAATACTTTCCCTGATAAATATCACCAAGCTTCTTCCATAATGAAGTTGCAGACTTTTCCTCATGGATGTTCAGGAGTATAGAATCATCCAAACTAAGTCTTATCACACCTCTCGCTTTTCTATCTACAAGGTCCCAATCTTCTGGCTTCATACTTTGTGGCATAGTTCTGGACACAGCAACCCAGAGGTCTCTATCCACAAGGAAGTCTTCCATTTTGAGTTTCCACAACTCAAAGTTGCCACCATTGAATTTTTTAGTTTCTACTCTACTTGATGTACTCATCATTTCAAACAGAACTAAGTTCTAACTTTGTAAGACTCCCACTAGAACAGTATTAGCACAAAAAACCAGCCTTACTAACAAGGATAACACAACTGGCCAAGCTCTGATACCACTTGAAAGGAAAAAAGAGGTGTGGAATCACTTTCCTAACGCTAATACAACAGACGAGAAGTGAAAAAGAATAGTTTTAAAAGCTTCTTAAAACAACTGAGATGAACACATACAGAGTAAAAGGGATAACAGAAAAAAAATAAAATAAAAAAAATTCACAGATAACACCAGATTTACGTGGGAAAACCCTTTCGGGAAAAAATCTAGCACACCAAGAGAAGACACTTTGTATTACAGTAAAAAGGATTACATACAAAGTTACAGTCCTCACTCTCTGATAGTTAGCTTACAACAACAAACTTAAGTTTTCATGCACTCACTATTACAATACTTGTTTCAGTATACAATGAATACAACTTACTTCATTCAGTCACTCTAGTCTCTACCACTCTCCACCGTCACCTTTTGTGACTTATATCAATGTAATCAACTACACAAGTCATACATCACATTAATCATGTCAACCAATTGTAGGTCTAAATGATGCACCGATCACCCAATCAAGCCATCTGATCTTTTGACCGATCTTCTCTGCATCGAGCCACCCAAGCATTAAATTCCTTT
>CM021104.1:212682089-212730726 GCA_007115665.2 Sequoiadendron giganteum
AAATCCTTGTAGCTCCAAATAGCTCCAAACTCTTTAAACAAGAACAAACATGTGCCAGGAAAACTCTGATACCATGTAGAAGTTGTCAAAACCAACTTCAGACTCCAAGATCACCTGCATGCAAATGGATACCTGTCACAAGGAAGAGAATGGATGGAGAAAACAAACAAGGGTTTGAAGAAATATTCAACCACAAAGAAAGTATTGATTGATTGATAGATGGATAATTACAAAGAGTACATATGCCTGATTATATAGGCAAGTGTTAAACCTAGAATGAAAAGGATGTTGTTAAGTGTTCAAATCACACTTCATGTGACAACAAGAAACCCTAACCAACTACCTAGGGAATGATAACAAAATGGAGATAAGTTCTAGAAAAGACAACTCATCTTCTAGAAGGGAATCTTATCTCAACAACTTTATTAAATGATTAAATGCAACTTAGGACTAATATGATTAATTAAAACCTAAGTTAACTTATGCTAGTGTAATAATTAATTAATTACACTAACACATCTCTGGCATTCCCGGTGGGACCCATGTCATGGGTCTATTTTATGTTTACTTCTTATGTCACATTTTGTAAGTTCGGGTTTCACATGTAGGAACGAATCTACCCCCAACGGGAGAACTTGCTCGATGCAGAGGCAAACCTGCACTAAAGAAAGGCAAACACGCTCCCCGCCCTTTCATAGAAAGGGTGACCTTGCATCCAAGAATTCAGATTGACACATTCAGAGGTGACTACGTGTAGGATAACTTGGATGGGTGAACTTGCTTGACATTGAGGTGAACCTGATCAAGTTACAGAGGCGACAGCACATCCACCTCTCCATCCAATAGGAAAACACGATTCAAAGGAAAACAGAGGTGCGGAATCACTTTCCTAATGCTAATACAACAGAGGAGAAGTGAAAAAGACCAGTTTTAAAAGATTCTTAAAACAATTAAGATGAACACATACAGAGTAAAAGGGATAACAGATAAAAAAAATAAAAAATCACAGATAACACCAGATTTATGTGAGAAAACCCTTTCGGAAAAAAACCCACCACACCAAGAGAAGACACTTTGTATTATAGTAAAATAGATTACATACAAAGTTATAGTCCTCACTCTCTGATAGTTAGCTTACAGCAATAGACTTAAGTTTTCATGCACTCACTGTTACAATACTTGTTTCAGTATACAATGAATACAACTTACTTCATTCAGTCACTCTAGTCTCTACCACTCTCCACCGTCACCTTTTGTGACTTATATCAATATAATCAACTACATAATTCATACATCGCATTAATCATGTCAACCAATCATAGGTCTTAATGATGCATTGATCACCCAATCAAGCAATTTGATCTTCTAACCGATCTTCTCTACATCAGGCTGCCTAGACATTAAATTCCCTTGCCTTAATTAGATCCTATCACCAGTCGAAACATGTCTTGCATTAACTACTTTAACCGCTCCCGACATTGACCAATCAAGTATTAATTTTTTGCCATGCGCCACCTTCTCATTCGTTCATCGCTTTGACCATGGGTCAAAACTGTCACTCGAGCTATGAGCTTCTCTTACCGCACCACCACCGAGCCCTATGAGACCTCCCACGGTATGGTGGTTCCACCACCCAACCATAGGTCTCTCCTAACACTGTCATAGTACCGAGGTAGTAGCTTGTCTGCCAGCCCACCGCTTAGCACCACTTCACCACCGAGATCATCACGCCCTTCCAAGGTATGGTGGTGCCACCGCCCAACCACAAGGCTAAGCAAAGCCTCTTGTGGTCTAGCGGTAACTACCTACACCGACCATCGAGCCCCGACCGCAAGACCTCTGCAGCAAGGAGGTAACCGTCTCGACTGACTACCACAGTTTACCGTGCCACCGTGACATGGCCAAAAGTCCATCGCGGTAGCAGTAAGCGTTCTTTGCAAACTACCAGCCGCTTACCGCGGCCACTGCGGCATCACCGAGTGAGACCCGTAGTAAGGAGATAACCGTCAACCTGACCGTCGCCCTTCACCGTGCCACCGCACCATCGCCAAAACACACCCGCAGTATGGCGGTAAGCCTTTGCTTAACTGCCGCCTGTCAACCACACTACCACTAGCCTAGGAAGGAGACCCTGCAGTATGGCGGTGACACTGCCCAACCATGGATAGACCGACAGAGGCCCGCGGTAAAGTGGTAAACCACCAGACCATACCTCTATGAAAGACTCTTAGTGGTAGAGTGGTAAAGGCTAAGAATGGATGATAATTTTGTCAAGTATTTTTAGAGGTTCAAGCTAGAAGTTGAGGCACCTATTCCGAACAAACTCCCACTTGACAAAGACTTCCTGGCTTCCTCTAGACTTTGAAAAAATTACTGACGATCATAGGCCCCAAGGCCCATCGAATCTGTGCACCATCTAAACTTATTTGTGCTTACTGGCTTTTTTAATGCATCTGCAACAGTCTTCAAAGTGTCAACCTTCTCTAAATAAATCTTTTCATCTTCCACCATATCCCTCACGAAGTGATACTGCACATCAATGTGCTTTGTCCTAGCATGGAAAGTTGGGTTCTTTTCCAAACAAATGGCACTTTGACTGTCACAACAAATTTTAATTTTTCCCGCATTAAAACCAATATCATAACACAAACAACTCGACCAAATAGCTTATTTCTAGGTGTGTGTTGCTACCATGTATTCAGCCTCTGTAGTGGATAAAGCAACTACAGCTTGTCGCTTGCTCATCCAACTGACTACACCATAATTTAACATGAATGTGTATCAACTGGTGGATCTTCTGCTATCAACGTCCCCTACCCAACCAGAATCTACATATCCACGAATGCTGAGTGTTCTCTGTGATGCAACCAAACTACCATGGTAACACGGAGCATATTCTGAAGTCCCCTTCAAATATTTGAATACTCTCTTTGCAGCATACCAATGTGATCTTCCTGGATTTTCCATAAACCAACTGAGAACTCCCACTGCTTGGGCAATGTATGGTCTTGTACAGAACATTGCGTACATTAAACTACCAATAGCACTTGAATAAGGCACCCTGGTCATGTCCTCCATCTCAGGAGAAGAGTTAGGACACTCTTCAACAGATAGTTTTGTTCCCTACAAGAGTGGAACAACTAGTTGCTTGCAATCATTCATACCAAATCTCTCCAGAACTATATTGACATACTTACTCTGACTTACCTAGAGCTTTCTGCTCATTCTATCCCTGGTTATCTCCATTCCCAAAATATACCTTGCTACACCTAGATCTTTCATTTCAAACTTTGCAGACAACTGAGATTTAAGATCAGAAATCATAGACTTACTATTTCCTATCAACAACATATCATCCACATAATGGGTAATAATAAGCACATGATCATTTTCAGATTTATAATAAATACAATGATCAGATTTTGATCTCACAAATCCCATAGACAACACAAAAGTGTCAAATTTTTGGTACCATATTCTAGGAGACTACTTCAAACCATACAGAGATTTCTTTAATTTGCAAATCAGACTTTGTTTACCTTTTTTCAACAAAGTGTTCAAGCTGGGACATATAAATCTCTTCTTCCAGCTCTCCATGGAGAAACGTTGTCTTCACATCCATCTGCTCAATCTCTAAGTCATATGCTGCTACCAATGACAACAGAAATTTGATAGATATTAGCTTTGCTACGAGGGAAAATATTTCTCCATAATCAATTCCCTCTATCTGTGAAAAACCATTTGCAACCAACCTTTCCTTATACTTTTCTACACTGCCATCTAGACCAGTCTTCTTCTTGAATACCCATTTATAGCCAATAGCCTTTCACCCTTCAGGCAAAGGTACCAAATCTCAAGTTCCATTTTTCTTCAATGATTCCATTTCTTCATTCATGGCTTCTAACCAAGAATTTGAATCAGACATGCTAATAGCTTCTTTTAGAGTCCTAGGCTCATCAGTGCTAGTAATCAAGGCATAGGCACAGTTTGAATCTAACATAGAAAAACCATACCTATCATGTTGTCATTTTTCACGTGTAGACCTTATTACTAGCTGAGGTTGTGGTTCTTCATCTTTAGAACTTTCAGAGCTGCTTGAACTCTCCTCAATTTCAAGTACACCATGTAGTTCCTCCTTTTTTAGAGTTTGAAAAATCTGAACTACATCATTCTTCTTTTCTCTTTTATATGTCTCGAGCTATGGATTAGCTACTAAAGGTTTCAGCTCACAAAATATTACACTTTTTTTGTACATAACCTTCTCACTATCAAGATTTCAAAGCTTGTATCCCTTCACACCAATGCCATAGCCAATTAAGATACATTTAACAGCCTTGTTCTCCAACTTTGATCTTTTCTCATTTGGCACATATGCAAATGCCTCACAGCCAAAGACACAAATATGTCTAAGAGAGGGCTTCTTACCAGACCACACTTCCAAAGGTGTCTTCTCAACAAGAGCAGAGAAAGGAGAATGATTTACCAGGTAACATGTTGTAGCCACAACCTCAACCCAAAACTTCTGCTCCAAACCAGCACTGCTCAGCATACTTCTTGCCTTTCCATCACTGTTTTGTTCAACCTTTCAGCAACTCCATTCTGTTGTGGAGTATAAAGTGTAGTTTTATGCCTTTTAATCCCATGGTCTATGCAGTACCTTTTGAATTCTGTAGAAAAAACTCAATGCCATTATCTGTCTTCAAGCATTTGATTTTCCTTCCAGTCTGATTCTCTACCAAAGTTTTAAATTCTTTAAACCGACTGAACACTAATGATTTACTCTTAAGAAAGTATATAAATTCCCTTCTCAAAAAGTCATCAATCAAATAAACATAATATCTAGACTTTGATAATGAAGGAATATTCACTGGACCAAACACATCAAAATGAACATAATCTAGTACACCAGAAGATTTATGAGGACTTGAATAAAATGAAACATGGTGTTGTTTTCCATAAATACAGTGTTTGCAAAAATTGAACTCAAGGTTACAATCATCAAGCCCTTCAACAAGATTTTTATTTTTCAAGGTTTTTAAACCTTTCTCACCTATGTGACTGAGTCTATGATGCCACAACATGGTCTTCTCTGCTGGGAGTTTCACCTTCAAAGAATTCCTAGCCAGAGAAGCATCTTCATCTTCCTCTATAGGGAAATTTTTGCTTGACTTTACAGAGGCCTTGTTGCATTGAACAGGATTTGCATCCAGCTTGTACATAGTGCCAGTACATACACCCTTAGCCAACACCATTGCACCTCTAACCATATTACATCCTTTACTTGAGAAAGAAACTTCCACACCAGCATCATTCAGCTTACTAACAGAAAGTAAGTTATGAGCCAAACCTGGTATGTGCAATACACCACCAATCCCTTTGATTCTTCCGTCAGGGAACTGTATTTTGACTCTTCCACGGCCAACAATCTCCAGCATTGAGTCACTTTCCAGGTACACCTTTCCACCATCATACTTCTCGTACTTAGTGAACCATTCTCTATGAGACGATATGTGAAAGGATGCACCCGATTCAACCAACCAGACATCATCGGATTCCTGAGTCACCAAGGCTGCAATGAAGGCATCTGCATCACTTTGAGAAGAGTCATTATCTGAAACATTACTCTTCTTCTTCTTCTCCTTTCAATCCTTTCAGATATGACCAAACTGCCCACAGTTCTACCATTTCACCTTGGACTTTTTAGCAGGAGACTTTGATCTCCCTATAGATTTAGATTTGGACTTCTTGTCCTTCGTCTTGCCTTTCTCCTTCGATCTACCTCGAATAGCAAGGGCCTTTTTGGCCATCTCTGAATACTTCCTCTGCATCTCTTTAGATAGTAGTGAGGCAACAACATTTTCCATCTTGAAAGTAGTGGTTGTACTTCCAATAGACATTACAAGATGATCCCAAGTGTCAGGTAGCGAACACAACAGGAGCATGCAATGATCCTCCTCCTCAATCTTTACACCCACAAATGCCAACTGAGCAACACTCATATTAAATGAGTTTAGATGGTCTACAACAGATGCACCTTCTTCCATCTTCAAGGAGTATAACTTCTTCCTCAGGAATAACTTATTTACCAAATACTTTCCCTGATAAATATCACCAAGCTTCTTCCATAATGAAGTTGCAGACTTTTCCTCATGGATGTTCAGGAGTATAGAATCATCCAAACTAAGTCTTATCACACCTCTCGCTTTTCTATCTACAAGGTCCCAATCTTCTGGCTTCATACTTTGTGGCATAGTTCTGGACACAGCAACCCAGAGGTCTCTATCCACAAGGAAGTCTTCCATTTTGAGTTTCCACAACTCAAAGTTGCCACCATTGAATTTTTTAGTTTCTACTCTACTTGATGTACTCATCATTTCAAACAGAACTAAGTTCTAACTTTGTAAGACTCCCACTAGAACAGTATTAGCACAAAAAACCAGCCTTACTAACAAGGATAACACAACTGGCCAAGCTCTGATACCACTTGAAAGGAAAAAAGAGGTGTGGAATCACTTTCCTAACGCTAATACAACAGACGAGAAGTGAAAAAGAATAGTTTTAAAAGCTTCTTAAAACAACTGAGATGAACACATACAGAGTAAAAGGGATAACAGAAAAAAAATAAAATAAAAAAAATTCACAGATAACACCAGATTTACGTGGGAAAACCCTTTCGGGAAAAAATCTAGCACACCAAGAGAAGACACTTTGTATTACAGTAAAAAGGATTACATACAAAGTTACAGTCCTCACTCTCTGATAGTTAGCTTACAACAACAAACTTAAGTTTTCATGCACTCACTATTACAATACTTGTTTCAGTATACAATGAATACAACTTACTTCATTCAGTCACTCTAGTCTCTACCACTCTCCACCGTCACCTTTTGTGACTTATATCAATGTAATCAACTACACAAGTCATACATCACATTAATCATGTCAACCAATTGTAGGTCTAAATGATGCACCGATCACCCAATCAAGCCATCTGATCTTTTGACCGATCTTCTCTGCATCGAGCCACCCAAGCATTAAATTCCTTTTCCTTAATCGAATCTTGTCACCATTCGAAACACGTCTTGCATTAACTAATTTCACCGCTCCCAACATCGACCAATTTGGTATTGATTTCTTTCCACGCGTCGCCTTCTCATTCGCTCATCGCTTTGACCATGAATCAAAACTGCCACCTGAGCTTCGAGCTTCTCTTATCGAGCCACCGCCAAACCCTATAAGACCTTCCATGGTATGGTGGTTCCACCGCCCAACCGCAGGTCTCTCCTAACACTGTCGCGGTACCAAGGTAGTAGCTTGTCTACCAGCCCGCTGCTTAGCACCACTTCACCGCCGAGCTCATCATGACCTTCCACGTTATGGCGGTGCCACTGCCCAATCGCGAGGCTAAGAAAAGCCTCCCACTGTCTGGTGGTAACTACCTACATCGACCGTCGAGCTCCACCATGCTACCGGGCCCCAACCACAAGACCTCCATGGCAAGGAGGTAACCATCCCTACTAACCACCACAGCTTACCGCACCACCGCGACATGGCCAAAAGGCCATCACGGTAGGGCGATAAGCGTTCTTTGCAAATTGCCAGTCGCTTACCGTGGCCACCGTGGCATCACCGAGCGATGCTCGTGATAAGGTGATAACTGTCAACCTGACCACCACCCTTCACCATGCCATCATGCCATCTCCGAAACACACCCGCGGTATGGCGGTAAGCCTTTTCTTAACTCTCGCCTATCAACCGTGCTACAGCCAGCCTATGAAGGAGACCCCACGGTATGGAAGTGACACTGCCCAACTACGGACAAACCGACAAAGGCCTGCGCTAAAGCGGTAAACCGTCAGACCGTGCCTCTATGAAAGACTCTCAGCGATAGAGCAGTAAAGGCTGAGAATGGATGATAATTTTGCCAAGTCTTTTCAGAGGTTCAAGCCAGAAGTTGAGGCACTTGTTCCCAATAACGATCTCACCTCTTCAGAAGACATGCGATCTTGCATCATAGACAAAGGTGAATTTGCACCACATAGGGGTGAATCTAAGGTATTCCAGAATGATAAAGTTTTTGATTTGTTCTCTAATTTAATTTCAATTTTAGGTACTAATCAACTAACTTGTTCGTCGGTGATTGTGGTGTTTAACTAAAAATTTGTGTAGCTTGTCTCTCACGTTTGACAAAGATTGGTGGTGAAAATTACTGACGTATTTGTTACAGGACGATCGATCGAAGACCCCTAGTTTAGCTCTGTCTATGTGTCTTTTTTTCTATACTAATTTAGGCACACGTAGACTAATTCAAAGGTCAATTAATTTGTTTGATGTGTTTGGGAGTAGGTTGTTGATGTATCCACTCCCCTTGCACCTTTCGATGATCCTAGGTGATGAGAAATCGCAACTCGGTCCAGTCTAGTCCAGTCTACCTAGGATGTTCTAGTGCGCGTATGCTCTCCCCTTGCACTATGTGTGAGCCTAGGGACTAGCCGAAACATCTATTGTTTCCTTCCTTTAGTAGGACCTTCCTAAGATTTCATCACCCGGGGGACGATTCCAACCACGTGTTATCGGTGAGGTATATAAACAGGGGAGAATGAAAGTTGTACCCCAATCCAGTCACGTAGTGTTTAGCGAAGCATTGAAGCTAGGGTGATTCCTAGATAAGAGGTGTAGGGTTGGTCTGAGTTTCCAGTACCTCGTTGGGGATCTCGATCCATGCTTGTGATGGGCTAGTGTTCATGGTTGTGCCTCACACATCCTCCCAGTGTATCGAGGATGCACAAGATAGCCTTGTTCAACCTAGATAGAGACCCATGTTTTAGTGGTGGCTTGGTGTAATGCAGGGGATGTGCACCGTACCTCAAAGTTACAAAACCATGTACTCCCTTGGGTTGAGATATAAATCCTTGTGGTGGACTATGATAGTCTTCAAGTGAGAGAGTGAAAGTGACCCTATGGCGTCTGTTGATGACCCTGTGCCACTAAATATCTAGTTATCTACCTTCATGAGAAATGGTGTCACCTCAAGGTGGTGGGTCTACATCAAGTTTGTAAACCCTTATCACTAATTTTAGGCTTGTGCTATACCAATGCTTATTGTCAGTCTGAGTCAGTCCAGCCCTTTGCTTGTTGTCATGTTTTTTGTCCTTTGTCATAGTCTTCCCCTGCCCTTAGTGGTGAGTTTACTTCACACAGGGGAGAACATGAATTGTGGATAGGCGATCCTCCCCTCAACAAGGGAAATTCAATGTCCTGAGTCTAATCTACTCATCCTTTAGACAAAATCACTCTTGTCAGGGGAAAATTTTCCTGTGGGTCCCTTATTCAAGCGACCCTACATCCGCATGTTCCCTAAATAGGTGATCCTACCCAATCCATAGGCGAGCCTGAGTCTGGTCTATGCCATCCTCATCCACCTGTTCCATGAATAGGTGATCCTACTACCCGCAAGGGTGATCTCACGTCTTTCTATACCATCCCCATTCATACAATCCAAGACATAGGCGAACATTCTCAACTGATAGGCGATCCCGTAATAGGCATTTTTTTCATCTGTCCGTACATTTGAGAAAATAGGTGAACCCGTTTACATGATAGGTGTTTCTACTAGAGTTCGTACATCTGAAGAAATTTGTGATCCTAAACCCTAGATAAGAGATATCATGTCATGTGCCTAACTATTTCTTTTTAGCATCGAAAGATATAGGTGATCCGATCACCCACAGAGGCGATCCCATCATCCACAAGGGCAATTATGTTACCCATAGAAGTAATTGTGTGACCTTAGATAGGTGAACCCACTACCTAGAGGGGTGATCCTATGATACACAGAGGCATATTAACTTCCCATACAAAACTCCTGAGATTTAATCCTCTTAACCACTGAAAGCTTGTTGTTTTCTGAGTCTATTCTTATGATCAAAATTTTTTTATCACCATCCATCTTCCCGTAATCATCATTTTAGTCTATCTGCATTTTCCCAAAGTCATCGAATCCTCGATCAAATCATATAGGGTCATATTAGGATATCCCTAGATTGCATATCCATCATCAATTCATCAATCTAAATCCTTTAGACTTCGTTTTAAGGGATTTTTATCTAATTGGGCTAGGTAACTAACCCTAACCATCATCATCCACACTCACTTAGGATCATTATCCATCTTGAGTTAGTAATCCTCCATGGCCTTATCAATCTCCTCTCATCATGAGGTAGATTCAGTGCTGTGAGAATCCTTTTATAATCTAATCCAATTCAGCATCAATCATCATCAAGTTAAGCCCCTGAAATTAGTTTAGAGTTAGTCCTATCTATCCAATCCTACTAATCTAATCCTATCAATCATATGATCCTATCAATCATCCAATCCAATCAATCCACCCAATCGAATCCAATCTAATCAATTATCTTAATCATCCCATCAATCATCCAATCAATTAATCTATCATCTTAGAAATCCTTTTAGTCATCAACTAGAACATCATCTAAGTGCATCTTAGGGCTTAGTATCATCTTAGTCACCTAGCCATTTTGAATTTTCATGCCCATTACCCGATCATAGGCAAATAAACTCATGGAACAACAACATCCCCAAGGTGCTCAATCTCAACCTCCTCAGGATCAACCCACCAATGGTGCCTCATCGCAATCTAATACTGAAGTCCCCATACAACCTGCTCCTAAAGAAAGCGTGGTTAATCAACCTGAGCTCATAGTTCATGAGTACCTTAGCAATCCTACTAATCTACAAATGATGGATCATCTTCTCAATGAGCATGAAGATAGGATTCTCGTTACTTTACTCATGAAGGGTATCAAGCCACTGTCAAGTTTTGAGTTTTCAAAGTATGTCAATATTACACCCCCTGCTCTACCACAAGATTTGAAGCCCATTTCATCAATCCCACAAGTCCCCCTTGTCACACCACATGACACATGGTACCAACCGAAATTTGGAAATGATGTGCTTTATCAGCCTCTACCCACCCATGTCTCGATTTAAGTAATGGGTGTTGCACCCCATCCTAACAATCCCCAAGGCCTCGATCCTAACAATCCTCTTGGTTTTGGTATGCCACAAGGTCCTTCTAATCTACAAAAAATGAACATCCCACAACATCCAATCCCCATACCATTTGCACCACCTCTCCCACTAAATCAATTAGGTCAGTTACTTGGGAATACTAGGGGAAATGCTTATAAAATTTTCGCTACACAACCTCCACCTCTTGGTCCCACACACACATCAAACTTAAGTCTGCCTCCATTTACATCCCAACATCAGCCTCAAGGAAATCTACCACCGTAGAAAGCCTTATCACAACCTCCACCTCATACTCCAATCTCATCACAACCTCAACAACCACCCTTACATCAAGCCCGGGGTAATCCATCACAACCCTCGCATCAGCCACAAGGTAATCCGTAACAAACTCAAATCTCACAACCACCTTTGCACCAGCCTCAGGGAAATCCCTCATGACCTCCCCATCAATCACAAGTCCTCCCTCAGCAACCTCAAATCCCATCTCAACCTCTTCAATAGAAACCTCCATTTTACCAACAACCCCCTCAACATCCACAAATTCTGACGCAATCACAACAATCCTCCCAAAAAATCCTAGGCAACCCTGCTGCCCAATATTTATATCATCCTCAAAGCACCTATCATTTGCAAGCCAATACATCAAATCCCACTCCCAATTACTATTACTATCATCCACAACAATCTTAGCAATAGTCGTCCTACTCTAATCCACAACAATCCCAGCAGTGGTCAACCCACACTAATCCCTAGCAATCCCAACAACATGCATATTACCACCAATCTAATCCACAACAGCCTCGATATACATCCCAACAAAAAACTACTTACAATTACCAATCTAACCCACAGCAACCCCTATACGCTTCTCAGCAGCATTCTTCCTACAACTACCAATCTAACCCATATTACTTCTAGTAGCCACCATCATATCAGCAAGGTGACTCTTCATCGTATTACCAAGCCCTACCATCATATCAACAAGTTTATGCTCATTTGCAATCCACATATTCCATTCAATACCAACAATTCCCTTCATATCCACCTTCGTTGTCATATGATTAGTCCATTCTGCTTCCATCTCCATCACATTAGAAAAATATCCCTTACGATCAATCCAACCAAACAGGCCCTTCCTCATCAGTACCAATCAATAAGGAGTGGGAAGAGATGAAAGCCTCCCTTAAATAATTGCAAGCGGGGACCTCCAAGAAGTCATATAAGTTTGAGGAGATTTTCCCTTATCCATTCGACCTATTAATCTCACTTATCTCTTTCCCTAAGCATTTTGAAATTCCAAAATTCGATAAATACAAGGGAAGGGGTGATCCAAGGAATCACTTGCAAGAATTTTACACACATTGTCAAGAAGCCCTGCATAATGACAACTATCTCCTGTGATTGTTCCCTAGAAGTCTGACGGGGCAAGCTCTAGACTAGTTCATGGGTCTTTCAAAATGGTCAATTTCTTCCTTTGCAGACTTGTCAGAAAAGTTTTTTGCACACTTCTCCTTCAATGTGGAAAAGGATTTAGATACTCTAGATCTCCTGAAAGATTAAAAACGTGAAGGAGAAACTTTTGCGAGCTACCTGCAAAGGTGGTGATCCTTGTCTAGTCGGATAAAATTCAATCTCCATGAGAAAGACTTGGTAACCTTTTTTTTTGTGAATTCTCATCCTGAATTGGCCCATAATCTATGCCTCCATTGTGTAACCACCTTTGCAAAGGTCATCGAGAAGGGTACTACCATCGAGAGGGCCCTTATTGATATAGGCCAATCAAAATCTTTAATCAAGATAAGGATAAGTCATCTAGGGATAAATATCACTACTGGAACAAGAACAAAAACATCATCAATGATGGTGTCACTAACACTAAACACATCCAAGTATCTAACACTTCACAAAAATTGAACTATGTCCCCAATCCACAATCAGTCTCCAATGTCATATATGTACCACATGGTGCACCTCGGCGTCCTCCACATTCCAATTAATACAATCAAGGGAATAATAAACATACCTTCACTCCTTTGGGAGAATCTTTAGATGTTGTCTTCAAGAGGTTGTTGCAAGTGAATTATTCGATCACTTATCCTATGACGAAGCCTTTTGATGAGTCCAAACCCAAACCCACTTGGTATAGGGAAAATGAGTAATGTGATTACCACAGGATCAAAGGTCATTCCACTAATAAATGTCAAGGACTTAAGACTTATATCCAAGATCCCATAGATCGAGGTGATATTGTAGTGGATGCAAATCAGGCTTCATCATCCAATGCTCAATTATAGATATACAAAAATTCCTTCCCAAAGCACAATCAGGGTCCCAATACCTCAAATGCAAATCTCGGGTCTAGTAATAATAGCTAGAATAACAACACTAATAATATCAGATATAAAGCTACACCCTATAATTATGATGGCATTGTCATGTTCATTAATCAAATATAGCCACACGTATCTATGATCCATGTCAAAGGGAAAGATCCTCAATGTGCTATTACTACCCTTCACACCCGCATATCCATTCTTGGGCCTTCCACTTCATCTCAGCAAGATCCTGTGAGCTCACAGTACAATATTCTTGACCATCTTGGTAAAACCCCAGTCCAAATATCCATTCTAGATTTTCTTAATTCTTCCCCAATCCACCAATAAATCCTCATGAAATCTCTTTAGGATACCCATGTACCCAATGATATAGATCCTACTCAGTTTAAAGCCTTAATAAGACACATGTCATCCACATACCAACTAGGATTTAGCCAAAATGACATGCCACCAATTGACTCATCCCATAATTGTGCCCTGCACATTGAAGTAATTATAGCTCACCATAAAGTGAAACGGGTCTTGGTAGATAATGGCCCCGCCCTCAATTTATGCACCTTAAAGTTTATTAAACATGTGGGATATACTCATGTTGACCTAGATAATCAAACCATCACCATCAAATCCTATGACAACGCAAAGAGGGACTCAAAAGGTATCATTTGTCTTCCTATTCAAGTTGGCCTAGTTGTAAAATACACTACCTACCACATCCTAGATTTGGATCTACCATACAACCTTCTCCTTGGCTTCCCATGGATTCATGCCATGCAGGCCATTCCTTCCACTTACCATCAATGCCTGAAGTTCCCATACAATGGGGTAGAAGTGACCATTCATGCAGATCCTTAGCCTTTTGAGTATTGTCATGCTCCAGAAGCTTCTTTCCCCCACTCTAAATATTGTCCAAGAGTATAATTGGGGGGACCTCAGGCTTCACCTTCCAATCCATCCTCCTATCCATCATCCAACACGTCATCCACTCCATCCAATACATCTAAATCCACAATTACCAACGTCCAGATCATTAATAATGGTTGTGGAGAATACGAGATGCGTAGAGCTCTTAATGTGGAAAAAATTCCACCATCTCCTCACACATATGGGCAACCTTCTTAGTCAACACCAAAGGAAAAGTGAAGAATAAAACCCTCAGTTCTAAGAATATGGGTTCGACCACCTTCCAATCCCCAAGAACACTACAAGATCAGATGGAGGATGATATCAGTCAATGGGTCTACAGAGAGGAACTCAAACCATCACCTCCCCTAATTGAATACTTCCAAGAATTTTATCCCCATGTTCCAAAGCTGGAATAAAAATATAACTACCAAGGAGGAGGTCTTGGCATAGGAGAGAAAGGATAACTACAACCTATTGAGACACCTATGTGACCAAAACATTTGGGCTTAGGCTACGACAAAAAGAAAAAGGGATCTACATCATCCTCTAGCACATTGAATAATGTTAACTCAGATGATGATTTCCTCAATGACATACCTGAAGAAGAAGCCATCATACTCCTGTACGATGACGTAGATCTCCCTTCCCTCTTCGATTCCACTTCAATCTTTACCATCAGCCTTTCCCTTCGTCACCCTGACCTAATTGATTGGGACCTACAAGGGAGTGCACCTATAGATATCTATCCTTCAGAGGATGCTTATGTACATCTCATGGGATTGGGGGAAAATGAATTCCCTAACTACAAAAGTAAAAAGAAGCAAAACAAAAAAGAGTCACCTAGTGAAAACCTCCTCAAGGAACTTTGTGACTTGTCAAAAGTAAAAATAAAGGGTGTATCTTCTAGTGAAAACCTTGATGAGGCACAAGAAGATGGGGATGTTCATCTTCCCCTTGTTAGAGCTCATCTATTTGAATGGTCTTCAATTTTGATTCAGGAAGCACAAGAAGTTAATCTGGGAATAGAACAAGAGCCTAAAATCACTTATGTGGCCAAATCAATGTTAGAAGAAGAATACCCCATCATTGTCAACCTGCTTAAGGAAGGGATCATTAACTTTGTATGGTCCTATTCAGACATTCCAGGATTGGACACAGCATTGGTTGTGCACCATCTAGATGTCCATCCAGATGCTAAGCTAGTTAAATAGAAGCTCTGAAAAATGCATCCTCAAGTGTCCTTACTTGTCAAGAAAGAGCTGGAAAAACTATTAGAGGTTGGATTCATCAGACCAATTGACTACTCTGATTGGATATCCAACATCATACTTGTGGCCAAACCAAATGGGAACATTAGAATTTGTATAATTTTTTGGGATCTTAACAAAGCTTTCCAGAAGGATTATTTCCCACTTCCAAATATTAACATGTTGGTAGATCTTATGGCAGGACATGCAATGCTATCCCTAATAGATCGATTTTTTGGCTACAATCAAATTAGAATCATACCTGAAGATCAGCATAAGACTTCTTTTACCACCCCTTGGGGTACCTTCTGCTATAATGTTATGCCCTTTAGTCTCAAAAATGTAGGGGCAACTTACCAACTCTCAATGATTGTTATCTTCTATGACCTCATTCATATCATAATGGAAGATTATGTTGATGATCTACTAGGGAAATCCAAGACAAGAGAAGAGCATCCTACAATCCTGAGGAAAATATTTGATTGGTTAGAGCAGTACAATCTATAGTTGAATCCAAAGAAGTGTGTTTTTGGAGTCACATCTGGTAAATTGTTAGGCTTCATAGTATCCAGAAGGGGCATTAAAGTGGATCTAGCAAAATTCAAGGCAATAATGGACATGCCCCCGCCTCACAACCTGAAACAATTGACAACTCTACAAGGAAAGCTACAATCTATCTAATGCTTCATAGCTCAACTAGATGATAAATTTCAATCATTCACACACCTCCTACACAAAGACATAACCTACAAATGGGATCTAGAGTGTCAGAAAAGTTTTAATAAGATCAAGGAGTATCTAGCCAATCTGCCCATTTTAATGCCTCCCATTCTAGGTAAGCCACTCTTACTATATCTCTCAGCTACATCAGTTGCATTGGGAGCATTACTAGCACAACATGATGAGTTCTCAAAAGAGTATGCTATCTACTATATCAGTCAAACACTTGTGGGTTATGAGCTAAATTAATCCCCCATGGAGAAAGCATGTTTAGCAGTTTTTTTCAGTTCATAGAAGCTATGCCACTATATGCCCAGTCATCCCATCAAGCTAATATAAAAATTTGACCCACTCAAGTACCTGTTATCTAGAATGTCATTAACTAGCCACATGGCCAAGTGGGTTATGTTACTAAGAGAATTTGACATAGAGTATGTGGACTGAAAAGAAATCAAGGGACAAGTGATAGCAGATCAGTTGGTCGATTCTCCTTTGGTGAATGCATATCCATTAGTAGTTGAGTTTCCTAATGAAGGGGTCCTTAAAGTTTCAAAATCAAATACATGGACACTCTATTTTGATGGGTCTGATACTCATAATGGAGCTGGTGCAGGTGTCCTCTTCATCACACCTCAAAGTGATTACATTTTAAAGTCATTCAGACTAGCATTCCCATGCACAAACAATATTGCTGAGTATGAACCCTTAATCACTGGCCTAAGAATCATTTTCCAATGGAACATCACTCATCTTCGTATGTATGGCGATTCTCAACTCATAATCAAATAGGTCAATGATGAGTTTCAAACAAAAGATGATAAGCTTTTACCTTACAAATGCATGGTGGATGACTTCAAGAAATATTTCACCTACATCCAGTTTGAGTAGATCCCTCGAGTGCAAAACAAGGCAGTGGATGTTATGGCTACAATTGGCTCCCTCATTGACATGCCTAAAGATGGAACGCTTTGTGAGTTCCTCATCAAGCAACTGTTCATCCTAGCATATGATATTCCTGATAATGAAATGGTGTGTGATATTGTAGGTCCTAGATCACCCTGGTACCTAGACATTTATACCTATCTACATGACAACATTCTTCCACCTGACCTTACCCATAATCAATGTAAATCATTTATACAACGCAATTCCCTATACATATTAATGGGAGATACACTTTATCGTCGAGGGTATGATGGCACTCTCCCTTGATGTCTCAACGAATTGGAATCTGGCATTGCATTAAATGATGTGCATAATGGTGTATGTGGGTCTCATTCTAATGGAATGGCCTTAACAAAGAGGATTCTTAAGGAGGGTATTACTGGCCCACCATGGAACATGACGCCTATGATTTCATGAAGAAATGTGTACCATGTCAACAGCATGCAGATCTAATTCATGCTCTAGCACAGGATTTATAGCCTATCATTGCACCGTGGCCCTTTTCACAATGGGGTTTTGACTTAATCAGCAAGATATATCCTCCCTCATCTAATGGTCATACATTCATCATTACAACCACTAAATACTTTACCAAATGGGTGGAAGCCATTCCACTCTCCCAAATCACTGGTATTTATATTTCCAAATTCATCCTTTTCCATATCCTCTACAGATATGGTATCACATCCACCATCATTACTGGCAATGGTAAGCCCTTCAAAAACTAGTATATGAAACAACTTTGTGATACCTATCATATCCAACATCATTGGTTAACCCCCTACTACCCTCAAGGTAATGGCCAAGTAGAAGTGACCAACAAAACTCTTATCAAAATCCTACAAAAGGTTGTCAATAACACTGGTTGTGATTGGAACCTCCACCTTAATCCCACCATTTGGGCCTATCGCACCTCCATCTGCACCCCTACTAGTGCTACTCAATATTCCCTCATTTATGGCACCAATGCCATCTTTTCAATTGAGGTCGAGATCCCATCACTTTGAATCTCTCTAAAGAATCTAATCAATGATGAAGATGCTTGAGTCACACAGTTAAGTCAGCTGGAACTTATGGATGGGAAACACATCAAGGCCTATAATCTCTCCAATCATATCAACATTGGCTCAAAAGGAACTACAAAAAAAAGGTCCATCCCCGCTAATTTAATGTTGGTGATCTGGTCTCGAAAGAAAATCAACGCACCCAACAAGATAGAGAAAAGAAGGGAAAGTTCGAAGCAAATTGGTTGGGTCAATATGTTGTCACAAAAAAATATGGTTTTGGGGCATATCAGCTTGCAACACCTGAGGGGGAACCCTTCGAGTAGCCTATCAACATCATGCATCTAAAGAGGTTTTACACCTAGGTTAGTTGGGTTGTCATACCTTGAAAAATACCAAAAAAAAGAAAAAAAGAAAAAAAAATCCAAAAATAGTAAAGAGAAATAATCTATCCTATGGTGAAAACCACCCTTGGTGGTACCTTGGATAGGTACATTTGGTGAAAACCTAGCAATAGGTGCCATTCATAGAGGGCTTAATCATTATCTACCTTGCATCCTATTTTACTTTATGCTTCCATCCTATCCAATCTACATATCCTATTGCTACATCCTATCGTATGCCATCCTCCCATTGATATCCCATCATCCATCGCTTGGTATATTTTTTATTGAGAATTGGATGATTCCAATTGACTATCCTAAATTCTAAGATTTTATCCTGAATCTGAGCTTTTATCATTTGTATATCCATGTGATTTTTTCGGTCTCATGTCCTCATCTAGGATCCTCCATCGTGTCGGTCATCATTAGGTCTCATGTCATATTTGGTCCATTTTGTCAAACTATGTTGCCCCTGCACTTTCACATAGGCAAGGCTAATCATTTGATCAGCCCCTGGGGCATTTTTCCATCCAGTCTACATTGTCCATTAAGGTCTCCATTGTCCTCTTTCCGCTTTTATCCATAGTCAGTTGTCAGTCTTTTATCGAACTACAAGGTCTCTGCACTTTCACGTAGGCAAGGCCATCAATCAATGGGCCCTCGATACCCTAGGTCTATCCTTAGGGTGTGTCTTGGTGTCGTGTCATGTCATCAAATATATCCCTATTCAGCTGGTGCTTAACAACAAAGGTCACTTATATCATGAAGTCAAATCCATTTCGAGTATCCTGAGTCATGTCAATCATCTAATCTCTTCTCCATCCTTGGTCTTAATAGGATGCATCCTTCCTAAATTATACCGCATCAATCCCATCCACCTATTGATCCTATGGCAAAGCACATTTGAAATTTTTTGTGATCTTCTAATACTTTTGGCATTTTGTTTATCATTTGAGCTTCTTATTATACCTTGTTAAAGTCGCCACGCTCCATCATATCCTGGTGCACTTTAATAGGTGGACATAAGGGCATGTCTTGATCTTCTATGTGATCTTGTCTTCTTGGATGTTCCATGTAGTACCCACCAAGATCCTTGTGGTCTTGTGTTACGCTGGGGCATCCTTTGTGTTTGTGGTTATCCCAACATTAGGCCCAACCAAAGACCCTACAGTTTTGGGGTGTTGAGATAGCCTTCTTGTTTTTTGTGTTTGTATTTCGCATTGGACACTAATTATCCTTGGTTCTTTATACCCTAGAATATCATGTCCTATGTTATAGCAAAAATCAGTGCTCCTAATATGGAAAAGAGGCATTAGGTTTGTATTTCATTTATCATCCTAGTGCATTGCATTTCCCCCATCCGATTCCTTTCCCTAGCCTATGGTTATTGATTTTGGTTGTGCAAATGCTCTTCCCCCACCTATTCTTCCTATTAGGATTCCTATGGTTTTGATAGGTGCACTATCACACCCATCATCATTCATCTCACTATGCATTCCATTGTCATGCCTATCATTATCCATTTAGGTTCATTATTTGTTGCATTTTCATCTTAAGTTGTTTAGATTAATATAGATCTATTAGTCTAATCATCTTAAGTTCATTTCATTACATTATCATTTTGTTGCATTATCGTTATCATTTCATTGCATTATCATTTTCATTAGCATCTTAAGTTGTTTAGATTAATATAGATCTATTATTCTAAGCATCTTAAGTTCATTTCATTGCATTATTATTTTCATTAGCATCTTAAGTTGTTTAGATTAATATAGATCTATTAGTCTAAGCATCTTAAGTTCATTTCATTGCATATCATTTCATTTCATTATCATTATCATCTTAAGTTGTTTAGCTTAATATTGGTTTTTTATTCTAAGTATCTTAAGTTCATTCCATTTCATATCATTTCTTTGCACTATCATATTCATTATCATCTTAAGTTGTTTAGATTAATATTGATTTTTTATTCTAAGCATCTTAAGTCCAATTGCATTATCATTGTGCATTGTTTAGAGTTATTATTTTTTACATATTCATTCATTTCATTACATACATTGCATTACATCATATTCATTACTCTCTCCTTGTCATGATCACATATGCATACATCATATATTTTCATACATTACATTTCATTGCATTTTCATGTCATTCATCAATACATAACTAATCATTGCAATGCATCATCCATACATTATTCATTATCCATACATAATCAATCCTCATATCATATTTCATATGCATACATCACAAAGAAAAATAACTTCACCACCTACATCATTAGTATCACATCCATAGCATGCATCATAAAATCATGAATAACGTCCCATCACATCCTACATCAAAAGGTGTTAGACATAATGCATATAATCCATATCATACACATAGACGTAGAAATAGATCATCATCATCACATGCATACATCATAATCATAACCAGACATATGAGCACAATAAATATCCATAACATCATATAAGAGTCATCCATATCACATCAAAGTCCATCGCATAGCATATATATATCAAAAAATATAATGTCCATCGAGTCCATCATAGTCCATAATAAAAGATAATAATTGTCCATCATAAAAGTCCACAAAGTCCATGCAAATAGATAATAACAAACCATCATAAATTCCATGTGAATCAATCAAATAAGGTACAGGTGTAGAGCTCTAATCAAATACAAATGGCTATATCCGACACATCATGGCATCCTAAATCAATAAACAATAAAGAATCAATGAATGAATGAATCTACCCAATCTATACAAAAGAATCTATAGCCTCTACTTGTATATAATAATAGTCCACCCTGCACCTATCAAAATCTGCATCATGTATCATCCTCCTCTCCCTACCCACTGCTGCCTATGTCTAACCTCTGTAGGGAGTTTGCACCTAATCCTCGGCCACATGGAGGCGTCTCTCTATACTAGTTGTACCTTGCATCTAATCTTTGTGAGGACTCTCCCCTTGATCCTTGACCACACGAAGGCATCTCTTTATACTAGATATACCCTCGGGTGTGTGTTTAGGCAGATCAGGATGGTGCTAGAGCCTATGCTACTGCCCTCACATATGGTGGCACCCTCTATGTAGGATCTGAGATGACCTGATAATAAGCAAGCATATAATAAGATGCCTCCATCCTAGCATCAGCCTCCCCTACTACATGTGTTCTACAAACATCCCTCTCTATGTGGTATCTATCCCTCTGATGGGTGATACTTCACCTCTCCTATTCCCATGCCTCCTAAGCCAACCTCATTTGCTCCACCTACCCCTCCAACTGAGCTATCCTCTGAGCAGCCTCATCCCTCTCCCTCTACAGGCTCTGTACTTGGCCATCTTCTATCTCAACCCTCTCCAACAATCCCCTAGCCTCTCCTAGTGTTACCTCTACACACTTTGCTCTCTCCAGAGCCTCATCCCTCTCCCCTTGAACCTCCTCCAACTATCTCCTCACCTCATCCCTCTCCATCTCCATCTCCTATAATCTCATCCTTACCTCATCAGCCAGCTATCGGAAGGCTCTATCTCCATCTCCCTGTGCACTTTGTAGCTGTTGCACCTCAACCTATAGCCTACCCACCTCATTCTATAACTAGTCCTTGTCAGCCTCTGACTCCCATAGTCTATGCTCTGCTATCTGTAGCCTGGCCAAGGCTCTTGTAAGTATCACTGTTGGGTCCTTTGCTGGTGGTGGTGGTGCAAACGATACCATGGTGAGGGGCTCCATTGCTATAGCATCTACCTCCATCACCTACTCCTCACCTCCTACCTCCTCCATCTCTACATCCCCATATCTCCTCTGCTTACCACCTCTCCTCCTCCTCTGTGGCCCTGCCAACTCCCTTTCATCCTTTGATCCAACTCTCAAGGCTCCTATGATCGGCTCTACTATGGTCATCATCCTCGGCCTGTGATGGGCCCACCATGCAGCATACCATACAGTGGTACCTGCATCTACCTCTCCTACCCCCCACGGCCACACTGTGATCTAGGTAACCTCCCACATCTGGTGGGCATAATCCATTGTAATTTGTTCCACCCATATGGCCTTCAACTCCTGACTAATCCGTCTGAAGTGTTGTGGCCCTACTGAGATGTCCTACTCAATCTCGTACTACCGTGTAACCCTATCAGGCCTATGCAGCTCAATAATGTATGGGTCTCGACCTATTAGATAACACCATGAAAACAAGTAACCCCTCCATCTCCTATCATCCTCCCTCAAGCCTGAAAAATATCGACCCATGTACGGCCTCCATGTGATATCTCCAGGCATCAATCCATCTAGTCTCCTCCGCCACTCCTCCAAACTCCCCACATCCTGATAATGTAACCTCCATCCATACTTCATTCCCCACTAGTAGTGTCTCATCTTACACCCCAGAAATCAAAATTTATGGTCTCACCACCCTGATATGCTCCCAAGCCCATACCTAGAGCAGAGTCATATGTGTAATGTTGAGTGCTTGTCTATAGTAGATGATGTGCATGTCTCTTTACAACTAGGCCACTACACATGCCCCCCATGTGAACTCTCCCTCTCATCTCTCCATAATGTGTCTAACCACCTCAATCATCTTGAGGCTGAAGAAGCATCCACTCTTGTCCGGTATGTGGATCCCACTGATAAGATCGGAGAGGTACAAAGGTAACGCTTCCATCTTGATCACCAAACAGGCATCAATATCTAACTCCTTCCCTTGGATAGGAAGGTCCACTGGTCCAAACACTACTCGCACACTCCTATCCACTAATCACCTAGGTGCAGCATAAATCACATGTCCTCTGATGGGTAATCTCAAAATCTTCTAGAGTCACAGTCATCTCCCTTGTCGAGTGATGGAAATTCAAGGTCTCGGAGCTCCACCACTCAATCAATGTTGTAAGTAGAGGTATGTGTGCCCTAATGTTGGGATATCCCAACATGTGTAGTAATCTCCTCCAACAGAGCTGAGTGCCTCTCTCGTGTCCTTAGAGTCTCAAAACTTTGCATCCATGCCCACCATTCTGTCAAATATTCTAACATTTCATTACTCTTTTCTTTCCTTTTCATCCCTTCCTTGGTTTGGTGAGTTCGCCTTTGTATGAGGCAGGCTCACCCATTCCCTTTCCTAGCACATTTGCCCCTATGTTTTCCTTTCACGAGTTCACCTATTTTTCAAGCGCACCCACCCCTTTCTTATCTGGGCGTGCATCCACTCATTTTATCTCCAGAGGCAAATTCATGTTTGCCCTTTTCCCCCATGGGCAATTTCACAATCACCCCTATGTCTTTCCTCCCTGAGTGGTGGATTTGCATCTACCTATTCCCTTTTGGGAAGATTCACATCCGCCTACTTCCCTTTTAGGTGAATTCATGTTTTCCCTTTTCTCGTTTTGACGATTTCGCAATCACCTATCCCGAATCCCTCCTGCCCCTACATTATGCAAGTTCGCCCTTTTTGGAGAGAGGTGATTTTGCAATCGCCCCTCTCCATGCATTCCCACCCCTGTGGTGCATGGGTCCACACCTTTCCTTGTTGATCCACCCAATGGGCGAATGTGCCTTGCTGGAAGGGAAAATCCACCCTTTCGTGCCGAGTTTTTGCGACCTAGCTACCCATCTCAAAATTCAAAAACGTGCTGAAATTCAAATCAAAATCACAAATTTAGGATTTGAAGCCTACCTAGTGGGGTACCACATGCTTGTGGTAGAACTATCGGACCTCCTTGCCTCATTGGATCAGCTCGTCATCACCCATCACCTTGTCATCACTCATCCTATCAGCCATCCTCGTCACTCTCTCTCTCTCTCTTTTGTCTAATCGTGTGATGACATGTGTGCAAATGAGAATTATTTGAATAGTAAATTTTCAAATTTACTATTTATAATTTTCATTTTTTAATCTAATTAGCCTTTTAATTTTTGGGTAATTTTTTACCCTTTAATTAACCCTTTATTAATTCATTTTCCCCTTTGCTTCTGCGGGCTACCATTTGCACCCCGTGTGTCTATTTTCCTCCATTCAAAAGCCATTCTTCATGGTTTTTCATGCTCTATTGTGTGGTGACCTCCATTTCTTCATATCAAGAAGTCACCCATGGATCCCTTTTCTTCCCCATCTACCCTCTCAAGGGGGCATACCCTACCATATTCCTGCATTCTTCCTTCCTATCCATTTTCTTTTGATACTCATGCATCATCTAACATTCTTTTCTTCTATCGAGTCATCTGTGTTAATTTTTTTTCTTCAAAACACTATTATTTTAACAGTATTTCAAAGAGGGGAAAAATGCAGACACTTGAATTTGTCTTCTTCCATATGGTCAAATTCGCCCTCATATTCCTCTATCCTACATCCTTAAGTCATATTAATTGAATAGCTTATTATTTGATTGATATTTCACTTTATCTTAATTTCCCCTAAGGTATTTAATTAATCAATCAAATACCTTACCTTGTTCATCTCTAAATTAAATAAATAGACCAATTTGTTTAATTTAGTCACTAGCCCATGTGAATTAAATCAATTTTTAATTCACCCCTTTTCTCTCTCCTCATGTCACATCCTCCATAATCCTCTTTAATTCAGATTAATCTGATTAATCTACAATTAGGATGTCCACACCCCTAATTATCATTAGGGTCACATCCTCCATAACCTCTCATTTGCCTCTAACCCTTCATTAGCCTGCCTAATCCCACATTTGCACAACCTTAATTACCTAATTAAGCTAACTTAATCCTCATGCCATTTATGGAATGTGTCCTTAGTCAACCTACATTAAATTCTCTCTCCTTTTGGAGAAGGCATCCCTTTCCCTATGTGAATTTTTATTTTGCATTTATTCCTTCAATGCATTTTAAGGAATTTTAAATTCTTTCTCCCATCCCCATGAGTATTTGTGAGGAATTTTTAATTCCTCACATGTCCTCTCAAGGCACATGTGGACAAGGACCTCCTTTATGAGGAGATCTTGTCCATTCCCAAGCTACATCATAGTACCTCCACATCATCTCCATCTCACCCCTTCCCTTCCATGTCATTTGCCACATGTCAATTTATGAGGGCTTGTCAATTCTCAACTCACCCTAGCCCTTGATCTCCTCCACCATAGATCAATCCTAGCCATCCATTCGTTTAGAGGTACTTCCCCTAAAAATGGTGGAATGGCCCTTATTTTACCATCACTCAATCTAACACACATCACTCAAGCATTCAAGCATTCAAGCATTCAAGACATTTTTAAGGCCATCAAGCACCCACCATTGTTGCAGTCACTTTAGAGCCACAATCTTGCATACCCACATACTCCATTGCATTCCTCATCACCTCACCATCATTTAGAGCTAGGATTTTAGCCATTTTTTCCAAGAAAGAGTACACAATTGAGCATCAACAAGGGCCAACCAAACCATCAATTTGAACAAGGTAAAAATTTATATTTTCTTATGCTTTTTTAGAATTCAACTAGGACTAATCTTGAGTGTTTGTTTTGTGTTTTTCCTTGTTGCATTTCGTTTAGTTTTGCATCTTAGAGTAGGAAAATTCACCTGCACACAAGGATAAATTACTAAAGATTTGGCTCAAGATATGTTAGATGTTAACTTGATTTAACAAGAATCCTTTTCTCATGATGTTTTTTAAATCCCAATGTTTTAGAATGTTAAAGAGTTTATGCTTTGTTTAAATGTCTTGCTCATAACAAAGATAATGCAATGATAAATAAAAATGTAAATGATTATAATAAATAAGATCTTATTCCTTAGTCAAGTTGAAAACCAAGGAGATATCGATGGATATGGATCAATGATATGGTATGGAGATCTAAGATATGGGTTAATGATAGGACATGTAAGGATACACCCTAGATGGAGGATGAAGATAGATGAATCAAGATATGGAATGCTATGGGTGGAGGGAACCCAAAAATTTTGGTCAAAGACAAAGGATAAATAGAGAACCTATGGAGGACTCCAAACAACACATGTCAAAGTAATAACATTCCCCTATACTAAGAGGTATGACAAGTGATAACGACATGATATAGATATGGAAGATAAATGGATATGAAAGGAAACATGAGATGGAGGATAAGTGATATGGAGGATGGAAGACACACATGGTATAAAACATGCATTAGACACTTGTTCTTGTTATTTTGACCTAATACTTTATGCAAGATGAAAGGAAGGTGGATGGATAAAGTGGATAGCATGGAATATAAATGAAGTAATATGATGGCTAAGTGAAAATAGGATAATGTATCGTACGGATGGAAAAGTGTTTCCCCAAAGTGTACAAGAAAGGGTAGATGGATGGATGTGAAAGCTAGTGGATACAAATGGATAAGAAATCGCATGGAGATGGAAGTTAATGAAGGTGTATAGATATGAATTGAGGACTCAAGTGTCTCTTTGTGGAAGATATTTGACTAAATTTTTCTTATATAACATGGCTAACATGTTCCCACTCAAAGATGTTGGTAGGAAAATTGGTAAAGATAATGGAATGGATAGGGGTAGGGAGAAGGGGGTTAAGAATTCATGAAAAGGATTAGATTAAAGGTATGGAATCAGGGATGAAGGTTGGATGAAAGTATGGAATGGAATCATTATTAGGTAATGTGGGCAAGAACAACATTGGAACACACCTTGAAGGGTGGTGAAAGTTGAAGGATTGAGATGGGGAGGTTGGGATAATAAACTTGGGAATGTAAGGACCCAAAATAGATTTGGAGGATGGATAAAGACTTATGATTGGCTTATGATATGGAATATACTTAGATGGATGATTGGATGATGGTGTAATAATAGAATCTTTTGGATTAGCAAGTTGGGATACCAATTTGTATTTTTCATTTGAATGCATTGATTCTTTTGCTTTCTTTGGAACCCACATTGTTTTGAATTTTGATTTTCTTCATAGCCTTTTGATTTTTTCTTAATTATCTTTTTCATTTTCTTGGAAATATCTTTCTTTTGAATTTGGAGCATATTTTTCTTTATTTTGGCATGTATTTTTAGTGAGACATGATGATATTAAGGTTTTTGTGGATTCTTGGATATATGCATTTCTTGTTTTAAATCCCAATTTTTTGGAGAGGCCATAGAGGGATTTTATGAAAATAGAATAGTTTGAAGTGGAAGGTGTTGGAAGGAATTCAAGGGTATGTGAATTTTTTGATCTGGAAAGGGCATGTATGGATATCCATTAGCTACATATGGGCCCAAGATAGATGGAAGAGTTGATGGATAAGGTCCAAGAATAGATGGTAAAGATGAAAGAGGAGGTGGATGTATTGATCTAAAGGGAGGTCTTTTGAGTTTGAAAGAGATACCAATTCCTTGAGAAGGAGGTATGTAGCCAAGGCCATAAGAAGTTAGATGTGTTTTAATAATCGGGTTTTCAAGTAAACCTTGCTCATGAAGGCCCAACCCTTTGCTTTGATAATTCATCTTTTCAATAATATTCTTATTGCTTAAATGCACAAGACAACTGAGAGGGGGGATGAATCAGTTGTATCAAATTACTTTGCTTATAAACTTAATCAATTCCACTTTATCTTCAATCTTTTATTAAGTGTGAACATGAAATGAAAATAACAGAAACACAACACCAGAGACACCAGATTTATGTGGAAAACTCAATGAGGCAAAAACCACGGTGAGGATTAACTCACAATATAGTAGAATGCAAAATCGGATACACAGGCTCACTACCTGAGGGCTCACTACCCAGATTAAGGGGTCACTGCCTTAGGACTCACTATCCAAAAAGAGAGGCTCACTACCTATAGAAAAATACAAAGAAATAGATAAAGATCCACCACTAGGAGTTCCACACACTTCGCAACTTGATCAGAAGATTGTAGATACAATAAAGTATTGTTGCCTTAATTCGCTCTTCCACACTTTTCTTTTCGCACTTGTTTGCACACTCTTCTCTTGCTCGAATCAATTGATGTATGGATGATCAATTCGCTACAACTTGATTCGCTTTTATACCATCTTCAACCTTAGAAACATTCACCAAGGTTGGCTATATAATTTCAAATTACAAATTCAAACTAGGTCGGCTACTCAACATTCTTGAAGTGGATAAGAATGTGAGAGGACCAATTACATACTTAATTTAGGACCCAAACAACATCTTGGATCAGGCAAATGCTTTCTCAAATCGATGCAAAATCTTAATGTAACGTGTAAACACTAGGTTGGCCAAACTTAATGAAAACACTGATGATCTTTGAAGTAAATGCATCTCCAACAAAATAATCACATGTGGATTGCTCAACATGCTTCACCATACATTTAACCATCTTTGAAAACAACTCAAATGCATCCCTAACAACTTCAACAAACTTCATTCACATAAAACTCTTCACTAGTCCAACCGGGACAACCAACAAAAACACAAGAGCTCTGGAGCAGGTCTTCCGGAGTGCCAAACCACAAGAAAAAAATTCAGAACATAGAAACCATCAGAAAGATTCATCTCCCAGATCCACAAGATCTGAAACCAAATATCAGAAGACTGCGGAGCCAAAATATTTCTCCCAATCTACAAACAAATAGCTCTGACAAACCAGTTCACACACTGATGAACACAACTTCTACTCTCCATCGTCCTAGAAGCTGAAACTCAAAATATACGATCCATTGAAGCTCGTGAACACACATAAATATATGTATAGGCATAGGATCAACACAGAAGAAATGTGGACCACAATACCGGAGCACACTCAGAACACACTTCAACACTGCTTTCATTATTTCTCAAATTTTCTCAAAAGAACTTGGAAAATACTCAACTTACTCAACCTATACTGTGTTGACATCAATGAAAACATTAATGACAACAACACCAAACATATTCATACTTGTAACAATCTCCCCCTTTGTCATTGATTGCAACACATGATGTGAAAAAACATCAAAGACAGCATACATGATTCTTAGAAGCGACAACCTGCCAAGCATAAAATTTTCACATGATCTATCTCCCCCTTTGACATCAATGGAAAAGGAAATTCTTTCCATATAAAGCTCTTTTCACTCCCCCTTATGAGTACACCCACATCACATATTGCAACAATGCACTTCTCTACTCCCCCTGAGGAGTAGACCTCAATCATTAATCCAAAACAAAAGAGCATGTGAATCCACTAGACTGATGCACCTCCATGTGCACTTAGTTTAAAGGAGGGGTAGTAACCCCTAAATTCCCTCTAAGATACTCAAAAGTATCCTTCAGAAGGGCCTTAGTGAATATTTCTGCAACTTATTCCTTGGTAGGTACATATTCAAGTCTAACTTCATTCCTTAATACCTTCTCCCTCAAAAAGTGATACTTGATAAATATGTGCTTTGTTCTAGAATGCATCATTGGATTCTTTGGAAAATTTATAGCACTTGTATTGTCACACAATGTAGAGATAGGTTCATCACTCACCACACCTATGTCCATCAAGGTTGGCTTCATCCACAGTACCTGTGTATAGTAGGATGTTGCTGCAATATACTCTGCTTCTGCAGTGGATAAAGAAATTGAATCTTGCTTCTTGCTCAACCATGAAAATAATCCTCCTCCAAGAAAGAATGCTCCTCCACTTGTACTCTTCTGGTCATCTACACATCTAGTTCAATCTGCATCAATGTAAGCATTCAATGTGAAATCATTGTCCTTCAGATACCATAGCCCATAGTCTGGAGTTCCTTTAAGATATCTGAATATCCTCTTCACAGCTGTAACATGTGCTTCCTTCAGTTATGCTTGAAATCTTGCAACTAAACATACTGCATGCATAATGTCAAGCCTAGTAGCAGTAAGATACAACAGTCCACCAATCATGGATTTGTACATGCTTTGATCAACTTTAGCAGATTCAGCTTCCTTACTCAGCTTGCATCTAGTCACCATAGGGGTACAAACCAGTTTGGAGTCATCCATTCCAAACTTCTTCGTCAATTCCTTAACATACTTAGATTGTGAAATGAATATCCCTTTGTCAGTTTTATTAACTTGAAGTCCAAGGAAGAAATTTAGTTCACCAATCATAGACATTTCAAATTAGTTTTGCATCTCTTCAATAAAATTCTTACACATACCTTCATTTCCACCAAAAATGATGTCATCAACATATACCACAATTATCAACATCTTGTCTTTCTCAACCTTGAATTAAAGAATGTTATCTACGGACCCTTTGTTGAATCCCTTCTTTGTCAACTATCTATCAAATCTAGCATACCAAGCTCTGGGAGCTTGCTTCAGTCCATACAATTCTTTCTTTAACTTACAAACCATGTTTGGTTTGTCTGATAGTGAAAAACCTTTCGGTTGCTCCATATATACTTCTTCTTCCAGTTCCCCATTCAGAAATGTAGACTTGACATCCATCTGATATAATTTGAAGTCTTTATGAGATGAAAATGTTAAGAACATCCAAATGGCCTCCATTCTTGCTATAGGTGCAAAATTTTCTTCAAAATCTATGCCTTCAACCTGTGAATATCCTTTACATACAAGTCTTTTTTAATTCCTTACTACTTCACCATCTTCATTCAGCTTGTTTCTAAATACCCATTTCAAACCCATTACATTCTTGTTTGTAGGTATAGGGACTAGTTCCCAAGTCTCATTCTTCTCTATCTATTGTAATTCCTCTTTCATAGCTCTCACCCAGCCTTCAGCATTGCATGCTTCACTCATAGTCTTCGGTTCTATCTTAGAAATTAAACACAGGTTTACCTCAACCACTTTGCTTCTTTTTTTCACTCCACTTTTGTCTCCAATTATATGTTCCTCTGGATGATTTCATTGAACATATTTAGGATTCTTGGGTGCAGGTTCCGAATTTTCTTCTTTTTCTTCTTGTACTTTCTCATAGATAGGATCATCAGGTTCAACCTCAGTTATTTCCACTGGTCTATACATAGCTTCATCAACCTTCAATTATTACTTTCAATTATTTTCCTCAGTCTCTTATTAAAACATCTGTAAGCCTTGCTGTTATTAGAATATCTAAGAAAAATTCTTTCATCACATCTAGCATCAAATTTTCCAATATTTTCTTCATCTCTTCTAATGTAACATCTACTACCAAATACCTTAAAGTATTTCACAATAGGATTCTTACCATTCCACAACTCATAAGGAGTCTTAGTACTATTACCTCTTATTTGAACTTTGTTAAGAATGTAAATAGCAGTATGAATAGCTTCTCTCCAATACACATCAGGAACATTTGATTCTTTCATCATGGTTCTAGCAGCCTCTTGCACAATCTGGTTCTTTCTCTCCACAAATCCATTTGACTGAGGAGTTCTAGGTGAAGAATAATGTATTTTTATGCCATGTTCTTCACAAAATGCATTGAACTCACTAGATGTAAACTATCCACCTCTATCAAATCTTAAGCATTTAATTCTCAGGTTTTCCTCATTTTCTACTCTTGCCTTAAACACCTTGAATCTATCAAGAGCCTGAGCCTTTTCTCTAAGAAATGTAACCCATGTCATCCTAGAGCAATCATCAATTAAAAGCATAAAGTACCTATCACCATTCAGGATTCCTGTTCTTGTTGGACCACAGAGGTCTGTATGGATTAATTCTAGTATTCCAATAGAAGATTGATGTTTTCCTTTAAAACTGGTTCTTTTTTGTTTTCCCATCTGACAATTTCTACAGATTGAATTTGAATACTTTGTGATTCTAGGTAGATCTCTCACAACTTCTCTAGAACTGATCCTAACCAGATTATCAAAATTCACATGTCCCATTCTTTGGTGCCTAAGCCAACTCTCATTGATCTGAGAAACAAAACACTGACCATCACCACCTTTAAGTTGATAGATGTTTCCATGAGTTCTTCTTCCAGCTACTACCACAGTTTCAGATCCTTTTTTGATCTCACAAGTGTTATCCTAAAACACAAGTTTAAAACCTTTGTTGCACATTTTTCCAACACTTAAGAGATTATGCCTTAAACCCTTTACATAATAGACATCGTCAATATTATGTTTTTCATCAAAGCTAATTGTTCCTTTAACAACAATCTTAGCACCAAAGTCATCTCCAAACATGACTATACCTCCATCATACTTCTCAAGTTTAGTAAACTTACTCTTATCTCCAGTCATATGATTTGAACATCCGCTGTCAATTACCCAAAAGTCTTCATCCTGTCTGGCATGAAAAGCGGTCTCTAGAGTACCTTTTGCTTCATCCTTCTTGTTCTCTAGACCAAATTCCTTTGCACATTTCTTTTCCAAGGCTAGGAACAAACATTCATCTTTATCTTCCTCAAAGTCAAATTCATCATCAAAAATTCCTACATCTTCCTTGACATAATACAACTTCTTGAACTTCTTATCCTTCTTATCTTTGTAATTATTGTTATTACCATCCTTATTCTTCTTTGGTGCAGTTTTATTAGGACATCTTGATGCATAATGACCAATAATTCCACAATTGAAACACTTAAAAGGAAACTTACCTTTGTATTTACCAGTACCTTTCTTCAATCTCCTTGTGAAATTTTCTTCCAGATCTTCTGTATCATCATCATCATCATCATCTCCTATCTTCATTGCTTTAAAGTTTGTTTCAGTCTTCTCCTTATCTCCTGCAAAATTTCTCATCTCGAATGCAGTTAGGACTCCAAATAGATACTCCTTAGTAAATTTCTTCATATCATATTGTTCTTCAACAGTGGATATTTTGTCACTGTAATTGTCTGATAAGGTCATCAAGATCTTCTCAATTATATCCTCATCTGTCATGGTACCACCTTGATTCTTGATTTTTGTTGCTATAGTTTCAACTCTCTGATAATAGCTTGCAATGTATTCTCCATCTTCCATTCTCAAGTTCTCAAATTTTCGCTTAGCAGTTAGTTTCCTTGACAACTTCACTCTATCATTCCCTTCATAAATATCTTTCAATTTTTTCCATACTTCATAAGCAGTAGCCAAAGAAATAACTTTCATTCTTTCAGTTTTAGATAAAGCACTAAAGAGAGCATACCTTGCTCTTTCATTCTCTTCAAAAGCTACAAATTCATCAGCAGAGGAAGGACCGGCTATTGGTATCACATACTTTGTCTCCATAGCTTTCTAAGTATTGAAACTAAGTGAAATTAGATAACTTCTCATCTATTCTATCCATTCACTGTAATCAGCTCCATCAAAAATAGGAAGCTACAACATGTACGCCATCTGATCTCCCTCAAGTGGTTAAGCTTTTCACCAAGGAACTAGAGCTCTAATACCAATTGTTGAAATGCACAAGAAAACTGTGAGGGGGGGTGAATCAATTGTATCAAATCACTTTACTTGTAAACTTAATCAATTCCACTTTATCTTCAATCTATATATAAGTGTGAACATGAAATGCAAATAATAGAAACACAACACTAGAGACACCAGATTTACGTGGAAAATCCAATGAGAGAAAAACCACGGTGAGGATAACTCACAATATAGTAGAATGCAAAACTGGATACACAGGCTCACTGCCTGAGGGATCACTTCCTAGATACAAAGGTTCACTACCCAGATTAAGGGTTCACTACATTAGGAATCACTATCCAGAAAGAGAGGCTCGTTGCCTACAAAAAAATACAAAGAAATAGATAGAGATCCACCACTAGGAGTTCCACACACTTCGCAACTTGATCGGAAGATTGTAGATACAATAAAGTACTGTTGCCATAATTCACTCTTCCACACTCTCCTTTTCGCACTTGTTCACACACTCTTCTCTTACTCGAATCAAATGATGGATGGATGATTAATTCGCTACAACTTGATTCGCTCTTATACCATCTTCAACCTTAGAAACATTCACCAAGGTCAGCTATACAATTTCAAATTACAAATTCAAACTAGGTCAGCTACTCAACATTCCTACAGTGGATAAAAATGTGAGAGGACCAATTACATACTTAATTTAGGACTCAAACAACATCTTGGATCATGCACACACTTTCTCAAATCGGTGCAAAAGCTTAATATAATGTGTAAACACCAAGTCGGCCAAACCTAATGAAAACACCGATGATCTTTGAAGTACACGCATCTCTAGAAAGATAATCACATGTGGATTTCTCAACACGCTTAACCATCTCTAAAAATAACTCAAATACATCTGCAACAACTTCAACAAACTTCATTCATAGAAAACTCTTCACCAGTCCAACTGGGACAACCGGCAAAAACACAAGAGCTCTAGAGCAGGTTTTTCGGAGTGCCAAACCACAAGAAAATTTGTCAGAACATAAAAACCATCAGAAAGAGTCATCTCCCAAATCCGCAAGATCTGAAACCAAATATCAGAAGACTGCAGAGCCAAAACATTTCTCCCAGTCTAAAAACAAATAGCTCTGACAAACCAACTCACACACCGGTGAACATAACTTCTACTCTACATCATCCCAGAAGCTGAAACTTAGAATATACGATTTATTGAAGCTTGTGAACACACCTACAGATCGACATAGGCATAGGATCAACATAGAAGAAATGTCAACCAAAATATCGGAGCACACTCAGAACACATTTCAACACTGCTTTCATTATTTCTCAAATTTTCTCAAAGGAACTTGGCAAATACTCAACTTACTCAACCTGTACTATGTTGACATCAATGACAACATTAATGACAACACCACCAAACACATCCACACTTGCAACACTTAATAATGGGATACTTGTCACTTGTGAAGCAAGATGAAAGACCATCTTGAGGGGTGTTGGATGTGGAAGACATGTGGTATTCTAGGAGAAAACTAGCTTTTATAAAGGTGGATGAACCAATCTTATATGTTTGTGGTTCATGAATGGGATCTTGTGAAATATTGGGTTATCATGTGATGTGAGGGAAAATCTTATACCTTGAGGGTCTTGAGAGGTAATGGATGGAAATATTTTTTCTTGTGATGGAATAGGATCGTGCCATGGAAGTGGTATGATAGGATCATGATATGAGGTGGATATGCTAGGACCATCAAATGGGTTGGATATGGTAGGATTATGAGATGGTATAGGATCATGCAATAGAGTTGATGGACTAGGATTATGGTATGGAGTTGAGAAACTTGGATCATGAGATGGTATGGGGTTATGACATGGAATGGAATCATGAGATGGAATGGGATCATGAGAGGGAGTACTTTGATCTTGACATAAAGGGGGATCTATGTTGTCATGCTTTGGATCATTGAGTTCAAGTGAGTGACATGGTTGACTTTGTATAGGTACTATGTGTTAGAGTTATCATGCATTAACTAATAATTAATTAATCTTTAATTGATTATTAGTCTAATTTATTCTCATGCACTTAAGCTAAACTTAGGATTGATTTATTAATTGAGTTGATATTAGATCAGTCGGTCTCATCTCATGTGATGTTGACACTTGTCATGATCTGATCCCTTTCTCATTTAGGGTTTTTCTCTTATAAGCACTCAACCCTCATTGTAATTATATCTTCAGCTTTCATATATTCTTGAGAGTCTCTTGCTTCTCTAGCTTTTTTTTGTTGAGGAATATTGCACATATTTTTTACAGATCTCTAGCATGGAAGGTGTATTTGTTTGTTATTTGATCTTGTGCCTCATGGTTTTGTGCTTGTTTCACAATTCTAACATGTTATTAGAGTGTGGATTCATTGAACCCCTTCTCGATTTATGAGGTTTATTTTCTTCAAGAAGGGTTGCAGGCTTCTGATCTGAATCCCTTTTACTTTTTTTTCCAAATTTTGGAAGTGGGTGTTTTTTGGTGCATTTTGGTGCAAAAAGGACTTCGCCGTTAAATTTAGAGTTGTCAAGAAAGTCAAATTTGGTTTTTGTTTCGCCTGATTTGGGTTCTTGATGCCAGATCTATGAGGGTTTGAAGTGGTTGCTTTGTTTCTAGATCTAGAGAGTAGCTTTTGGTACATTTTGAGCCAAAACAGAGGTTTCCATTGCACTCAGAAGGCCCAAAAACCTTAAGATCACCTATCAAATCATCAAAATTTGTGTTGGGAGTTTCTGAGACAAAAAAATTCTACTAGGAAGGTCATACAGCCTCCCTAGCACGCGAATCGAGGTATTTTCCAATTTTGGCTTCTGGTTTTTTCTAGAATTCAGTTTTTTCAGTGTTGTTGTTGTTTAGTTCTCATTTTGGAGACTTTGACAAGCCATATCTTCTACATCCGGACACATTTTTGGGTGTCATTTTTTTTGAAAGTGCATTTTTTTCGTGTACTTCATCATGGTGCTACCAGTTTCCTCTTTTTCTATAAGAGAATTATTTTTTCAGCATTTTTTCCTTTTATGGACATTATAGGCTCCCATTGTATGCACTTCTTATTATGTAGACACACTAAGATAAAGTGTCATTCTAGTGTATAATTTTTTGGGAATTTTGCACATACTATTGTGCCTATTTTATTTGCACTATGATATAAAGTGCCATGGGGGTTGATGTTTTCCTTTGGTTTGCCATCATACCTTTGTCAAGTGAGTGTCTCTTCCATTATAGCAATGAATCCTATTGATTCTTGCCTCATGTGTGTGTGCATTAGTTTGCACACCCTTTTATTTGCAGGTTATTTCTCCTGCATGCACTTCTTTTTGGCATTCATTTTTAGTGTACCTATCATGCCTCTCCCTTTTCAACATTATGGGGAGGTTTCTACTATTGTTGCTAATGCTTCCTTGCTTTTGCGTTTGAGTGATCTATGTATCTAGTTCTTGTTCCTGTGTACTTTTAGATGCAGCGTACATCAGTGGTTGGTTACATGCATTTCGGTGAGATGGATCATTTACCATATGGACACTCTTACGTTCCTATTTCTGGACTTTTTTCATTTCAGCACTCTATCAGTCATCTTTCGACAGTAGTCTATAGCTTCATGCTTCTGGATGTTCTACATGTTCCTATTTTTTAGGACATTGTCTTGTTTGTAGGCTTCTTCATTCCTTCACTTGGATTTCATCTCTTTTTGGAGTGGATTTTTTCCCATGAGTTTTTCTCTATTTCTCTACATTATAGAGATCTTTTGTTTGTAAATGGGTACCTTACATGGCCTTGTTTGTCGAGACTGATCATGCATTCTTTTTTAGGTTTTTTAGCTACTCCCTAAGTTCATCTTAAGGGGGGGTGTTAAAGTTATCATGCATTAGCTAATAATTAATTAATCTTTAATTGATTATTAGTCTAGTTTATTCTCATGCACTTAAGCTAATATTAGATCATTCTATCTCATATCATGTGATGTTGACACTTGTCATGATCTGATCCCTTTCTCATTTATGGTTTTTCTTTTATAATCACTCAACCCTCATTATAATTATATCTTGAGCTTTCATATCTTCTTGAGAGTCTCTTTCTTCTGTAGCTTTTTCTTTTTGAGGAATATTACACATATTGTTTACAGATCTCTTGCACAAAAGGTGTATTTGTTTGTTGTTTGATCCTCTGGCTTATGGTTTTCTGCTTTTTTCACAATTCTAACACTATGAAGGTGGAAAAACATGAAACGGATGAGGTGGATAAACATGGGATGGATGAGGTCAATAAATATGGGATGGATGAGGTGAAATTGGGTGGAACTAGAAGACTAGGACTAGCATTTTGTGAAATAGTATTTTGCATCGATTCTTGTATTCCTTTGAGGGCGACTTTTGGTGTTCCTTGGAGGGTGACTCTTGGTTGTCTTTTGATAGTTTTCTTTTGTGATATTTTGATGGCCCTCTTTGACTTGACAATGGGTTGACTAGGATGTGAAGTGCATGAGATATGGTTATGGATGAGTGTTGGTTAGACATGGAAGACATTTTGGTTTCCCTTGTCAATGGAGGAAAAGGATGACATGGAGGGTGACATAAATTGGGTATAAGTTTCAATGGTGGCTTGGATGGTGTTTAGGATCTCTAGGAATCTACTTACGGGACACATGATCATGGATTTTATGTGATTGTCAAAGTAATTGGAAAGGATAAATTCAAAAATATCTTGAGGTATGAGATGGAAGATGGAGGGTATGTTAGGCTCATCTTGATCCATGTTTTTAGGTAGGTTTATGGTTTTTCTTGTTTGATTAATATTTAGATCTTGAATATGCATTCACACATGGAAGAGCATACACACCTCCAAGAATATATGCATTCTAGTCTATTATGGTCTTCAATGGTATCTTTGGATGTTTGATAAATGTACAAACACAAATAATCTAGATGACAGTGAAATGACTTTGCTGCAATGAGCACTTTCTGTTCTATAGGCTATAAAAAAATATTGTATTGAAGTTTTGTTGAATAGAACAACTGAGAGGGGGGTGAATCAATTGTCACATAATTAAACCTTTAATTAAATCACCAAAACTAATACTTAATACTGCTTAAATGATTAATCATCAAATTCCAATGCAGAAACTCAAATCCAACACATAAACATAATAAATCAAGATTTACGTGGAAAACCCAATGAGAGAAAAACCACAGTGAGGGTTAATTCACACTATAGAGAATATCAAAACCAATTACAAAAGGCTCACTGCCTAAAATAAGGAATCACTGTCCAACAGGGCTAACAACCTGAAGGGCTCACTGCCACAAAGATACAAAGAAGAAAAAGAAGACTTTTTATATAGAGACTACAATCCCAATGCAACAAAGGATTCCACCATAATCACTTGATCTACTTATAGAGTTCACCTTCTGCTCACTGCATCTAGAAACTCGGCATTCAACTTCGCATTGATCTTCCACACTCACAGCACACACACTTATTGAATAGAATCAGTGTCACACCAAACTACACTTTCTCTTTTCTCTTATTGCTCTTCTTCTTCGCTCTTGTATATTTTTCATCACTAACTCATCTTTCATTTATACCATCTTCAACTTTGAAACATATCCAAAGTCAGCCATCCAAATCCAAATTCTAATTAGGTCAATGCCAAAACATTCAAGGGTGGAAGAATGAGGGTGACCCAAACACATGCTTCATCATCCTTGAAAGTAGTATTTCGCACAAGATCGGCCAAACCAGTGTAAAACACATAGAACCATTAAGCACGAACTTTCCAAATGCCAAAATTATCTTCAATACAATCAGGGCAACTCAACTTTAGAACCGCAAGTCATAAGACTTCATCAAAAATAAATTTGGACCAACAACATTTCTCTCAGACCTCAACTAGAAACATAGAAAACCATAGTTCACAACTGCTGAACACAACTTGCACTGTACAACAAATCAACAACCAAAAATCTAGATATAGCATCTTCTACTAACCATGAACAACATTTCTAAACCACACAAACATAGGAGTAAATCTAGACCAAAACCCAGAGCAACCACTAAACACGTGCAACATATCTTCATTAAAAAAAATTCAATATCCTCGACATGTATAGCCAATAGCAACTAGTTGATAACCAGTTGACTGGTTGACATCAATGACAACACCTTCAATATTTCCATTCTTGCAACAATCTCCCCCTTTTCATTGATGGAAACACGTGATGTGAAAAACCATCAAAGACAACATACAAGCTCTGAATACACTTTTTTGTTTCTCCCCCTTAGTAGATAATTTCTTATACGCTTCCTTTCCTTTTTCATATGCTTCTTCTCTCATTATTCCTTTCCTTTTTCACATGCTTCTTCCCCCATTCTTCCTTTCCTTTTTCACATGCTTCTTCTCCCATTCTTCCTTTCCTTTCTCACATGCTTCTTCTCCCCCTTTGACATCAATGGAAAAGGTAAAATAATATTTTACATTGGTTTCTCCTTTGACATGAAAAATAGATACTCATAATGACAACATCTGATACTACCTACTCCCCTTGAGAGGTAGCCACCAAAACATCAGCCTAAAAGAAAGATAGATCCATAGATCCACCAGACTAATGCATCTCCATATGCATCTAGTTTCAGAAAGGAGGGGAAATAACCCCTAACTTCTCTTGGAGATACTCAAAAGTATCTTTAGGAAGATCCTTCGTGAAAATATCAGCAATTTGATCCTTCATCGGAACATACTCAAGCTTTACTTCATTCTCCATGACCTCTCTCAAGAAATGTTATCTGATAGATATATGCTTCATCCTCGATTGCATCACTGGATTCTTTGAAATGTTAATTGCACTTGTATTATCATAGAAAATATAAATGGGATCATCATATACCACTGTGATATCTTTCAATGTTTGTTTCATCCATAGAACTTGTGTATAGCAAGATGCAACAGCAATATACTTAGCTTCAGGAGTAGACAAAGAGATTGAATCTTTCTTTTTACTCGATCATGCCACCAATCTACATCCAAGAAAGAATGCATCACCACTTATACTTTTTTTTTCATCTACACATCCAACCCAATCTGCATCTGTATAGGCACTAAGTGTAAATTCAGTATCTTTAGGATACCACAATCCATAATCTGGAGTGCCATTCAAATATCTAAAAAATCTTTTAACAACAACAACATGAGTTTTCTTAGGGTCTTCTTGAAATCTAGCCACAAAATAGACATCATGCATGATATCTGGTCTAGTAGCAGTCAAATACAATAGTCCACCAATCATAGATCTATACTTTCTCTGATCAGCCTTAGGTGAATCATCATATTTACCCAATTTGTAGCCAATCACCATAGGAGTACTTACCGGTTTGGAACCATCCATACCAAACTTCTTTAACATCTCTCTCACATACTTAGACTATCAAATGAAAATTCCTTTCTTTGTTTGATTAATCTATAGCCCAAGAAATAAATTCATCTCCCCAAACATAGACATTTCAAATTCTTTTTGCATCTCTTCTGCAAACCTCTTGCACATATTTGCATTTCCTCCAAGGATAATGTCATCAACATACACTACTAAAATCAAGATTCTTTCATTTTCAATCTTAAAGTATAGATTATTGTCTTTCGTACCTTTGTTGAAACCTCATTGAACTAAGTACCTGTCTAACCTTTCATACCAGTCTCTAGGAGCTTGCTTCAACCCATATAAATTTTTATTCAATCTGCACACCATATCCAATTGATCTTTCAATTGAAATCCTTTTGGTTGTTCCATATAAACTTCTTCTAGCTCACCATTCAAAACTGTTGACTTGAAATCCATCTGGTAGACCTTAAAGTCTCTATAAGCAACAAATACCAAGAACATCCTTATAGATTTCATTCTTGCTACTGGAGCAAAATTTTCCTAAAAAATCTATGCCTTCTACTTGTGAGTACCCTTTACACACAATCCTCACTTTGTTTCTAACAACTTCTCCATTCTCATTTAACTTATTTATGAATACCCACTTCGATCCAAAGATGTTTTTATCTGGCGGTCTTGGGACCAATTCCCAAGTTTGATTCTTCTCAATCTGCATAAGTTCTTCTTTCATTACATCCTTCCAATGTTCATCTTTACAAGCTTCACTTATAGTCTTTGGTTCAATCTCATAAAGTAAACATAGATTCACTTCAACAGTAGCTCTGCTTCTAGTCAACACACCTTTTGTCTTGTCTCCAATAATCTGACTATCTGAATGATTCTTTTCTAAATATTTCAGTGTCTTAGGGGACATCATCAGAGCATCTTCTTTTGTTTCATTTTTTTCATCCCACTTCCCTTTCTCATCTTTTTCTTGTTCTTACACAATCTCTTCTATTCTTACACAATCAGGCTCATCAGATACATATCCATCAATATCAATAGAATTATTCATTGTCTCATCAACCTTGACATTAGAAATCTCTAAAATCCTTCTCAATATTTTATTGAAACATATGTTTTCCTTGCTATTAGTATAATATCCAAGAAAAAATTCTCCATCACTTCTTGCATCAAACTTACCCAAAGTTTCTTCACTTCTGATATAACATTTGCTTCTGAATACCTTAAAATATTTAATAGTAGGAACTCTTCCATGCCATAGCTCATAGGGATTCTTTGTACTTTTTTCTCTTTCTTGAACTCGATTTAATACATAAATAGCAGTATGAATATCTTCTTTCCAATAAACTTCTAGTAAACCAGCCTCAGTAATCATTGATCTAGTAGCCTCTTGAACTGTTCTATTTTTCCTTTCAACAACTCCATTCTGCCAAGGAGTTCTCAGAGAATATAATTGTCTTCTTATTCCATGCACTTCACAAAACATTTTAAACTCTTGGAAGGTGAATTCTCCACCTCTATCAGACCTTAATCATTTGATCTTCAAGTTCACTTCATTTTCAACCATAGCTTTGAATGCCTTGAATCTATCTAATGCATCTAATTTCTCTCTAAGAAATGTAACCCATGTTATCTAGAATAATCATCAATTAAAAGTATAAAGTACCTTTCACCAAGTAGACTTCTTACTCTTGTAGGACCACAAATATCTATATGAACTAAATCCAGTAGTCCGATAGTGGACTATTCCTATGATCTGTAATGATTTCTTGCTTTCTTTCCAAACTAAAAATTCCTGCAAATAACATAACAGGCTTTGTAATTCTCGGTAAATCTCTCATGGCTTGAATAGCACTAATCCTTGCCAATTTATCAAAGTTCATGTGACACATTCTCCTATGTCATAACCAACTATCATTAATCTGAGTCATAAAACATCATCCATCGGCACCCTTAAGTTGATAGATATTCCCTTCAGATTTCTTTCCTGTAGCAATCAATGTTTCGGATCCTTTTTGGATCTCACATATCTCATCCTTAAACACAAGATCATATCCTTTTCTGCACATCTGACCAACACTCAACAGATTATTCCTTAAACCCTTAACATAGTAGATATCATTAGTATGATGCTTGCCATCAAAACTCACTAAACCTATCCCATAGATTTTAGCACCAGTATAATCTCCAAACATAACCAAGCCTCCATCATATTTTTTAAGCTTAAAAAGATTACTTTTATCAACAGTCATGTGATGTGAACAACCACTATCAACTACCCAATAATTTTTTTCTTGTTTAGCATGTAGGGCAGAGATAAACGTACCTTCATTTTTCTACTTCTCTATAGGGCTTTCTTTTACCTATTTTAAAGAATTAGCAGAAGTAGATTCATCCTTAATCACCAAGAACAAGCATTCATTGTCATCAGGATCTTCATATTTTGAATCCTCATCAGATATTCTAGCATTCTCATTCACATAGTAAGCTCTGTTAATATTCTTTCCTTTCTTTTCTTTCTCATATCTTTGTCTATTTCTTTTAGTTCTTTTTGGACACTTTGCAGCATAATAACTTATTTCTCCACAACTAAAGCACTTAAAGGGAACCTTTCCTTCATACTTACTAGAGCCTTTCCTCATTCTTCTTACAAAGTTAGCTTCTATTTCATCAATTTTTTCTTCATCTAGATCTTCAACTTTTGTAGCTTTAAAATTAGTCTCTGATTTGCACCCATTCCTCAGACTCAACTTCCTCATCTCATAAGATGTCAAAAATCCTAATAACAGATCCTTAGTATAGGTCTTATAATCTATAGTCTACTCAATAGAACTCACCTTCCCACTATAAGCATTGGGAATAGTTCTAATAATCTTCTTTACAATCCTAGTTTCATCTATAGTAGCACCAAGTCCTCGCATTCCGGCCACTATCTCATCCAATCTTTGTACATAAGCTTTAACATTCTCATCTTTAGACATGTATGTAGAAGATCAAACTATGTTTAAGTTCTGTAATTTCACCTCTTTGACTCTTTCATCACCATCATGCGCTCTTTCCAAAGCATCCCAGACTTCCTTAGCTTTCTTCAAATTCTGAACCTTAATCAACTCGGAATGTACCAGACTATTCTTCAAGATGTACTTTTCCTTATTGTTTGCTTCATGTGCTTTGATATCTTCAAGTGTACTCATACCATTAGTAGGAGGAGTGTAAGGATTTATGTAAGCTTTATCCACATCATATCCATAATACTCTAGATATTCTTCCATCAATACTTTCTAGATACCATAATTATTCCCATCGAACCTCAGATAATCATAAACCATTTTTCTAGCCATCCTGGACCTTCCTCAATCGGTTAAGCTCTTCACCAAGGAACCTTGATCTGATAACAATTGTTGAATAGAATAACTGAGAGGGGGGGTGAATCATTTGTCACTTAATTAAACCTTTAATTCAATCATCGGAACTAATACTTAATACTACTTAAATGATTAAACATCAAATGCCAATGCAAAAACTCAAATCCAACACATAAACAGAATAACACTATATTTATGTGGAAAACCCAATGAGGGAAAAATCATGGTGAGGGTTAACTCACACTATAGAGAATATCAAAACTGATTACAAAAGGCTCACTGCCTGAAATAAGGCTCACTGCTTGAAATAAGGCTCACTGCCTGAAATAAGGACTCACTATCTGAAACAAGGCCTCACTATCCAATAGTGCTAACAACCCAAAGGGCTCACTACCATATAGATACAAAGAAGACAAATAATACTTGTTACAAAGAGACTACAATCCCAATGCAACAAAGTATTCCACCACAATCACTCGATCTAATTTCATGAATGATAGAGTTCACCTTCTACTCACTACATCCAAAAACTCAACATTAAGCTTCACACTAATCTTCCACACTCACAACACACACACTTACTTAATAGAATCAATGTCACACCAAACTGCACTTTCTCTTTTCTCTTATTTCTCTTCTTCTTCGCTCTTGTATATTTTTCATCACTAACTCATCTTGCATTTATAACATCTTCAACTTTGAAACATATCCAAAGTCAACCATCCAAATCCAAATTCTAATTAGGTCGGCGCCAAAACATTCTAGGGTGGAATTAGAATGACGGTGACCCAAACACATGCTTCATAGGGACCCAAATAGATCCAACACACTTCATCAAGCTCGAAAGTAGTATTTCACACAAGGTCAGCCAAACCAGTGTAAAACACATAGAACCATTAAGTACAAACTTTCCAAATTTCGAAATTATCTTCAATACAATCAGGGCAACTCAACTTTAGAACCAAAGTCATAAGACTTCATGAAATAGAAATTCGTACCAGCAACATCTCTCTCAGACCTCAATTAGAAACACAGAAAACCACAATTCACAACTGGTGAACACAACTTGCACTGTACAACAAATCAACAACAAAAAATTTGGATATAGCATCTTCTAACAACCATGAACAACATGTCTGAACTGCACAAACATAGGAGTAAATATGTACCAAAACCTAGAGCAACCATTGAACACCTGCAACAATATCTTCATCACAATTTTCTCAATATCCCCAACATATATAGCCAAAAGCAACTAGTTGATAACCAATTAACCGGTCGACATCAATGACAACACCTTCAATCTTTCCATTCTTACAAGTTCACCTTCATATTTTATAGCAACCCTTATTTTGAGTAAACATTGCATTTCAATGTCTTCATATGTTTGGAATAGAAAATGCACATAATAGTTGGAGGTTGGAAAACACAGTGGGTTGTGACTCACTTCTCAATTCTTGTTCAATGAGTACTTTTTGTTCTATAGAATGTAACAAAACAATGTATTCAATTTCACCTTTGTATTTTATATCAACCCTTAATTTGAGTAAACATTGCATTTCAATATCTTCATATGTTTGGAATAGAAAATGCACATAATAGTTGCAGGTTGGAAAACATAGTGGGTTGTGACTTCTCAATTCTTGTTGAATGCTCAAGGGTGTAGAGTTTGGGGTGGAGTTGCAGTGTGGAGGATAACATAAAATTAACCAGATGGAGCTGAGGTCTAACTAACTAATTGGTTTGATGTGTGTAGAGAGTTATACAAGAGTATGTGGGTTGCAAGTTGTATAGCACGCAGTGTTTTCCAACATCCAATTATACGTAGAGAGTATGGTTGTAATGAAAATCTTGTATTATTTGGACATTAAGAGTTTAATGAAAGGAACCTTCAAAATTTATAACAACTCTTATGTAGACTAAATTTTTGGTTTCAATTCCATCATATCATGGTTAAAAATAAGCACTGAATAATTGCAAATTGGAAAAAATTGTTGAACAGTCAGGATAACTAAGAGGGGGGGTGAATCAGTTATCCTAGATCAATTTTCTTTTCTTTATTTAATTTGGAGAAAAATTATACCAATTACAAAATAATCAAACAGATAAGAACATGAATACACATAACACCAAACATAATGAACACCAGAATTTACGTGGAAACCCACGAAGGGAAAAACCACAGAGAATGCTAATTCTCAATTATAAAGCACCGATTAAGGTGATTTTTACAAAGGCTCACTATAGGGTGGCTCACTATCGGTTGGGATCACTACCTGGCTATTAGAGCCAAAGATACAAAAAGGCTCACTATCAAAAGAGAAAGGCTCACTGCCTACAGAAAATGGCTCACTACCAAAAGAGAAAGTCTCACTGACAAAAGTGACCTGATGAATTTGCATCTACATATGCATGAGTTTAGTTCCAGTTAAGAGCACAACTTCTGTCCATAGCAGATCTGATTAAGAATCTTTTGCACACCTTCCTTCCACAACTTTCTACCAAAACATATTACTCCTCCCTTCACACTCTTCTATCTATTCACACACATCATACTACTTCCATACATCTATGTCTTCAATCAAAAATATATTCTCTATATATGTGCATGAATACCCATAGAATAAAATTAAGTTGGCCACATAATATCTTCATAGTCTTCTAAGTCGACCAAACACCATTTAAATTTAGATCACCAGAAAACATGTCAGCATAGGGAACAAGCTTGAAATATTCAATAAGACCTTGCACACTAAGACCGGACCCAAAATATAGGTCGCACATAAAGATATTCTTACCACATTACCAAGGGACCAAAAATAGGTCATACATAAGATAGTATACTTTAGATTACATGAGGCATATTTCAGAGCCGATGGGAATGCCACAACCAAGACCAAATCTTGATCAACATTCATTTGATGGGAATGCCACAACCAAGACCAAATCTCGATCAATATTAATTTCAGTACCAACCAAAGAAACACAATCTGTCATAAAAAAACTTGTAAGATGCTACATGAAGTTCTGGATAGCAAGGTTACCTAGAGTAAGCTTTAAGTACAATAGCCATCATCAAAGGATTAGTATTCATTATACTGCATCAACTAAATTCAAAAGATGTCCGAAAAAGGAATACTACCATATCCGGATCAAGATAATCTCCGCACAACGCAACATCATAGCATACTATAGGATAGATCAAGTCTGTACATCATCCGGAGCACAACCTTTTGGATCCAAGGTTTTGAAATCAATGAAAATAATGTTAAATCATCTCAACAACTTCTCAACAATATCCCCCTTTGGTATTGATGGAAAAACATCAAAAATTCAAAAACAAAAAACTCCAACTCCAAAACTCCCCCTTTGTTTAGCAATTCAATTATTCTTTTGTTTTTCTTTTTCTTTTTCTTTCCATTTTTCTCCCCCTTTTTACCATCAAATACAAAGGGCCAACATTTGAACTTTCAGAAACTTAAGTAAAAATAACACTTTTCACCTAAAAAATCTTCTTGTACCTTTCTCTCACAGTTGGAAGAATCCTTTTCCAAGCTAGCACCACAGAATCCATTCTAGTACACATGTTATCCAACAAAGTCAACAACATAAATGAGGATGACCAGTCCAGAGACAAGCACTATCATTCACAATCTTCTACATCAAAAAGTATCCCGGAGAGATGATCCAACCGGACCTCAACAATTTCTATGACCGACTAGAAAGTTCTAATCACATCTTCCCTCTATCTCTGAACAAACAATAATTCAGCTTGCAACTTACCAACTCTTATTCTTTTTTTTCCATATTTATCTTTGAAGAAATCAAAACTCTTTCCAATACTATTCATCTCATATTCAATGGCTTCAATTCTGCTTCTAAAATTATCAACAGTTGTAGACCACCGGGGACAATACTTGTAGATGTCAGACATCTCCTTAATGCATTATCTTGTCTCACCAATGTGTTTGGATAATTCTTGTTTGGATTTGACACATCTTATCTCAAT